>OY744546.1:22243283-22303283 GCA_963556195.1 Sepiola atlantica | reverse complement strand
TCTTCATCTCTTTTTTCATTTCTCTCTATCTCCCCATCCTCTCTCTTTCTCTCTCTCTCTTCTCCTCTCTCTCTCACTCTCTCTCTCTCTCTCTCTCTCTCTCTCTCTCTCTTGTGTACATTTCTTAGTCTGTTAGTTGTTTCTTTATTTATCCCGAATTATTTTTCATTAATATGTTTCTTTCATCAAAACCAAAATCTTTGAATTTTTGATATAATTATAAAATCAAATAATTTTGTTTAATTTTACAATCTGTCGTCTAACTATACTTGTAAAACTACTAATAAAAACTGAAAATCAGTTGACAAACATTTTTTTCTATTTTAAATTTGAATTATTTTTTTAATCTATCTCTTTTATTTTCATCTTTTGATATTTTTCAACATTATAAAGCATTATTGATTTTCTTTTATTAATCTGAAAGTATGGATTGTAAAATATTCATTTTGGGGGGAATACAATTTTAAATACAGGGTGTCCCATGTAAAAGCAGAACTAATACTAGTTGACTGGGAGTGAACGGTTAAAGAAGGCCTTTCATTGTGTATTTGTTTTGGCTTTTTAAAGCATGTGTTTCACTTGTCTACATGTTGGATGAGACAAACAACAAAAAAGCTTGAACTGGAATGCAACATATTGGGCATACGACACAAAATATCGTGGCTGGACTACTGTTAAGTGGACCACTCTCTATATTGAAGAAAACAGTTAAACCATGTTTTGTAGAAATATTGGGTTGGAAAAAAAGTTAGTTCTTTTTTTTTGCTTCGGTCAGATTATCGGGAACCCAAATATCAAGTTTAGAAATATAAACTAGTTTATGAAATTAATTTTCCACGCTCGATTTAGAAATCTTGAGAATGTCTGCGATTTGTCTAGTTATCAAACGGCAATCTTGTTAAACTATAGCTTCGTCATTGTCGATCATCTTTGGCCGGATAAAGCGAGGAACATCCTACATTGAAACATTTCCTTTTTGGAATCGAACAAACCATTTCTGGCATACCCGCTCTGTAACAGCATTTTCTTCATACACATAGCATATCTTTATATAGGTTTCTGTGAATGTTTTACTTTTCTGTAGTAAAAAAAAGCACCAGATGTCGGTAGTGCTCTGTTGGATCTTCCGTTTCAAGGCCTGAAATACAAGCAAAAATGTAATAACTCCTCTGCTCGGAGGCTTATTACACACTGACCTGAAAATACTCGCTACACCAGATACATGATTTGAAGAATAGGAATATTAAACGATCTTTAGTAGGCCGGAACGATGACATTAAAAAAACGAACTTTGGGGCCAACCCAAGTAGATTTATATTTGCTTTACAAAATCTCAGCATAGATTTTAAAAATAATTAGAGTTCTATAAAAAATAATTTAAAGATTTTTGCTTCATGTCGATGTTTTGACATGTAAAACCTGGTTATTTACCGCTGTAAGTTTTGGTAGTGTTGACAAATGTTATAATTCAAATCAAAACAAAAAGGCGCGATTTTTCCTGTTGACATTAATATCGTAAATATTATATTTTAAATTTGACTAGTCAGAATTTAAAAAATATGTGGTTTCGAATAATTCAATAATCGATTAAGTGGACAAATTCATGAATAAATTTATGATGATTTTTCATAAGGTATCTTAATAATGCAATTATTTCGCTTTTGATGTGTTAGGATGTATTTACTGTCATAAAAGAGTTGATATTTTAAAGTATTGATGGATGTTTATTGGACAAAACGGTGGTCACTTATTTCAGACTTTTTGGTCGATTATAAATGTGGTCTTAGCTTTTTCTAAGACAGTTGCTCCCGAGGAAAAACAGCAGTTTCCACCACGACAAGCATTCACAGATAGTATATATATATATATATATATATATATATATATATATATATATATATATATATATATATGTGTGTGTGTGTGTGTGTGTGTGTGTGTGTGTGTTTTTAAGGTTTACCAAAACATTTCGTTCAAGAAATCATTCATCACAACAAAATACTTTTTCCTTTCATAGTTTATTTATTTTTCAGATTTTTCAAAGTTAAAGAATTTTTCCCAATAAATAAACTATGAAAGGAAAAAGTATTTTGTTGTGATGAATGATTTCTTGAGCGAAATGTTTTGGTAAACCTTAAAAAACACGCGACGATTAGTTGTCTTCTCTGGAATTTAGGTGGCAATAAATCTCCTGAATGTAATAGTATCTTCTTCCAGTGGATGTCTGGTTGGTGCTCTTTCTCCTCGGTCTTACCATCCTCTTTGACTCTTCATAACTATTTTAAGCGTGTGTATATGTGTGCATGAGTGGGCGGTTTTGTTTTGAGTTTTTCCTTTCACCATTCTTGAGAGAAGGGAGCGCTTAATAATAATAATATAATAATAATAATAATAATAATAAATTTAATGATGATAATAATTAGTAGTAGTAGTAGTAGTAGTAGTAGTAGTAGTAGTAGTAGTAGTAGTAGTAGTAGTAGTAGTAGTATATAAGTCAAAATATTTTGCCATCTAACTTGCATATGTATTTCTGGTGGTTCAGACACACTGTGTAAATTAGATAGCAACGCGAGTCACTCTTTCTCTAAATACTCACATAGATATTATGAAATATTAGAAAGTAGTTGCATCAACATATAGTGAGAGATGCGCGAGAAATCGATGGATAGTTAAGAGACAGATGGGTGACTTGTCCAGTTAATTATAAATTACCACTAATTAGAACAATTAAAACAGAATTGAATGTCCAATCCTCAGTGCGGGTGATACTAAGAATATAATTGCGAATTACTTAAGACTTCTGCCCGGACATGGCTGACGGAACGAGAGAATGCTACTCCTGTGGATTAAATGAAGGGTTCCGTTCGAAATTCCATACAGATTCCCGAGTTTGACAGAAAAAATATCGGGTTCGAAAAGATACATCCGAATAAGGTTTGAGGTTATCTCGTCCGAAACGTTTTGAGAATAACACTCAAGGTGAGAACAGTAGTCCGAATAATCCAAATAATACAAATTATCAACCATATCACAAAAATTCAGAAACACTAGACAACTTAGTTATTAAATATACAGTTAATTATGCAAATGAATAAAACATGTTTTCAACTTCATGCGAACGATATCCACAAGAGAACAGTACTGTCCGGTGAATTGTTAGATATTCTCTGACTCTAAACAAGAAAAAAAGACTACGGGATCCTTAAAGACGAAATGAATTGATCGTAGTCAAGGCCGGCTTGTAAGCTCCCTTTTCATTGGCTACTACAGCGAGATGCAGAGGAGGGCGCCACTCCTTTCCTTAGGTTGCTCCACATTTTTGTTCCTCACACTATAATGCTGAGCGTTGAAAAAGGAAGCATCAAGTACCATTTTTTTAGTCTTAGGTATGACTTGACCGAGTATTATTAACTCCTCTCCAGGAGTTAGGCACAAGGCCAGTTTTATCCTACTCCCACAAGTAAGATGTGACCCAAGGTCGGGTCGGAAAGTGGGGGTTGAAAAGCCAGCGCCCAAGAGGTGAGCACTATTGAACTTCGATCTCTCGGTCCCTTAGCGAACATTCTAATCATTATTCCGAATGGGCCGGTATACATAACATCAAAACCTTCTAATGGGAACTTAATTTCATAAAAATAAAAACATTTCTTAGTCTATGAAATTCCGTACAGATTCCCGAGTTCGACATAAAGATTTCCGAGTTCAATAAGATACACTTGAAGAGGGTAGGAGACTATATCGGCTAAAACGTTTTGAGAATCACACCCAAGACGAGAGCAGTAGTCCGAATAATCCAAATAATCCAAATTATCAATCCTCATCTCAAAAATACAGAAACAATCATTTTTTAGGATTTTGAATTTCTACGATATTCAATTCTAGAAGTCTGTCACCCGGACAACGCCGAGTTCCCTGCTACGGCAGGAGATTAAGGCAAAGCGATTAGAATGTTACCCAATTACTAGCAGTACTCAACGATTTGAAGATTTTTATTTACGTTCGGGGAATCCCACCACGACCATCCGAATCGGCTGACAACACTGGATTATTGCAGGCAATCGCGTTCCAGCTGTGTCCTTGGATGAAGTTGCCTTGGTTATACGGGAGAAGAATTAGTTCATGATTACACAACATCGGGTGTTTTGAAGATGCGTCCATTCAAGTTACGCGGTTAGCGTTGAAAATGCTTTCTTTTAAAACTGAAGCGGGACAGACTGACAAACGGACAGTCACTCACAGAGATACACAGACGCATCTAAGTTTCGGAAATAAAATTTCATTGGATGAAAATGAATCAGAAATGTAAGTTTACGGAATATCACAAATTCAACGGATACATAAAAGCAGCTAGACTTTGCGACGGGTGCAACAGTTATATAGCCCCACTGATGAGTATTGGTTACGACAAAACATGCATGTTTGTGTATATAAAAATGTTTTGTATAAAAACAATTATTTAAAGCTTCCTTCGAGGATGAGTACTGTGAGATATATGAAAAGCTTCGAACTAGCAATATTGCGAAAGTTGCCTCTCGGGGGGGGGGGGGTATTTCTCTTCTCTTTCATGTAGCTGTTAAGACGACCGTGTCGACAAGGGCGTTGGATGGAAGTCCATGGTGACATATATATGCCTATGGATATACAAATATTTATTTACTAATAATAATTATTAAGATCCTATAAAATTGAGCCTTTCGACAGATAATAAATGATTCATAAATTAGCCACGTTGCATGGTTCTATCCCTTGAGAGATGGAACTCTCTTTAGAATCACAGTACTTGTGTTTATATTGAAAGAATACAAATTGTGTTTCTCTCGCATTTCAAAGCGTAATCAACGCGTTGGCCGAATGGTTACGAGACCAGGGTCATAATACGTAGATCTGGGGTTAAAATTGTTCGACCGGCGATACAGTTACGTAATTCCACACTGACAAGCGTATAAGTAAAACGCAATACATATATATATATGTCTATGGATGAAAATATTTATTTATTAATTATATATATATATATATATATATATATATATATATATATATATATATATATATATATAATGCATGTTTGATTAAACAGGAGTGCCAACTTCTGCTTATTTAGCTTTTGATCCGTTTTTTTCTAGTCTTCGTACGACGGATTTGATGTTATAATCCAAGGAGTGTAAAAAATCTCCATATTTTGTGCGAATGTTTTCGACCAACATCGGTCGTCGTCAGGCGGATGCAAAATGAAATAAATTGGTGAATCTATCAAGAGGGCGCTCTTTTAAATTATTTCAACAGCACTTCAATACACCTTCACACCCCTCATAACGGGAATGGTTGATGTTTGGTTTATTAATGCGTATAAACAATGCTTCCATTATGGGGAGGCGAACACTACAACCCGAAACCGACAGAATAGATGTGTTATTTGTTAAAATATTCCTAAATTCGTTCTTTGGGATGCCATGCTTTATAAGATGTTGGTATATGGAGCTTTGAGGGGAGGGGAGGTGGCAAGTAAGTCGGCGTGATATGGTAGTCTTAGTCATGCCAATATACGTGCTGTTTGTAGAGAGAGAGAGAGAGAGAGACACACACACACACACACACACATATATATATATATATATATATATATATATATATATAGGGGAGGACTTGAATGCCTACTAGACACCACCCTCGGGTGTCTTCGGTCTCTCTGTACAGGGGTTTGTCAGAGACTTGACATGAGGATAGTTTTTACTTGAAGTAAACCCTGACCAAATATTCAAAACAAATGGTGTGCTGTCTCCTCAAGCCATCCAGTACGTCTCCCGAATTGCGGACGGGGGCACCCCCTCTACTCATAGAGGGCAGCTTCGAATCAACAATTAGAAGCCGTTGACAATGAGTAAATGAATAATAAAAAATATGAATAAAAACAAAATTAAATACTGGCAGGCCGGCACCCAGGATAAAAAGGGCCCATCAACCCGTTCATACACCAGATGTAAGCAATGGTGTAAGCCTTCCTGCCTCTGGAAATGGTGCTCCAGCCAATACAGAGGTCAACCAGGGTCAGCCGTCAGGCCTTGAGACAAAAGGTCCTGGCTCCCTATCTCCATCAAATGCAGCAACAAAAAAAAGAAACATAAGAGGCTTAAAAGCCCAACTATGGACTGTTTCACAAAAGAAGGTGCTATTGTTTTGCCACCACTACTCAAAGTTTGAAAAGTGGAGCAAAACACGCAATGAGATTCTAGCTGATAATATCCAAGAATCTACCCTCCCGGAAGAAAAAAAATATATATATATATATATATATATATATTTATATATATATATATATATATATATATATATATATATATATATATATAAATATTTTCAGCCATAGACATATATATGTATTGCGTTTTTATTATACGCTTGTCAGTGTGGAATTACTTAACCGTATCACTGGTCGAACAATTTGAACCCCAGATCCACATGTTGGCTGCAGTCATACCAATGATTGCCAAGAAAGGCAATTCATCAGTGTCGTGGAATTACAAACTCATCTCTAACTGGTGGAAAAATTCCATGTTGTACCTCCAAGTATATTGAAGAAAAACAAATGAACAAAAAAGCTGGAGAAAAGAAGAGAATTTCAAAAGATAGCCGAGAACGCGCACGTGGAGTCAGTTAGACGTCGAAAGAATCGACTCGCACATTTCCAGGAAGGACGTTAACAATTTAACAGAATAAATACCGACGGATCCGTTCTCAATTTTTCTACCTTTCAAAAATGCCCCCTTTACTGAATCCGGATCCCACCACTTACATTGCTACACTATGAAACAAGTAACCCCCTCCCCATAGTCCCGTATGTGCCCCTAAAATTTACATTTTATCGAATCCTCTACCTATCTAAGAGTCATATACGTCTTAAGATGGAGGATTGCTATCAAATCTAAGGAGGTACTACTCAGAGCAACTCTTTTTCCGGTCTTGGCCTTTTGACCAAGATCAAAGTGTAGTATCTGTTCCGATGGATACTACAGCCTATAGATCAGTGTCGTCTTGGCCTTCGGGTCTTGATTCTGCCGGTCTGTGGGTTTGTCCACTCTCTCACTTCTCACATTTTGAGAATGGTCAGTTTATTGCTATCGCCTGAGGCGGCCCTACTGGGGAATGCTGACAGGCGTTGGCTTTAAATGTCACAAAAAAAAACGAACCCCACCTTCCCCCTTCCACAGTGGGTTTCATGCCTAAGGGTGGATGCATTCTGGGAATATAATTTTAATTCCCTGAATTAATGTTTCCCGGGATGTATGCCCTAAATACAATCTGTTCCGATGGATACTACACCCCATAGACTTGTATTGTCTTGGCCTTCGAGGTTTGATTTACGCCGGTCTGTGCAGTTCTAGGAGGTCCACTCTCCCAGGCTTTGTCTCCCCTCTTTGGGGAGGAGTAAGTTTATTGCTTACTGCCTGAAGCGCCCCTACCGCGAATGTCGACGGGGCTCCCCAGGCAATTTTTAATGGCCAGAGTGCTCATCTTCTCGAGCGCTGGCTTTTCAAGTCCCACATTTCCGACCCGGGTCACATCTTACCTTGTGGGAGTAAGATAAAAATTGCCTTGTGCTTAACCTCCTAAAGAGGAGGTAAATAATAATACTACACTGAGCAACTCTTTCTTGTGTTGAATGAGTACAAAATCGACTTTGCGATCTAGTGGGCTGATATTTTCTCTTCCCTTACAGAAGAGACGTTGATAGTTTTTCTCTACTTTCCATGGAAGATGCACGACTGAGCTCAAATCTCTTGTTCCTCTCTGTGAAACATTCACAGCAAGAACTCGTCTAGCTACAAAAACTGCAAAACTGCAAAACTGCTGTCCATGTCCTCTTCTGTGTACCTAAAACCAAACGGAATTTCCATGGACATAGATTCTTTCCAATGACTTTCCATCTTTGGAACACATTGCATGGTCGTCTTCTAGTCAAATATCAGCAAATAATTGTCGAGACGTGCTCTTACGTAATCAAATATTTTTCCATTCAATCCATCGTTTTCAATCCTCTCATATTATTGTTCATCATCCAACTGACAATTACATTAACCTTTATGCTCGAGTGGCTTTTTACTTTAGTAAGTGGTGACTTATTAGTATATAATATTTTTTAAGTTTTTAAGTTAATCAAAAAATGGGATTTTTAGTGGTCTGTCACAATTAAATCTTAAATAGAATTGATAGATGTGTTTACGCGTTTTTATGATGCTCTAGTTGTCCGTCGGTTCGTTACGTTTAAGTTTGACATCGCACTTCAAGCGTAAATCGCGTAGATTGAATGGTCGCACTCTAACAATATCCGTTCGTGTCCTTTCTTCCTAATACATGCAGATGTTTTCTTTATTTTCTCTTGTTCTTTTTTCTCTTTTTTCTTTTCTTCCTCTTTTTTTCTCTCTTTCTTTTTCCCTCACTTTTTCTTTCACTTTTTATTTCCTTTCTTTCTTCTTTCCTCACTTTTTCTTTTCTTTCTCCTTTTCTTTCTTCTATTTTTTTCCTTCACTTTTTTCTTTCACTTTTTATTTCCTTTCTTTCTTCTCTCCTCACTTTTTCTTTTCTTTCTCTTTTTCTTTCTTCTTTTTTTTTCCTTCACTTTTTTCTTTCTCTTTTATTTTCTCTCTATTTATTCCCTCTTTTTATCTATTTCTTCTTCACGCACGTTTTTCTTTCTATTTTCCTTTTCTTTTTGTCTTCTTCCCTCACTTTTTCTTTCCTCTATTTCTTTTTCCTTCATAATTTTCTTTCTTTTTTCTATTCTCTCTATTTCTTCCCTCACTTTTTTCTTTCTATTTTTCATTTTTTTCTTTCATCTTCTGGCACTTTTTTGCTTCTCTTTTTATTTCTTTCATTTCTTCTTCCTTCACTTTTACTTTTCTTTTTCTTTCCTCTCTTTCTATTCCCCTCACATTTTCTTTACTTTCTCTTTTTTCTCGCTTTCATTTTCTTTCCTTTTTTTCTTTTTTTCTTTTTTCTCTTTTTTCTTCTCGCACTTTGTTTCTATTTTCCTTTTCTATCTTTCTTCTTCGCTCACTTTTTCTTTTCTTTCTCTGTTTCTTCCTTTTCTTTCTTCCTTCCCATTTTTCTGTTTCGTTTTCTTTTCTCTTTATTTCTCCCCTTCTCTTTTTCTCTTTTTTTCTTTACTCTTCTCACACTGTTTTCAATTCTCTTTTTATTTTCTCTTTTTTCTTCCTTTTCTTTCTTTCTCTATTTTCTTTCTTTATTTATTCTTCCTTCTCTTTTTTTTTCTTTTTTTTTCTCTATTTCTTCTTCCCCACTGTTTTCTTTCTCTTCTTGTTTTTTTCCTATATTTTCTTTTTTCCTTTCTATTTTCCTTTTCTCTTTTTCATCTTTCCTCCAATTTTCTTTTCTTTCTCTTTTCTCTCTTTCTTCTTCCCTCACTTGTACTTTTCTTTTTTTTCTTTTTCTTTTTCTTTTTCTTTTCTCTCTTTCTTCTTTTTTCTCCTTTTTTCTTTCTCTATCTCTTTTTCTTATCTCTCTTTCTTCTCCCCTCTCCTTTTTTCTACCCGTAATTGTATTTCTTTTCCATTTTACTATTCTTTCTTTTTCTTTTATTCTCTTTTCGCCGATTTCCTTTATTTAAACAAATTCATTTTCTTATTTCTTTTGTTATTTTTCTTTCCTTTCTTTTCTTCTTCTACGTAATCCACTTTTTTCAGTTATCTTTCATGTTTCCTGTTTTTCTTTGTCCTTTTCCTTTTCTCGTTTCTTTCATTCTGTGTTATTTCCCTTTTTCCCACTTTTTCTCGTATTTGTTTCCATTCTTTCGTTATTTCATATTTTAATTTTATTTTTTCTTCTTCACTTTTTTCTTATTATTTTCCAGATCCCTTTTCTTTTCTCCTTTTTTTTTCTTGTTTCAAATTTATTTAATTATTTGCATTTTCTTTTTCTCTTCTTTCGTTCGTTTTCTTTCATTTCTTTCCGTCTCTGTCCTTCTCTTGTCATTCGTTTTTCCTCTTTTGTGTCGTTTCTTTCTTTTTCTTCGCCCAGAAGTCTATATTTACTTGTCTCCCCACGAGGACAGAGTTAGACACAAGGTCTGTCTTAAATGTTGGGAAATCTGGTTCCCCCCAAAAGGGCACTCGATTATGATAAAAATTAAAAATGCCTTAGTCTAGAACGATTTCTTGTTCACTGACCGATGACAGAAAACATGAAGCGTAGCTTTAGAACAGATACTACAATTTGCTCCTAGCGAAAATACCAAAGAGTCTTTCTTTTTCTTCATTACGTTTTTTAGGGGTCGTCTTTTCCACTTATTTTCCTTCTTATTTCTTTCTCGTTTCTTCTTTCTTTTCTTAATTTCCTTCTTCCCCCTTTTTTCTCATTCCTTCTATCACGCCTTACACCTAACTCTCCATTTTATTATTTGATGTGCCCGTTCAACGGCATATCAACCGTTCTGAGAGTGTTTAATGTCTAAACACAATACCTATTGAAAACGATGTATCGTACACGAAAAATTGAACACAAGTTGCTATCGGGGCCCTAGCTGGGGTTAAATTGAGTGTCCATGTATTTCACACCAACATTAATTCGTAAAATGACACAAATCGCTCGAATAGGATTTAAATTCGGAATAGCAAATTACACAGGCTGCGACGGTACCCACACGACGAATCACGCACCCAACCACTTTATGGCCGATAATAGTAAGACCTGATACTGTTACAATTGGTGATGCTTACTTTGAAACAACGACTAGTCGAACTCATCACGGCAACTGCTAGCGCCAATGATGCTAGTCTTACTACCTGAACACTACAAAGAAAAAAAAATACCAAAACACAGAACGCACCATATGTTACGTTCAAAAAGGCTCACAGAATTAACCCTAACACTCAAATAGGGTCTCCTTATGTCCAAAGTTGTGGACAACAATTGTAAAGAGTCACATAACAGCAATGTCCAACCGTCAAGATCACCGAGAGAGGTCCGTCCAGAATGCACATATGTTTTCGGATACAAACAAACAACAGTTGCGTGCCGTCTGCACATGTGACATTTTTGTTGCAAATGTGACGGATGCTGTCCGTGCGTGTGGCGAAGATGGGGGTGGGGGTCTGTACTTAGGTGGTTGACTGTGTACTAGGATAAAAGAAAAGACCATCCCTACACGCCTACACACCCCTACTCACACCAACACACACAGACACGCACACACACAAAAGATAAACTTTAGTCAGGCCAGCGATTATAGAAATTAAAATATAATAAAATTAAAATTAAAAATATACATATATACATTGTATATTAAAAATATACCTATATTGTATACTTAAGTATATACACATAGGCATATATATATATATATATATATATATATATATATATATATATATATATATATGTGTGTGTGTACATCCACACACATGGATAGATACATACATATTACTGTTTCATATATATATATATACATATATATAAACCTATATATACTTATTTCAGTATTTACTTTAACAGCTTAATACATGAGAAAAAATTAGTAGTAGCATAAAAATATACTTATGGCAAGTCAGCTACGCAAACATTTTTTGGGTTTTATTTCTAGGAAGAATTCGTTAGGGTATATATATATATATATATATATATATATATATATATATATATATATATATATGTATATGTGTGTGTGTGTGTGTGTGTGTGTGTGTGTGTGTGTGTGTGTTACGTGCGAATATAGCTTGCAGCTTGGGATTTTAAATGGTCATTCATACTTTAGAACCTTATATATAGCACACAGCGCTGAAAAATGTATATATATATATATATATATATATATATATATATATATATATATATATATATATATATATATATATGTGTGTGTGTGTGTGTGTGTGTGTGTGTTGTGTGTGTGTGTGTGTGTGTGTGTAATAGCTTTTTTGCCATATCACGTCTCTTCATCATGCTTAGACGTGGCGGGTGTTTTCACTTTGATATTCACAACCCGACCACCAAATCACTTGAAAATATGATCAGCAGTCAGGCATTTTACCCTTACGCGATTATTCTTGTCGAGAAAGTTATAGCACACATACCTCTGCGCACGCGCGTATGTATATAAATATGTGTGTGAATGTTTGGGTGTGGGTGCTATACATTCGTTGCATCGGAGTATATAGACACGTGGATAACACCCACCCACACATAGACTCCCATCTCCCCCCCCCCCGTATAATACACTGTGACTCCCACATGCTTCCAGAGATGGAATGCATTGTACACATAATGCATATGAGTTATTTGTTTATATATATATATATATATATATATATATATATATATATATATATATATATATATATATATATATATATATATCCGTGAACTTCGTCCGCCCGTTCATTCAGATATCCGATGGCCGACGATGAAAAATATTCATCGTCTGTAAACGACCATATGTCATATTTTTTACACCACCATATGCACGCGTTGTTGATTTTGTTCTCCAAACAGAGAGCAATTACGACAGACTTCTCACCCTCATTTTTAACTACCTTTATTTATATTCTTATTCATATCTATATTCATATTCATATTCTTATTCTTATTCTTATTCTTATTCTTATTCTTATTCTTATTCTTCGTATCAAATAACTTTATCTTTTTTCATTTTTTTTATTTTACCGACAAACAATTCGAAAACAATTTTTTTAAATAAAACACTCAATTTGTATTGCTGTTTTTTAAGTAGATATAAATATGTTTCTGTATAGTTACTCAAACTTTATTGTTCATAATATATATATATATATATATATATATATATATATATATATATATATATATATATATATATATATATATATAGTGTTAAATATATATATAGTGTATATTTAAGTATATGTATATATATATATATATATATATATATATATATATATATATATATGTATATATAGTTTATATTTAATTATATATATATATATATGTATATATATATATATAGTGTATATTTTCGTATATATATAGTGGTAAATATATATATATATAGTGTTATATATATATATATATATATATATATATATATATATATATATATAATCATTCAGCCGTGACCGACCATGACCGACCATATGTCAGTTTTGTTTACTCCCCCACATATATCTAAAGCACATTACCAAATATATGCTAAATTTGATAAATGGCATATACTGCATCCAAAATGCTCAATGTCACAAGCAGAACAAGTTGTATATGTCGTACATCGACGTGGCACAGTTTAGACCCTAGACTTTTCAATTGCAAATGTTGGGCTCTGAAGTGACGTAAGGTCAAAACTTTGGCACATCAATGTAAGCCCGACACACTAATACTTTAAATAATTCCTTAAATCAATGGCGTGCAGAGGGGGACTTACGACGCGTAGCTCCGGGCATTGAAATTGTGAGGTGGGGGGGGAGAGAATCCAATCGTATTTAAACATTCTCACTTTTTCATAATATTTCTCAGTACTAGGACTTATACTTGAGTTGTTTGTTTGTATACAATCAACGAGTTGGCCACGAACATCACAAGGGCTTCATCATAGATCTGCACGCCACTGCTTTTAGATAATATATATATATATATATATATATATATATATATATATATATATATGTGTGTGTGTATATATATATATATATATATATATATATATATATATATATATATATATATATATATATATATATATATACATATATATATAAGTGGGTGTGTGTGTGTATGTGTGAAGGTGTGTGTGTCTGCGTGTATGCGTCACTTTTAGCCCACCATATGTGTAAGCGTATTGGTTTTATAAACTCGTGGTTAAATGACCATATAAGACGTTCTGTGCAAAATAGCTCCACTAGTTTGCCTAGTTTTTCCCGCGTTTTTCTGTCATCCTCAACAGTTGATTTCTTCTGTCTCGTTTTGACTTGAAACGTTAAAACAATCAACATTTTCTAAAACAGATTTTATTTTCGAAATATAACATCTTTTTCGTAAAAGCCGACACGAGTAAAATAGAAAAATCAATGAATAAAAATATTAATTTGTTGTGTATCGAAACTCACTTCAACCAGGGGTATTCTTACCCCGCCTAATAAACCGGTATTATCCGGGCCTTTGGGTTTGGATTTACGCCTGTCTATTGGGGATTGTCTGGTCCTGTGCAGTTCTAGGAGGTGCACCCAAAGAGGGGAGGAGTAAGTTTATTGCTTACTGTCTGAGGCGCCCCTACCGGGGAATGCCGACGGAGCTGCCCAGGCAATTTTTAAATGGCCAGAGTGCTCACCTCTCGAGCGCTGGCTTATCTAATCCCACTTTCCCGACCTTGTGTCACATCTTGCCTTGTGGGAGGTAGATAAATATACTCACTTCTTGGCCTTTTGGCTAAGATAAAAGTGTAGTATTTGTTCCGATGGATACTGCACCCCATAGACTGGTATTGTCTTGACCTTCGGGGCTTGATTTACGCCTGTCTGTGGGTTTGTCCTGTGCAGTTCTAGGAGGTCCACCCTCCCAAGCTTTGCCTTCCCTCTTTGGGGGGAGTAAATTTATTGCTTACTGCCTGAGGCGCCCCTACCGGGGAATGCCGACGGGGCTGCCCAGGCAATTTTTAATGGCCAGAGTGCTCACCTCTCGGGCGCTGGCTTTTCAAACCCCACTTTCCCGACCCGACCTTGGGTCACATCTTACTTGTGGGAGTAAGATAAAACTGGCCTTGTGCCTAACTCCTGGAGAGGAGTAAATAAAAACTCACTTCTTGGCCTTTTGGCTAAGATCAAAGTGTAGAATTTGTTCCGATTGATACTGCACCCCATACTGGTGTTGTCTTGGCCTTCGGGTCTTGATTTACGCCGGTCAATGGGTTTGTTCTGTGCAGTTCTGGGAGGACCACCCTCCCAGGCTTCGCCTCCCTTTTTGGGGAGGAGTAAGTTTATTGCTTACTGCCTGATTCTCACCTACCGGAGAATGCCGACGGGGCTGCCCAGGCAATTTTTAAACCCAACTTTCCCGACCCGACCTTGTTTGTAAAATCTTCATCTGTAGATAAAGATGAATTTTACCCGACGGAATTCACCTGCCTAAATAACTTCTCGACCCGACCTTGAGTCACATCTTACTTGTGGGAGTAAGATAAAAACTGGCCTTGTGCCTAACTCCTGGAGAGGAGTAAATCAATACTCTAGTGTATTATTTTCTCATGATTGCCTTTTTGTATAAGTATAGATGGATAGATAGATTGATTAATATAGATATAGATATATATGCATATATATACACTCATACAACATTTATATCATTAAAATGTTTATTTATACAAACATTTTCGCTACACATTTGCACACATATTTCAGTTCTAGCTAGATATCATAGTAAAAATAGTAATAAGTAGAGTTACTGCATGTATACGTGGCCTCTTCAGCGTGAGTATTCATATTTATATATGTATATACATGCGTGTATGTGTATGTTATTATATTATATAAATGTATATCCATGTATATATATTTGTGTGCAAACATGTATATATGTGTGTGTACGCATATATATGCATGTATATATGTGTGTGTACATTCATCTATATATACGTGTGCTCATATGTATGTCTATATACACGCATATTCATATACGTAAATCGGAATGTATATGTACATATACATGTACGTATATATGTGCATATATTAAAAAAGTTTACTGCCTCAGTTTACCGACCGTGCTGAAATAATAACGTTTTTATTTAGAAACCCATTCTTAATATGAAGAGCGGGACTTTCTTAACCATTCTGTACTCACACCTAATAATTCAATAAACAAAAGGTACCGTCAAAATTGAATATAACATGAATTTTTTATCAAAAAAAGCACGATCCGTAAACTGCAGAATTACCGAAAAAAGTTTACTTACACAAAATCGAAAACTTTTGTCCATTGTTCCATTTATTTAATTTTTAAATATTCCTTATTATGTATATTTATATCAAGAAAAAAATTAGAATAAATAATCAAATCACAAACATTATTTACAGACGTAGTAATTTCGAATCAGCTAATAGCCTTCCGACCGATGAGAAGACGGTTGCGTTTAACCGGTTGATCCCCGGGGCGGAATTACTCTATAGTTAAGAGACCGCTTGTCTCTATGTGGCTAATTGATTTATCGTTTATAATGAATATATTATGCTGCATATATATATATATATATATATATATATATATATATATATATATATATATATATATATATATATATATATATATATATATAGTAAGCTTTGAAAATATATTTATGGCAATTAAGCTACACAGAGGCTCCCGCGTTTCATCCCCGGGGGGAATCTTCAGGCTAAAACCCCCGGGCATGAAATGCGGGAGCCTCTGTGTAGCTTAATTGCCATAAATATATCTTCATAGCTTACTACCTAGCTCTACTTACGTATCGAGCACTGTTGAAGTAAATACTGAAAATTGATACATAAAAAAATATCTCCTTATAAAATTTTATGTGGATACATGAAATAGTAATATATATATATATATATATATATATATATATATATATATATATATATATATATAATGGTGTACAGAAGATTAAGTAAAATCAACATACCTACTTCCCAACTATGACTGAGGATAGCCGATGAGATTTGACTCTCACTGACTTGAAACCGCCGGTATCATGTTGATTTGCCTTGATTTTCTGTACACGATTATAAATAAATATCATGCTCTTATTTGAATTTTTTGGAAAATTTTTGAATGATTTTAAATAATTGAGATATTTGATACCGGCTATTACCGAAGACCAAAAAGCTTGCTCGACACATCGAGAATATCACTAAAAAATCAACAAACGCGAGAATTCTGTGTTATTCAACCACGCTTGCCTAAATAACGACTTGCTGCCTATATATATATATATATATATATATATATATATATATATATATATATATATATATATATATATGTGTGTAGTCATCTACAGAAAGAATGTTTATCTATATCACAGCTCTTCGGTGCGGCTAGACTAGCATCGCCTCTAAGTCGTGATCGAACCTACAACCATCTAGTTAATAGTTGGCGATCCTAACCATTTGGCTACTAGACGAGCATTGTTGGCAAGTGATATCTCAATACTTTTGTACAAACATTGTCAACCACTAGACAGTACTTCATACTATCTGCAAGTGTGTCTGCACGGAGAGTTTTTTGTGAAGCAAGAGTTGCACAATCACAAATCTCAGCTCTTCGGAACCAACATTGCTTGAGTCCTATGGCGAAGGGAAGTCCAGAACGACTGGAAACCATGCCGAGATAAGTTGAGATTATGTCGGAGTGTTCCTTCTCCTAGACTAGTTGTTAACCAAGGCTTGAAAGTCTACCCTACTATTTAATCCATAGCTGGAGGGAGGATATTTGGATTCATACCTTTCCAAAGGGTATTAGGACAAGGGATGCAGTAACCCTTACAAAACTCGAACCCGGCACGCCAAACTCACAGTTCGTGCCTGTAACCATTAAATCACGGAACTTTTTTAAAATCAGACCCAAATAGCATTTGAGCTGATAATCAAACGTTGCTTCTGAATAGCCAATTTTTATTAGTTATTTTTACACCGTGTCATTGGCAATATTAACGTAATTACTCCTTGGTCCTTTGTCTATGAGCAAACTGTAGTATATGTTCGTATCCTACTCTTCATCTTTTTTGTCCCCGGTGAGTTAAAAGGATATCATTCTGGAATGAGGATTTTTTTGTTTTCATCCAGAGGGCCCCGTTTTGAGGGGCTGGATTTTCTTCCCATTAAAAAGCGTGGTTGTGTCTAACTCTGCCCTGGGGGAATGCAAGTAACTAGAAACTGCTAATATGAAACTTTTTTTTAAATCACCATAAAATGAAAGTCTGTAAAATGAGAACGTATTTTTGATTAGAGAATATATTATGAGTTTTCTACGTTGCGTTTAAATCGTGCAAACAAACAGATAATTCACAACTAAAATGACTTTATTGCAGCCCGGGTAACGCCGGATAGGTACTGCTTACACACACACACATATTTAAGACTATACAGGCTCCGTAAAAAGTGACGGAAAAATAATATCCTTCACCAGTGTTCGCGCTAATTTTCATATTCATATAAAATAACGTCCAAAGTTAAAAAAAAAAAGAAATAAGAACAAAAGAAGACGCCTCAAACTGGAAAGTTTTACAAAAGAAAAAAAGATTTTTTTTTAAATGCATTCGTATACAAAGTAAAAAGAAAAAAGTCTCATTATAGAGATAGTTTGAAGACGGAAGTTGTCTGACTTGCTATTTGCTAACTTTTGTGTGATGGGACATATATATATATATATATATATATATATATATATATATATATATATATATATATGTATAAAGCAGATTGCTAGTACAACGAAATGGTAGGATACATTAAATAGGAAACAAAAATTGCTGACTGATATATATATATATATATATATATATATTAATATTTTTTATACTGACATGTACAGACCCGACACTAACAAGACGATGTTTCGACCCATAGTTATTAAAAACTAAGATCTCCTCCTTGATTTAGTTGTTCATGTTGGAAAAGCTATATATAAATATATATATATATATATATATATATATATATATATATATATATATATTTATATATATATATGAATATATATATATAAATATATATATATATAAATATATATATATATATATATATATATATATTCAACTGACACTATGCATTCATTTTATTTTCCATCGATACCTTTTGATGATAACATCGATAAATTGGTTTAATTCGTGAAACCGAAGGTATCGATGGAAGATCACACTAATGTATACTGTCAATAGAAATTAAAATAAATATATATACGCTCTTACATAAGTAATTAGGAGCATTCTTTTTTCTTCTACAACACGAAATTACAATATATATATATATATATATATATATATATATATATATATATATATATATATATATATATATATATATATATCGACGGGAGAGTCCATCACTATATATATATATATATATATATATATATAGTAGTTGGATAGAATCGAATTGAAGTTTTACAAGTAGAGCCTTTTAAAATAATATATTAACTAGAACCCTGGTTCTAATTACTTTTTTAGGATGTTAAGTTTTTAAAAGTTGCTTGTCCATTGACTTACGTGTGTGTCGTTAACCTTTCAATAAAAAAAAATGTCAGATGTTTAGTTTTTACAAAGACGAAATGTAAATAAAAAGTGTTTTATTTATTTTAGACTCTTATGACTCTAGTCTATCGTGGCGTTTAACTTCGCAATGTTGATCGTTGATAGCTGGGCAGTCCCGTTCATCGCTATCTACATCATAATAAAACTCCGAAAATATTAACGTAATGACTCATCAGAGCTAGATGAGGTGTGAGATGTTAAATCTACGGTAGGATTCTAAAAAATGAAACCGGAAAAAATTGTTAAGAATTATTTTGTCATCTTTCTTTTTAATGGAAACGTGGCTGATAGTTGATACAAAAAAGGAACAAAAGACACAAAGAAAAATATATAAAGACAACAGTGATTGAAAGAAAGACTTAGATACGCCAGATGTATGATATGCAATCACAATAATCCGAGTAGGAACGACGGAGGAAAACACGGACGATACGTAGGGTAGCAAACGGGTATCTGTCTTACCTTGGACTTTACCATAAACCTCAAAATCCACAGAGAGCAAAGTGCCTGCCATGGCTACTCATTCGTATCCAAAACGCTACATTTCTGTCGGTTGCGTTTGATTGTTGCTGCTTTTGGGTGGGGAATACGGGTTGGGGGTGTTCTGTTCAGCTGAAAGTGAGTCGCTTTTTTATCAACGGGGAAAAAAGAGACGTTTCCCGTACGGAAGATAGCTGGAACAAGTCGTATTCAGTCACTAGCTTTGCGTGAAGTGTGGTGTATACCTGTTGCTGTGTGGTGATATAGCAGATAGACTGCAGTGTGCGTAAGAACGCGCCAAGGAGGCAGTGCTTGCGCGTTAAGCGAGCGAGAGGGTTGTGGAGCGAACGGGGGCGGTGAGGCGCTCGGCATGGTGTCAATGTTTGAAAGCGGGGGACGCGACGCGTATATATATATATATATATATATATATATATATATATATATATATATATATATATATATATATATATATATATATATATAAACGATAAAAGTAACAGCTCAGCTGTGTGTATGCATTTTATCTCTTCATATGGTCAAGGCACTATGAGTATAAATATGCTAGCGTGTCAGTGACTACGCATGGGCATATGAGCGTGCATGCGGATATATATATATATATATATATATATATATATATATATATATACATATATATATATATATATATATATATATATATATATATATATATATTTATATAGTTATCTAAAGACATGTGTTTCGTCGTCTCTAGAACTCATCAGTCTGGTTAAACGTAGCGAGATTTGAAAATTAGACTCCAGTTGTAAATAATAGTAATAATAGTTGTATATATAGATAGGGAGATGTGTGTGCGTGCGTGCGTGTGTGCGTGCGTGCGTGCGTGCGTGCGTGCGTGCGTGCGTACGTGCGTGCGTGCGTGCGTTCACACCTAAGACGACACATGTGTGTATGCTTTTTCTCTGCCTGTGGACAATATACTGTGCGAACATATGCGGTAGCATGTCAATAACTACGCATGGGCGAATGAGCGGGCATGCGGACGTATATATATATATATATATATATATATATATATATATATATATATATATATATACACACGCAAACAGCCACATAACAATATATAATATATATGCGTGTGTGTGTGCGTGTGTGTGAATGCATACGATGACACGTGTGTGTATGCTTTTTTTCCTTACATATGGACAATATACTGCTCTGCATTTGGATGTACTAGCATGTCAAAGATTATGATATGGCTTAAATGTATATGTCTTTGTGTGTGTGTGTGCGTGTGTGTGTGTGTGCGTGTGTGTGTGTGTGTGTGTATGTGTGTGTGTGTGTATGTGTGTGTGTGCGGGTGTGGGTGTGTGTGTGTGTGTGTGCCAATTCTTATTTATATTGTTCTATCCCATAGAATATCCAGTCATGTACTTGTTCAGGATTTGTTGTCTAATTTCGGTTCTAACTCGATTTTGATTGATATATATATATATATTATATATATATATATATAAGAATACTCGTATCAGGACGGGTAAAATTAATTCCACTGAACAGATTTGCACCACTATTATTTCCTCTTACGAAGATTTAAATCAAGGTATAATTGTACTAAACTGTATGTCTAGAATCCTAATTTCAATTTTGATAAAAATTCATTATATGTTATTCTAAGAAAATGTCTCAAATTATAGGGTTTAAGCTTAATGAGGCTTAAGAAGAAATTGAAATTCAAAGAATCTTGCTTAAAATGTGTCAAACGGGAGATTCTGACAATTCTACATTAAATCTCTTTAAAATACATCAAAAATACTAAAAGGAAATGAAGGAATATTTATTAATAATACCTATGGTTACAATTCCACAAAAATCAGAGGTATCTGATTTTTTCTTCACTCCCTTTTTATCCCCTTTGCATGAAACTAAATTAAACTAAATATAGTCCACATTACGACGTCTTATGCCTAGCAACTGTGTTTTAAAATTCATAATATCGGTTAATTAGTTTCGGAATGAATCCTGTATATACGAATATATAAACATGTACGCATACCTAACTTTATATAAATACTTGTTGAATACCCGTCCCATGACGGGTAGCAGCAATAAATATAGAATTAGTTTTAAATTTAATTTTTTTCCATCTTTGGCGGGTATGGTAGAGTGTCGGTGGCATATTAAATAGTATTGTAAAAAACAAGGGATATCCCTACGATACATACCCGGTTGCCACAATACATATTCCATAATTTTTAATATGTTCAATAGTTTAGGATTTTACCAAGCACACACATATTATTGACGCTCACGCGCGCACACCAACCATTAAAAACATCTATTACCTAATATAACTCAAAATTTGATGTAGAAAAATTATTTTTTTGTATCTAAGTTATTCTAAAAGTTTGTTTTGTTAGGGCAAGTGCACTCGCTAAATAGTAAAGTTTACAAAGAAAATAATGTGCCCATGTTATTCACCGGGTTGCCGAGAATATATTCCAACATTCATAATGATCGGTTCATAGAAATTAATTAATAAATAAAAATAAGAAACTTTATATATATACACCCCCTAAATATTAACATATCCAAAAAAATAATGTGCCCATGTATTTTTTAGAATATATATTCCAAAATTCATAATGATCTATTCATTAGTTTAAAACCTTAAAAGTTAGGGGCGGTAAGGGTAGGCTCATCCTCTAAATGGTAAAATGTACAAAGAAACTGATGTACTCATGTTACTCACCGAATAGCCGAGAATATATATTTGAAAATTCATAATGATAGATTTATAAAAGAAAATAAATAAAAGTAAAAACTTTTTATATATGAACCCCTAAATGTTAATAATAATAATGTACCCATGTTATTCACTGTATTTGTTAATGTATATTCCCAAATTCATAATGATTCGTTCATTAGTTTAGGAGATTACCTTGTACATAGATTTATATATAAATAAATATACATAACTTTATAAATGTATGTATAGGGCTTTACGCGCTCCACTACTTTTAGAGCTGCTCCCGCTCCTGTTCCAACTCCTACAAAAAAGGAGCGGCTCTTTTTCAGCGCTCCATAATCAAAATGTACCTTCTTTCATAAACGTTCTATTCTGCCAATGAGTGGCCGAAGGATAGGGGTGGGCGTTATAGAACATGTCGGACGAAGTATAGGAGTATACGTAAATTTTCGTTCTCTGAGGTATAAAATAGAAATAGAAAAATCCCTGAAGTATTTTAAAACAATTTTAATTTTCATTACATTAACAACCTATTTTTTAGGAAAGGAAAATTTGACCCGATATTTTTTCTATTTATTTTGGAAGGGAATTTAGATTTGTTTTAAGTAAATAAAGTTTTACTTTTAAACATTATTAGTGATTATTTTCTTTTTAAAGAAAACCTTTCTCTGGGAGAGGAGAGACAGCCAGAGCAACATTAATCGTCGTGTGGTTGTTTAATATTTGTTTGTTTTACGAATGTAACTATATTGTATAATGTATATTATTATTTACCACAGAGAAACGCGCAAGTACTTTCAAACAAATCGATTTATCCATTTTCTTTCAATAGTACAATTTAGGGCGAAAAAAAACAATGAAGTTTATTTTTTAAAGATTGAATAAAACAAAATATTTTTCATAAGTTGGCCAAAAAATATCAATAAATTGTCAATAATCAATTCAGAGATCCATTTAATGTCTTAAAATTTCATACAAAATATCTTGCCTAGACCTTGGGAGTTGAAAAAATATCGGGTCAAATTTTCCTCACCCGAAAAATTAACTGAAGCAAGTTTTCCTAGGTCGGGCAAAAACATTTATTAAAATTAAAAATTTGAATAAAAAAGGTGAAAACGTCTATATTTGAAATCTATAACGAAAAAAAAGTGTTTACAATTTTAATATTCGATAATAGATATTTTAAGATAAAGAAAGATATCTAATCTACTTTCGGTTCTAAAAAGACAACAAATTAGTCAGAAAGTCTAATTATTTTCTTTTTTAAATTAAAATTTAAGATATTTTCTGTAATTTAATTAAGTTTAAACATCGGTTTAATTGTAGAATAGGGACCGCTTTTTTCTTTCAATCATTTCGCTTGGTATTCGCCCAAATTTTGGATGAAACTGATTATTGGTCTTAATTATATTTTTTGTCCTGAAATAAAATTCTCATTTACTTTGTAAAGTGTTGAGAATCTAACTTTAATTCCAGGTTTTAATCGGTGGCGGCCATGTTGGTTTTTATTGTTTTTTTTCATTGGACTAAATATATTTTTTCCTTGGACTAAAGATATTTTTCTGCTTTAAGATTTTATTACACACAAAAAAAACTTTGAACATTCTATTTACAAAAGCAAGTTTTAACGGAATTTAACAGAATTCAAAAGCAAACATGAAACGGTTAAATCATACTAGTCATGAATTTAAGAATAACAAAATGTTGCCGAAAAGACAACAGGTACAAATGTGGCATAAAAGTTCAATTTGATATATGCTAAAAAATAAATTATAATTTTTTGTCAGGACAAAATGTGCCATTTCACCTAAAAAAATCGGTTTATCGAGAAAATCTAACAGCCCCTATAGTATAATGGAACCTAAAATTCTTTATTTAAAAACACGAATTAAAAGACAAATTGGCTTATTTATTCAATCAGCAATAAACATCCTTGTCATGAATACAAAAAGTTCAAATCTATAAGAAAATAACTTCAAAGACATCTATAGATTCACTGGCGCATTTAAAGACATTTGGTGCCAAATTGTCTCCTGCCTAAAGAAAACTGTCCCATCAAAAATTTTACATGTCGATGTAAAAATGTTCTGTTTTCAAGCGTAACTCTTTCGTTCTTTCTCCCTCTCTCTCCCTACCTCTCCCTCTTCCTCTTCTTCTCTCTCTCTCTCTACTATACATTTACCAGAGATATAATTTTTAAAAATAACTCAGAGTAAACTCTGAGACTTGCTATTCTTTTCCTTTTTATTGCTGAATAAAACACTAATGTTTAAACAAAAAAAATCAAAGAATTTTGGAGCGAGGAGCGTGGAGCGTGGAGCGTGGAGCAGGGAGCGTGGAGCGAGGAGCGTGGAGCGAGGAGCGTGGAGCGAGGAGCGTGGAGCGAGGACCGTGGAGCGAGGGGCGTGGAGCGATAAAACCACCGCTCTTTAGTCCCAAATGGATTTTCTCTCGCTCCACTGCCGCGGAATATAAAATGAGCCCTCCTCTCCTTCGCTCCAGCAAAAAGGAGCATGCTCCTGGACCGCGGTTCTTTTTTAGAGGGCTCCGTAAAGCCCTGTATATATATATACATATATATATATATAAAGAAGTGCGAAAATATATGGTTTAGCATACACCTTCAATACTTTATATACACCAATCTCTTCCAATTAAAAGTTCGCTGATTGTCAACTTGCAACAATAGAGCATATATAAGTAAAAAAGATGTCGAAAAGCCAAGATTTTATTTATCTCACGAAACATTTTCAAAACAGTCAATCTTTGGTGCAATTTTTTTACGAATTTGTTTCGTTCATAGGAGACCAACCAACATTAGTATTTCAATATTGGATCTGTCTTCCTTGAACTTTTAAGCACTGACAAAAAAGTTATTAGTTTGAAAAACTTTACATTGTGGTGTGACATGAAAAACAAAAGTCCAAAAACCAAAAATAAGCTTACCATAAATTTCCATGACTCGTTGATAGGAGCCGTATGGGAAATTTACGGTGAGCTTTTCTGTTTTGGACCTTTGTTTTTATTTTAATTAAATTGATTGAATAACGGCAAAACATAGTGAAACAAGAAGAACGTCCAACGACATGTGTTTGCACGTGTTTTACATATTTAAAAAAGACAAAAATGTATGCAACGCATGTGATAATGACGTTAAATGGAAAAATAAGCGAGAAAGAAAAAAAAGAAAGAGGAAAAGAAGTAAAAAGAATATGGATGAAAATTAGGGAAAATATAATGGTGTATGTATATATATATATATTTATATATATATATATATATATATATATATATATATATATATATATATATATATATATAAAAGGAGATTGTAGTTTGCTTGAAGCATTGCTGGTAAATGTAAGTGCAGATTAGTCGTCCGACGCTATAGCAATGCGATGTGGTTGCCGTAAGATGGAAAAGTGAAACGAAATAAACGCAGGGAGAAAGTGAAACTCAAAACGATTTATTAATAATTTCACAAAAACTGATTAAATACCAAATAGTAAATACTGTCCGGTAAGTAACAGGTAGGCAAAGGGTAATCTTAAATTTTCGAAAGAAAAACTTTCATTATCAGAAGACAACAATAAAAGACCGAATCGGTCAAAGAAAAACGGGAAAAACCGGTGTCAGATCATCGACATACCGCAGAAAACAATTGGTAGTAGGAACGCAGAAAATGTCAAAATTCCATTAAGCAATCACATAGCTAAAGTTAAAATATTATAAACATTTGTTTAATAATATACTAATTTTTTTTATAATTTTATTATGTTTAATTTTTCGAAAATTTAAGATTACCCTTTGCCTACCTGTTACTTACCGGACAGTATTTACTATTTGGTATTTAATCAGTTTTTGTGAAATTATTAATAAATCGTTTTGAGTTTCACTTTCTCCCTGCGTTTATTTCGTTTCACTTTTCCATCTTACGGCAACCACATCGCATTGCTATAGCCTCGGACGACTAATCTGCACTTATATATATATATATATATATATATATATATATATATATATATATATATATATATATATATATATATATATATATATATATATATATATAAAGTATAAAGGTATACTCAATAAAGATATACTCAATAAAGAATAAAAGGGAAATACCAGTAAAGTGCTCAATTAAATTAAATTAAGAGCGTAATATTTTTATTTTTAAATACAGATTTTAATCAGACATGGACCAGTGGTTTCTGACAAGAAACGGGTTGAATTCCCGATTCCGTCGTCTTCAGCATAGTCTGAAATAGTAAATGATGGAATTTCTTCAAAAAACATCTAACTGTTATGAAACGCTATGTACACAGAATTTTGAAATGGAGAGCCGACGATAAACGCTTAGGTCAGAAAAAGCCGTTAAAAGATTCTATATTTAGAAGTAAAGCAAGAAAGAAAAGAGAGAAAGAAAGAAAGAAAGAAAGGAGGGGAAAAATAAAAAAATTAAATTTATAATAATAAAATATTACTTTTATATTTATATATATTATCTTCACATATATATATGTAGAAAATAATTAATTAAGGTACGCAACTCTAATTAATTAAATTATCTAAAAAAGGGGAGGTAACTATTTATTATTATATAAAATATATATATATATATGTTTTTATGAATTTCGATCATTTCAATTAATAATTCTCAATTCAAAGTTAAAACACAAATATAGATAAATATATAAATAAAAAATATAAATATAGATAAATATATAAATACATAAATAAAAAATTAATATATACATAAAAAATCAATCAATATATAATTAAAATATCAATATATAAATGAAAAATCAATATATAAATAAATCAATATATAGATAACAAATATAAATAAAAAATCTATATAAATAATAAAATATATATAAATAAAAAAATCAATAAATAAATAAAAAATAAAAAATCTCTATATAGAAAAAATATTAAAATAAAATAAAAAAATCAATATATAAATAAACAATTCAATATATAAATATAATCATAATATGTAAATAAAGAATCAAAAGTCAAAATGTAAATAAAAATACAAATAAAAATATAAATATAAATAAAAATAAAAATATAAATATAAATATATAATTATATATAAATAAATGAAAATAAAAATAAAAATAAAAATAAAAATAAATGTAAATATAAAAATCGAAATATAAATAAATCAATATATAAATAAATAAAAATCAATATATAAATAAATAAAAATCATATAAAAATTCAAAAATCAAAATATAAATAAAAAATCAATATATAAAAATTCAAAATTCATATATAGATAAAAAATATATATATATAGATAAAAAAATATATATACAAAAATACATAAATAAAAAATCAATATATAAATAAAAAAATAAAAAATCAATATATAACCATAAATAATCAATCAATATATAAATAAATATATAAATAAAAAATCAAAAATAAATATACACATACACATGTACACATACACACATACATACGCACACACACACGTACATATATATATATATATATATATATATATGCACATATATACATATATACATATATATATATATATATATATATATATATATTATACACACTCACACACACACAAACACATGCATGTGTAAATAAAAAAATCATCAATATATAAATATAAATAAAAAATAAAAAATCAATAATCAATATATAAATAAAAAATCAATATATAAATAAAAATCAATATATAAATAAAAATCAATATATAAATAAATAAATAAATAAAAATAAAGATTCGAGAAATAAAATTTAAAAATTAAAAATTTAAAAATATAAAAATATATTAAAAAAAAATTTTTTAAAAAAATATATATATATAAAAAAATATATAAAAAAATATAAAAATATGAAAAAATATAAAAATATAAAAAAATATAAAAAATTAAAAAAAAATTTTTTTTAATTTAAATAAGAAAGAGGGAAAAAATGGAGAAAGGAAAAAAGGGTTGTGATCAGGTTCGTAGAACGAGAAGTCTGCAGTGGAAGTGTGTAAGTGTCTGAAAAATGTATGTAGGGTTCTAGGAAGGCTTAAGTCACTCGATCCATCCAATAGATAAGGAGTGCTTGTTTACGATGTATACAGCCCTTAAAAACCTCATCGCGTACATTTAAACATCTGGTGTTTGGGTTCATGATGGCCTTAAAAATATGGAACTTCTCAGCATTACACAAATGGCAAACATTAGATATAGGTGAATAAATGGGTTTTCTCTCTATGATTTTCCAATTTATAGAAAAGACAGTTCCTTCTTCTTTTAGTTCCCAAATTCGTTTAGCCAAAGATGTGTTTGCGCGATCTTTGTATCTAAAGGAATATAGGTGTGAATAATACCTTTGTTTAAAGGAACCTTGTGTCATGCCGTAGTATACATCTGTACTGTTATCAGTTTGACTCGTAACCACAGCTTTGTATACAACTGAGTCAACTTTACAATTTCCCTCGAGGGGGCAAGAATTTTTATTTTGGCATGAGCATCCGGTGTCGACTGCCGTGCTTTGTTCTCTGGTGATGTAACTCCTTATAGGCCGCATGGTTGAGTAGCTGACCTTGATGGTGTTTTTATTGAAAAACTTATGTAAACTGTTTGTTGGAGGGAAATGTTTGTTTAATAATGAGAGAAAAATATGACCTACTCTTGATTTTGTTCTACTGGAGAAGGGCGGCGAAAACCAGATAATCGATCTCCTCCTTTTGCGGTTGTTGTTCTGTGGAATATTCTGCTTTGGGATGTATGAGATTCCATCGTGGAATCCGCTGTCGCGGAGGGCTTTATTATAATATGGAGCGGCCTGTGTGAAAACTTCATAATTGGAGGAGAGGTTTGAAATTCTAAGGCTGAATTTCAAACCTCTCCTCCAATTATGAAGTTTTCACACAGGCCGCTCCATATTATAATAAAGCCCTCCGCGACAGCGGATTCCACGATGGAATCTCATACATCCCAAAGCAGAATATTCCACAGAACAACAACCGCAAAAGGAGGAGATCGATTATCTGGTTTTCGCCGCCCTTCTCCAGTAGAACAAAATCAAGAGTAGGTCATATTTTTCTCTCATTATTAAACAAACATTTCCCTCCAACAAACAGTTTACATAAGTTTTTCAATAAAAACACCATCAAGGTCAGCTACTCAACCATGCGGCCTATAAGGAGTTACATCACCAGAGAACAAAGCACGGCAGTCGACACCGGATGCTCATGCCAAAATAAAAATTCTTGCCCCCTCGAGGGAAATTGTAAAGTTGACTCAGTTGTATACAAAGCTGTGGTTACGAGTCAAACTGATAACAGTACAGATGTATACTACGGCATGACACAAGGTTCCTTTAAACAAAGGTATTATTCACACCTATATTCCTTTAGATACAAAGATCGCGCAAACACATCTTTGGCTAAACGAATTTGGGAACTAAAAGAAGAAGGAACTGTCTTTTCTATAAATTGGAAAATCATAGAGAGAAAACCCATTTATTCACCTATATCTAATGTTTGCCATTTGTGTAATGCTGAGAAGTTCCATATTTTTAAGGCCATCATGAACCTAAACACCAGATGTTTAAATGTACGCGATGAGGTTTTTAAGGGCTGTATACATCGTAAACAAGCACTCCTTATCTATTGGATGGATCGAGTGACTTAAGCCTTCCTAGAACCCTACATACATTTTTCAGACACTTACACACTTCCACTGCAGACTTCTCGTTCTACGAACCTGATCACAACCCTTTTTTCCTTTCTCCATTTTTTCCCTCTTTCTTATTTAAATTTTTAAAAAAAAATTTTTAATTTTTTATATTTTTTTATATTTTTATATTTTTTTATATTTTTATATTTTTTTATATATTTTTTCATATATATATATTTTTTTTTAATTTTTTTTTTATATATTTTTATATTTTTAAATTTTTAATTTTTAAATTTTATTTCTCGAATCTTTATTTTTATTTATTTATTTATATATTGATTTTTATTTATATATTGATTTTTATTTATATATTGATTATTGATTTTTTATTGTTTTATTTATATTTATACATTGATGATTTTTTATTTACACATGCATGTGTTTGTGTGTGTGTGAGTGTGTATATAATATATATATATATATATATGTATATATGTATATATGTGCATATATATATATATGTACGTGTGTGTGTGCGTATGTATGTGTGTATGTGTACATGTGTATGTGTATATTTATTTTGGATTTTTTATTTATATATTTATTTATATATTGATTGATTATTTATGGTTATATATTGATTTTTTATTTTTTATTTATATATTGATTTTTTATTTATGTATTTGTGTATATATATTTTTTTTATCTATATATATATTTTTTTTATCTATATATGAATTTTGAATTTTTATATATTGATTTTTTATTTATATTTTGATTTTTGAATTTTTATATGATTTTTATTTATTTATATATTGATTTTTATTTATTTATATATTGATTTATTTATATTTCGATTTTTATATTTACATTTATTTTTATTTTTATTTTTATTTTCATTTATTTATATATAATTATATATTTATATTTATATTTTTATTTTTATTTATATTTATATTTTTATTTTTATTTACATTTTGACTTTTGATTCTTTATTTACATATTACGATTATATTTATATATTGAATTTTTTATTTATATATTGATTTTTTTATTTTATTTTAATATTTTTTCTATATAGAGTTTTTTTATTTTTTATTTATTTATTGATTTTTTTATTCATATATATTTTATTATTTATATAGATTTTTAATTTATATTTGTTATCTATATATTGATTTATTTATATATTGATTTTTCATTTATATATTGATATTTTAATTATATATTGATTGATTTTTTATGTATATATTAATTTTTTATTTATGTATTTATATATTTATCTATATTTATATTTTTTATTTATATATTTATCTATATTTGTGTTTTTACTTTGAATTGAGAATTATTAATTGAAATGATCGAAATTCATAAAAACATATATATATATTTTATATAATAATAAATAGTTACCTCCCCTTTTTTAGATAATTTAATTAATTAGAGTTGCGTACCTTAATTAATTATTTTCTACATATATATATGTGAAGATAATATATATAAATATAAAAGTAATATTTTATAATTATAAATTTAATTTTTTTATTTTTCCCCTCCTTTCTTTCTTTCTTTCTTTCTCTCTTTTCTTTCTTGCTTTACTTCTAAATATAGAATCTTTTAACGGCTTTTTCTGACCTAAGCGTTTATCGTCGGCTCTCCATTTCAAAATTCTGTGTACATAGCGTTTCATAACAGTTAGATGTTTTTTGAAGAAATTCCATCATTTACTATTTCAGACTATGCTGAAGACGACGGAATCGGGAATTCAACCCGTTTCTTGTCAGAAACCACTGGTCCATGTCTGATTAAAATCTGTATTTAAAAATAAAAAAAAATATATATATATATATATATATATATATATATGTGTGTGTGTGTGTGTGTGTGTGTGTGTGTGTGTGTGTGTGTGTGTGGGAGGTGATAAAAAAATGAAATATTTATTAAATCATATTTTTTATCTAAATTTTCGGTTTTAAAAATCTTATTCATTGTACAGACAATATTTTCTTTTTTTTCTTTTCTTCTTTTTTTTTTGATAGTCGAAGTCTTACGGCTTGGCCAAAGATCGATTTTCTGGTGTAATGAAGATACTGTTTTTTATGTCCTATCTGTAGTAGAGCACGCTGAAACGCGTGTGTACAATAATGAGATTTACATTTTACTACAGCTTAGAAACGCCGTTGAAACGATAACTTTGAAATTGAAGAATCAACCAACATGACGCGAGATTTTTTTAAACAAATGAAATGTTTATTAAATCTTTTTTATGTCAATTTTCGGTTTTAAATACTTTATTCATGGTACAGACAATATTTTCCTTTTTCTTTTTACTTTTCTTCTTTTTGTTCATAGTCAAAGTGATACAGCTTGTTTCAACGCGCTCCACTACAGATCCGACATAAAAAAATAGTATCTTCATGACACCAGAAGATCGATATTCGACCAAGCCATAAGACTTCGACTATGAAAAAAAAGAAAAGAAAAAAAGGAAAATATTGTCTGTACCATGAATAAGGTATTTAAAACCGAAAATTTGGATTTAAAAAAAAAATGATTTAATAAATATTTAATTTGTTTAACAAAATCTCGCGTCATGCAGCTGATTCTAAAATTTTAAAGTTATATATATATATATATATATATATATATATATATATATATATATATATATATATATATATATATATATAAATTAATCAAGTTCAAGTATATTAATAAAATGAACATAAAACAAATATTTTCAAAAGTGCCAAATAAATAGTAGAGCATTTATAAAATTACATAAACACTATTATAGTCTACGCTAATCAACCAACGTTTTGATGTTCTCACATCTCTTCACGGGCTTTTTTTAGCCTGTGAAAGGATCTGAGAACATCGAAACGCTGGTTGATTGGCGTAGACTATAATAGTATTTATGCAATTATATATATATATATAGTATAATTTTTTTTTCTACAACCATTTTTCAGCTATAACTTTGTAAGGCTTAGCTTCTTCAGGCCAAGTTGGTAGTCTAAAAACAAACATTTTTTTATGCATTTTATATTAATTTTATTATTCGTCTTATTTTTATTATTGTTGCTATTACTACCATGATATTATCTTTGGAATTCGCAAGCAAATCAATAGATGGTCAACTTCATTTAATTCAAATAAAGTGGATGGGCTGGTCAGTTAATATTAACAAACTAAAAATTAAATACGGAACCGTTTTATTTCATTTTCATTGTCTTTAGCCACGTTGGCATATCTATTTCATTTCAAGCTGCTGAAATAAACGCATTCACCATTATCGAGTGTTTAAGGTCACTCTGTACAGGGGTATTTCAGGAAAACCTGGCATGAGGGTAGTTCGCCCTACAAGTAAACCTTGACCAAATATTCAAAATAACATAGTATTCGAAGCTCAAATAAGATCCAGACACTACACTGCCTTATACGAGGAATGGTGCACCTTCTCCAAGTGATGTTGCCTTTAGCAACAGCACTTAGCTGGATACTCCACCAGACTAGATGAATTCTTGTCCTTGAATCCAGGGAGATCAAGAAACCAAAAGAAAGATATACTATAACATAGTTAATTGGTTAATTGGGAAGAGGAAAATTAATAGTCTTCACTTATTTACTAGCTCAACGTTTAATGAGTAAATGAGAACTTAAATGGAACACTCGGATATATATGTATATGTTATAGAGATCAAGTGTATACCCCAGAAAGGGGCACTTTGATTTCTGAGAACTTACATTGAAGTAAAATGAAAGAATATAGGGAGACGCATTAATCAGCGTACACATCCATAAACTTACAAGCATTAAAAAACATCATTCCCGAGCTTTCAAACGTCGATATATCCTATCATCAGACGAACTGTTTTTGCTACAAAAACTTATATACGCATATAAATAAACGTATAATTACCCACACACATATATATATATACACACACACAGCTGAGTGAATGTTTATCTAGATTTGTAAATTAACTACTAAGGAAAAACGAATAATTAGTGATATTTATTGAGAAAATAATCAAATAAATATGTAAAAATACTAGTATAAATATTATAATATCGCTACTTAAAACTGTGTATGGAACTTACACGTAATCTCAACTTGTATGCACGCATGCATAAATACATACATATACACACCTACGTATACTAAGTATATTTACACACACATATACTAAATGGGGACAGGTCAACACCCTTTCTTCTTCTCTGCATCCTCTCTCTCACAGACGTGATGATGCCAGTCTCACTCTCTTCTGCAAATACTATTATGGAATGTGTTCTTCCGAAGTGTCTGATTTATTCCCTGCTTCTTTGGTGGCAGGTTGTTTTACTCGTTGGTCTAGTGGTCTTCATCAAATAAGTGTGTTGATACCTCGTTATAATACAGTTTTCTATTTCAGTAGCTTCTTTCCAAGAACTGTCGGCTTGTGGAACTCTCTCCCTGCTGACTGTTTTTCTCTTACTTATAGCCTTGGTCTTTTCAAGACTAAGGCCAATAGGTATTTCCTGTCTTTGCGATAATCATATTTGTTCTTCTTAGCTCCTTACACCTAGTGGCTTCATGCCTTGCCTGGAGCGATTTCCATAAAAGAAATTAAGAATACACTAGCACAAATATCCACATATATTTATATAGAGATATATAAATATAAATAAATAAATAATAGTGTACACGGATCGATTGCTGTACACAGTATATTAACTCATGCATAGATGTCCGTACACGAGAGAAACCATCCGTTGGTTCTACGCATAGAACACATATCTATGCTAACTGAACTACCCACAAAAAAAACGCAAATATATACGCTTGTATACAGATGCATATATACCCATATACTTTCACAAAACTGCACACACCTAAAAAGATACACATACAGACATGTATTTATATATATGTAGATAGATAGATAGATAGATAGATAGATAGATAGATAGAAGAAATAAAATCCAGAGATGATAAAGATAAATTATTATCTTTAAAAACAATCCTATCAAGAACAGTCAATGCTCAATATATGAGATAGAGCAATTATAAAATGAAATGGATGATGAGAATAAAAATTGGAAAAAGAGCAATTAATTTGCTCGTTTAAGGTATTAAATCACACTTTTTACATTCCCAACTAAGTCAAATTTACGGGCAATGAATTTGCTGATATTGTGACTGTTTTTTTTAGTTTTATACTCATATATTTTCCTCTGGTATGTCGCAAGTTTTTTTTACTAATGAACTTCAACATCGGATCTGTACCCCTATATTATTCGAATTTCTGGAACACTTTCTGCTATATTTGCGTGACATTCATGATTTCCTCATTTACCTGTTTTGTATATGTTGCATTTTTCCATCGAAATAGATTTTCTTTGCTCAAAATGTTTTGTGTATTTTTGCATTTTTATATATTTATTTATATTTTTAAAACTGTGCTAACAGTAACATAATTTTACTGATTAATCTCGTTTATCTCCTTGTATGACAAAAGCTTGCATTTTTGAAAATCCATGGGTTAAGGAATGGAAAAAAGCGTTATTTATATATTCTTTATTTAAACTATTTGATGATTCAATAAATATTGTTCCTTTTCCAATGTTTATTCTCATCATCCATTTCATTATATATATATATATATATATATATATATATATATATATATATATATATAGAGAGAGAGAGAGAGAGAGAGAGAGAGAGAGAGAGAGAGAGAGAGAAAAGAATGAATAGTTAAATTAAATTAATAAATCAAAATATTTATATTATTATTTATTACAGTTCCAAGAATTCAAACTCAACAATGGCCTGGCGTACGATCGTTTCAGAGACGTTTAAGAAACATATATATTTAATTTTCTTATTATATATATAATGATTCACAATGTCTTCCACGGCTCCTTATACTTAGGACACCAACATAAATATGAGTGAAAGCAACACCATCCATTACATAATTTACAAACATTTTTAAGAAAAGCCATGTAAAACAAACACATTAAATGTTAGTTCCAGTATTTGTTAATAATAATAATAATAATAATAATTATTATTATTATTATTATTATTATTATTATTATTATTATTATTATTATTATTATCATCTTAGTAAAGGTAAAAATAATTATACCAATAATTATAGTAATAGTAGTAGTTACAATGGTAATTATATCAATACTTACAGTGATTATATTAATAAAACAGTAATAATTATTATAAATAATAGAAATAACGATCATATAAACAATGGTAATAATAATTATATTAATATTAATAATAATAATCCTTCTACCCTCAATATTAAGATAATAGTAAAGTAATACATATCGACTCGATAAGGTTTATATTGGATATGAATCTAAAATAGAATTGTAAGGGATCAGAAAAAAGTAATAGTAATAGCAATCCAAGAACATCACAGTAATAATGACCGCAGTATGAACAATAAAGTTGATGCCGTCACTAAAGCTGGAATATTTTATTTACCTCCCCAGGAGGTTAGGCACAAGGCCAGGTTTATCTTACTCCCACAAGTAAGATGTGACCCAAGCTCGGGTCGGGAAAGTGGGGGTTTAAAAGCTAGCGCCCGAGAAGGTGAGCACTCTGGCCATTAAAAATTGCCTGAGCAGCTCCGTCGGCATTCCCCGGTAGGGGCGCCTCAGGCAGTAAGCAATAAACTTACTCCTCCCCAAAGAGGGGAGGCGAAGCCTGCGAGGGTGGACCTCCTAGAACTGCACAGGACAAACCCATAGACCGGCGTAAATCAAACCCCGAAGGCCAAGACGATACCAGTTTATGGCGTGTATCTGGAATATGTGAGAATTAATTTTAGTGAAAAACAAAACTAGTCATAGAGAACTTAGACAGAATTATCCATGTGATTAACATAAAAGTGGAATTGCACCAAGGGTTTTGCAAATATAAAAAAAAAACGAAATACAATTTGTTAGAGCAAAATAAATAAGTAAAGTTATCATATATAAGTAAAGTTATCATATATAAGACAAGAAACAGTTTAACAAAGGTGAGCGTAAAACAAACAAATATGAATGGCTAAGAGAAATTAGAAGTCCAGTTTCAGATGAAGATATTTTCAAAGTGTAGGTCGGGTTTGCTTAGGGGAGGGTTGTGTCGTCTTAAAAATGACAAACCGTCAAAAATAGCTTCTTCACGGTCATAATCCTGGTAATTAAAAACAGTTTCTTCACAAAGTCATCCGATGTATTAGGGTCCAAAAAAAGTCCAAAATTATAAATTTCATGCTGTTTGATAAACTGTAGAGTTGTAGTGAACATTTTTTAAATTATTTTATTGTTTCATTATTTATTTATTTTGTCATAAGCTTAGTTAATCAGAGAATGTAGAAGATATTTACTCCAGCGTATGTGAAATCTTCTTCTGCGATAGGGATTTTTAATTTGTTTATTTACTCAATGTGAGTTTTTTAAAAAGAAATTTTGTTCAACACGTTTAATAACAAAGCATTTTTCTAGAAAATGATGTAGTTAAATGAGTATCATTTAAAACGCGTAGTAACATTAGCAAGTTACCCCTTTCGCTAACTATTGCTCTGGGTGTCTAACTCGAACCTGCGATGGTTACTGGTGTTTTATGACGATCTGCATTCTCTCGAAACATCACCGGTCGGTCGTAAATGATTAACAATCGCACTCAATAACAATACAACATTAGCGATAAAACTAGCTAAGTGTTTTAATGCTTCCTTTCTTTATTAAATGATACTGAATTAATTACATAGATTTTTGGGAGAAATCCTTCATAACATAGCGTAATCAACATTATTATTACTAACTTTTGACAGATAATCCATACTAATAAGATAAACGTTTTCAAATACTAGAAAATCTGAGAGAAAAGATTTCTACATTCCTAAAATAAGAAATGTAGGAATTGTTTCTCTCAAACAACTAGACATTCTTTACTGTTTCACACTCTCGTCAAATAGTAAATAACATTTATATCATGGGGTTAGCTGACGGAGGTGTGCTTGTGATAATTGATTTAAATGAAGTTAGATTTCTGAAGTGGTGATTATTATTCATTGATGCTGGATACGGTGGGTGAGATAGGTATGTCGTTTTCTGTTAATGTTGACGCTCTGTGTGTAAGGTTTTTCTACTGTCTGCCATCTTGACAGAGGGAATGTTTTCTCTCTGCAGGCACATTTTAAAAATCTCTGACTTGAGATTGATACTGTTTGTTGATGGATTGTTAATTGTGTTGATCATCTTGAGTTTCTTAGTAGTGCATAATAGTCATAGGTTGGGACTGTTTGATAATTCTCCATTTGATTGTGTATGGAGTGTTTGAATCTTCAAGGTTCAATATGGCGGCTGCGAAGGAGGTGACACCTCGTTTGTCTCAGTTCTTAAATTAGCATAGTATCTTTATGTTGGGAATTCTTTAGATGAGTAATAATAATTTGTATTATTTGGATTATTCTAACTACTGTTTTCATCTTGGATTTTATTCTCATAACGTTTTAACCGATGTAACCTCCGACCCTCTTCATGTGTATCTTGTCAAACTCGGGAATCTTTTTGTGTAACTCGGGGATCTGGCGTAACGGGTAAAGTGTTAAGTAATAATCAGTTCTAAGTGACATTCTTCTGGAGGTTGAATGTTCAATCAGTGCGGGTGGTACTCAGAATACAATTACAAAATACTTAAGACTTCTACCCGGTCATGGCTAACGGAACGAGAGTTCGACAGAAAGATTCCCGAGTTCGATAAGATACACCCGAAGAAGGTCGGATGTTATACCATAGTTCGAATAATCCAAATAATACACATAAATGTTCTTTCCTTATTTGTGGTAATGGTGCCTAAGGTAACTTTGACTTCATAGACCACACATTTCACTGTACATCTCCCTTTCAATGGACAAATCTACACGAGATGATTGGATTAGGTGGATTGGTGGATGTTTTGACTTTTGAATATATCAGAGATCTTGTGGGGCACAGCAGGAGTAATTGGTTTTAACTGTGTTTCTGTAAAAGAGTTTATAAGTATGCTGAATGTTGGGAAATGTTTATCTTACAAATGGAGTGAGTGTTTCCCTATGTTGAATTTTACGCCAAGGGAAAGGTGGGACAAGATAATGTTTGTTTTTTAATTTTACCTGTGTGGTTTGGTGGGGTAGTTAGATGGATATGTGATTTTTCCTAAAAGCTGGCTTCTATAGTTCGGCCCGTTTTTTTGTACTTTATCAATTTCCCAGCGGTAAAAGTCGGCTTATAAAAGTTGTAAGTCTATTGCAGACTTACAACTTTTAGATTTAGTGGGTAGTGAAAATATCCTTGGAAATATTAAAACCAGTTTGTGTCAAACTTGCATCGCAAACTTTACGATCGTAATGAATATATATTTGCTAGTATATCTTCCAAAGAAATCCCAATTTGTGGAACACGTTTCCACGGGATTGCCTTCCTGTGTGCTATAACATGATTCTCTTCAAATACTGATAACAAATAAGTGTCATAAACGATTCTCATATGTAATCAAGTTTTGTTCCTTCCATTCATAATTTTCAATCCTTTCATAATACTATTCGTCATTGAACTGACATCTCATTTACCCTTATCCTCAACTGGCTTTTAGACTTAATGAACGCTAGAAAGTGAACGTTGCCAACGTAACTGGGATTTCAAATCTCACGATTATCATCATATGTTTACAATATACGTCGAGTTTAAATATCCCCAAAGATAGGAGGTGGAAATTAGTATGAGACGTTGATCTTATCAGAAAAAATTGGTAGACGTAAAATGACGAGGTCAAAAATATCGCCGGGTGGTGTTGACCACCAATACCAATACGAATGTGTACCGAGCTTGCGTGCTTAGCAGGCTGTTCTACGGCAGTAAATTATGGGCCCTCTACTCCCGCCCAGAGAACACCTTCCACCTTCACAACCTCAGGAGAATCCTGGGAATCACCTGGCAGAACCACGTCTTACGCAAAAGCATCCTTGATCGGGCAGACATGCAAAGCATATTCGCTCTGCTCACACAACGATGACTTCGGTGACTTGGCCATGTTAGGCGAATGGACGATGGGAGGATCCAAAAAAATATTCCATACGGCGAGCTAGCAACCGGCTCCAGACAAGTAGGAAAACCTGTCCTACGCTACAAGGATGTCTTCAAGCGAGACATGGGGGCAGGTGGCATCGAACCAACATGCTGGGAGTCCATGGCTGAAACCCGCAGCCGCTGGAGAAAAGCTGTAAAGGCATGCTACAAGAGTAATGAGGAGAGGAGAGGAGAGGAGAGGAGAGGCCAGCAGTGGAGGGAGGGGAGAAAGCACATACAGCAGAGGGGTGTAACAGAGCTCTGCCGATCCAGGATAGGCTTGCACAGTCACAGCAGACGCCGAAATTCGGGAACGGACTAATCTGACGCGCAGAACTCCATTGTCTCCTTAGATAGACGGGTGCCAACAAGTGTCGACCAATTGTTCTATTTTTACGAATATCTTTAAATAAATTAAGATCCGTATAAATACATTTCTCAAACTTTGATCATTTTCTGTCACTTCATTTCAAAAATAATGCTTTATGCTTTGTAGTCAACTGGAGAGAATATGTTTTTTGTTAGCACGTGTACAGGGAGGTGGTAGTCAGACGGTGAAAAGAAACAAAGTGGGTCCTCTAAAGGAATCTTATATTTTTCCTTCTAAATGTGTTATAACCAAAGTTTCCTTTAATTCTTGCAAAAAATGAAGAAATGGGCCTATTGGATAGGGGAGTACCCTGTATGTGTTTATGTTAAATTATCAGTACATTATTATCATATATTCACCGGCAACATGAATTGAAATAAATACGTAGAAGACACTGCCAAGTCTGCTGCAAAAAAAAAGGTGGGCTCCCTGTACCGGGTTAGTAAACTTCTCACACCTGCCAGTATCCTATATTTCTATAAAGCCACAAGTCGCCCGTGCATGGAGTATTGTTGTCACATCTGGGCTGATGCGCAAACCACTAGCCCCTCCCTCTTAGACAGTGTACAAAAATAGATCCCGCACTGTCTACCAAGCTCCAACCCCTGTCCCATCGTTGCAATGTTGCATCCTTGTGATTGTTTTACAAGTACTTCCACGGGACTTACTGCACTTGTACCTCTTTAACGTGAATAAGCATCAGAAACTCGGTTAGCAGCAAGATACCACCTCTTTACTGTAGGGGTCTTCAGATGTCGGAAAACGTTATACTCTAATAGCTTCTTTTCTTTGGAATTCCCTCTCTGCTCCCTGATTCCCCAACTGTACTAACTTCTGCTCATGCAAATATATACAAAATGTCATTTTCAAAGTCTGAGATTGACATAAGTGAAATACGATATTTCATACGTAACAACTTTAAGAAAAGAATTAATGAATATTTCGGAGATTTTCTTCTTCTCTTTCTATTGTGTTAGTCCCGGGCTACGAAGGGGTCCGCAATAATGAATGTGTATCTCCACTTGGCACGATAACAGGCTTGGTCCGGGTGAAGGAAACTGAATAGGGTGTCTTCCCATCTCATCATCGGCCTTCCTCTCGGTCGCTTCCTGGCGATGTCTAATCTTCTAACGATCATTTTCAAAGATGTTGATTGACTATATTTTATCTGTAACGATCTACTATAAAGACATTAGTAAAAGTATCATTTCCATCGATGTAATGGAAAGTGAACGTATCGTTTTTGTTGTTTTTTATAGACAACTAGCAGAAAGACCTGACATGGCTCTCAATTTAATGAGGAGCATTATGCTTATAGTACCATATCATTAAACATTTGCTTTACTGGCCATCGTTTCAACCCGTAATATAATCGGAAGAAACTGAAATTTTTGAAAACTTTCTAGATTAGTGTCTTATACATATAGTTTATATTTCATTCAAATCAGATATATGTTATGTTTTAAGGGGGTTCTGAACCCATAGCCCTCTTAGAGGGGCATATAGAGATTTAGCACATTGAGAGGTGCGTAGAGATTCGGGACCATTTCTATTGTCTTCAACGAAAAATTTTATACATATGATTTAAATTTCATTAAAATAGGATATATTTGAGGTTTTAAGAGAGGTTCTGCGCCTATAACACTTTTAGAGAGTACTTAGAGATTGCACTTCCATTGTTTTCCTCAGAAAATGTTATATATATATATATATATATATATATATATATATATATATATATATATATATATATTGTTATTGTTTATTTATCTATGGACGTATACGTTTCGTCTCTTTTCAATCGAGACTCATCAGCATAGAAGTATGACTATTCACTACCGGTCACACGATTCGAAACCCTGGATTACAAGTATTTTTTAACCCCAATCCAACGTCGCTAACCGATCGGCCAATTCTGAATACCTTATAAACAATGATAATTTAACACATTTTAAAGCGGCGAGACATACAGGCATTCTACTTCTATAAGGGAAGGAATGGTGCATATAAAGCAAGTGACGTCACGCTGTGTTAGTACTACCATTTACAGTGCTCTACTTTTTTACGAGGAGCTTCAAATATAAATATTTGTTATTGTTTATTTATCTATGGACGTATACGTTTTGTCTCTTTTCAATCGAGACTCAACAGCATAGAAGTATGACTATTAACTACAGGTCACACGATTCGAAACCTGGATTACAAGTATTGTGTGTATGTTTTCCATAGGAAGAAAGGTAAGAGAATTTCCATGAAAATTTAAAGTATATATATATATATATATATATATATATATATATATATATATATATATATATATATATATACACTTTAAGTTTTCATGGAAATTCTCTTACCTTTCTTCCTATGGAAAACATACACACAAACATTGAAATTTATATATAGAGATTATTGAAAGTATCATATTTTAAGGTGTTTTATTGATGATATCTCATGCATAACGATCTAATATAAGCACATAAGTCAAACTATAATCTTAAGTTTATCAATTGGCAATATTTCATGTGTAACGATTGAATTAACTGACATCTAAGATATATTTGACCTTTTGTTTAGGAGCAAAGTGTAGTACCTGTTCTAATACTACACTTCATGTTTTCCGTCCTCAATGTGGTGTGATAGTTCACTATTTATGTGAGAAATAAATACTATCTCTGTGAGAGTATCACATGTAAATCAAGCCTGGGCCTGGTATTGCCACATACACCAACCACACCATGAAAAAGGACGGTAAACTCAAATACAAGATTTTGAGCAACATGATTGGCAGGTCTTTCCTTGATAGCATTCATGTGGATCCGGTCGGCATCCTGCGAATGTTGATTCTTCTTACTTAAATATCGGAAGGCCACGGACAAAGGAAGAACTTTAATAACTGGGCAGAAGAAGCAGAAACCTAATGACCATGAACAAGAGTAAAGTGTCTTACCTGGTCTGATACTACACTTCATCTTTTCTGTCTTCGGTCAGTTGATGAGAAATCCTTCTAGACTAAGGCAATTTTTATTTTTGTCCCAATCCAGAGTGCCCGTTTTGGTGGAGCTGGACTTACTTCCCATTAAAAACTGACCTTGTGTCTAACTCTGCCTTGCTGGTGAGGCAAGTAAATAAAGACCGATACCTAATAGAAACACATTAGTAAAAGTATTATTTTCACTGTATTTTATTGACGATATTTAATGTGGAACGATCTAACAGAAGAACATTAGTAAAACTATAATTTACAGATTTTTATTGACAACGTTTTTTTGTGTGTGTAACGATTGAATGGAAAGACATTATAGAAAATGTCATTTTAAGAGTTTTTCATTAGACGCAGCGAGTGAATAGAAACACGTTAGGGGAAGTATCAGTCTAAAAGCTTTTACTTTACGATATTTTATATGTAACGATTTAATAGAAAGGCATTATTACAAGTATCATTCTCGGAGTTTTTTTTTATTTACGATATGTTAAGGTTGTACGATTGTATGGAAATACATTATTGCAAGTATCATTTCAATAGTTTTGATTTGCTATATTTCCTACGTAACGATCTAATACAAAGACATTATTACAAGTATCGTTCTCAGAGTTGTTTGCTTTACGATGTTTGATGTGTAACGATCTAATAGAAAGATATTACAAGTGTCATTCTTGGAGTTTTTTATTTACGATATTTCATATGTAACGATCTAAGACAATATTAAAAGAACCATTTTCAGAGATTTTGATTTACGATATTTCATATGTAACGATTTAATAGAAAAACTATTGAAAATACCATTTCAGAGTTTTTAATTAACGTTATATAATTAGTAACGATCTAATCAGTCAGTTTATGTCGCGTCTGGAACAACCAGTGAGCGTACTATTTCATGGTTTCTCTCGGGAAGATACAATGTTGAGGCCCTCAACACTCTTCCACCAGATGTTTATTTTTCGAAACACCGTCTCGCACAATATAGACGCCATGATCAGGATCACTAACTTGCCTCCTGCTACTCTGCAGCCACCGGTGACCATTGGTCGGACTCATCCACCAATTGCAAGTACCGTTTTGATTATGTTAGATTTTTGCAAAGGGCATCGTTGTCCTCCAATATAGAGTGCCTGGTATTCCCAAATAGTAGCCATCTGGTACTCACCATACTCAACCTTGCTTAACTTCGATCCTCTAATGAGAACCAGTGTGTCACCATGATAATGCCTTATAAGGACCTAATAGAAAACATTATTCAAGGTATATTTTCAGTTTTAAGGTGTAGGGATAGCACACGATATCAATCATAATCCTAATTGTAGTGGTTACCCGTGCGGATTGTGGATGCGGCGTGTTGTGGTCAAGTTCTGTCCTGGTTATTGAATATATATTTTACTTACATCCTTTTAGAGGGGGCATATAGAGATTTAGCACATTGAGAGGTGCGTAAACACTCGGGACCATTTCTATTGTCTTCAACGAAGAAAGGTATAAATCCATGTCTCCCCTCACCAAAGATAGGCCAAATTTTTATTAATTAAAAGAAAGGTAAAATAGTAGGGTAGACTGGATTCTAAAGCTTTGTTAGAGTAAATAGACTATAAGAAAAAAAACTCCGGAATAACAACTTCGACCAGGTGCATGATGGATGCCACGTGACACAGCCTGCGAGTGACACGTGGCGGACATCATGCATCAGTTTCTTGGTAGAGAGAGTGTTTCTTGTTCTCCAGAATTCACAATCGGCATACAACACATTTATCCTTGGAGATAGCGATAACTACCGTATACTAATCAGCCGAGTGGATAGAACTTGGTTTACTTTTATAAAAAAAACTCTGTATTCCAATTGCTCGTCTGTACTGAAATGTGTACACCGAGATGTGAGACCGATGAGGAATCGATAACTATCTCCGACCCACGTCAATCGTGGCTCGGAGATTCAGTTAATCAAGCGACAGAATAATTTTCTCCCATGACTTACAAGTTCGGTTGTGAATTTGCAGATTAGACCAACCATGTGTTCCGCTTCTAGAAGGGGGGATTGCTAAATATCAGATCAAAGTAACAGTGAACTTTATTAAACATTAGTAATGCTAGCTGGCGTTGCCTGGGGGCATAGATAATCAAATAGAAGAGCTTAAAAACATCTCTCTCACTCTCTCTCTCTCTCTCTCTCTCTCTCTCTCTCTCTCTCACACACACACACACACACACACTTTATCTACCTTTTTCTCACTCTCCCTCTAGTTCTTTTTCCGACTGCTCCCTCTCTCTATTTTTATCTTCAACTGTTTCCTCTCTATCTCTTTGTACTTTTCTATCCGAGTGTCTCTCCCTCTCTCTCATATTCTTTCTCTCTACCTTTTTCCGATTCTCTCTCTCTCTCACTCTCTCTCTCTCTCTCTCTCTCTCTCTCTGTGTGTACTTTTCTCTTCGACAGTTCCCTCTCTATCCTCTATCTCTCACATACTCTCTCTATAGTTCTTTCCGATTCTCTCTCTCTCTTTCTCTCTTTCTCGCTTTTCTCTGTCTCTCTCTCACTCTCTGTATCTTTCTCTCTCAAACTGTCTCCCTCCACTTCTCTACATTTTTCTACGACTTTTGCTCTCTCTCTCTTTCCCTCTCTCTCTCTCTCTCTCTCTCTCTCTATATATATATATATATATATATATATATATATATATATATATTTAAAATAAAAATGGAATAAAGATAAGCAAATCAACAACTAGCAAAAATATAAACTCAAACACATATTGAATAGTTCTACCAAAATATTTCAATTGTTAGGACAATCATCATCGGTTGGCAGCAGAACTTTAATTAAAAACAGAAACAGAAAAGTTGCAAATTTGTACAAAGAACGCAATTTGTAAAAAAAATATAGTCACGTGTAATAAACAGTAGAAAGGAAGAAAGAAAAAAAGAAAGAGAGAAATGTGAAAAATGAGAAAGAAAGAAAAAAATCAGCAGTTAGCTTTGGTTTAGTATGTAAAAGCCGATCGGAACGCTGTAAGCTAATTAAAGTGGGAAAGGAAGATTAGTAGTAATTTAAAATGAATGACAGCAAGAAATTACACAAAGAAGGAGGAGGAGGAGAAGGAGGAAGACGGACTCAAAGTTGTAGAAGTTATCCGTTATCATATTGATTTAGGTTTATTTCGATTAGAATCGATCTGGCAGATGATGAAGAAATATTGTAAAACCCTGGTCTTTGAATAATTGTGTTATTATAACGTAGCATTAAAAAATCAGTCAATAATTTTAATAGAAACCATTTAACTAAACTTTACCGCAAATTACACAACCTGATAACCCATAGCGAATGGAAAAATCTTGGCCGACCCGACATGGTTCAAAACCACAGCAATATCAATCTATCTTCCACTGAGTTTGAAGCACTCAGTTTCGGTCTTAAATTCGCTACTGGGATCCAAAACAACTACGTTACGCAAGGCACGCTCCTCATCTATAGGAATTCGGATAATGACCTAACCAAAGAATTTCTACAAGGTCTCTCTTTCGCCACTTCTACCACACCTCAGGAACGAACCCTTCCCAAACGATACGTTACAGCCTTACTTAATTTAGCTGCCATACCAAACATCGTCATATCTCCCGCTGATAAGACAGGTGGCGTTGTTATCCTCAACAAAAGTGATTACCATAACAAAATCATGGATATACTCAATGACGGTTCAACATATGAATCCACTGATCTTAATACCATCAACAAAAACAATGAAAACTTTCTCAAATATTTCAAAATCTCCACTAAACAATCCAAAGAATGGACTTCCCTCATTTCATACCATTCCACCATACCAACACTTTACGGTCTTCCTAAAACCCACAAACATAATATGCCCCTACGTCCCATTATTTCCAGCATTGGAAGTGCCTCCCACAATATCGCTAAATCATTAGCAAAAATTATATCACCACTACTAGGTACTATCAGCAACGCACATATAACAAATTCAGGTCATCTCCTCAAAAATTACAAAATATTACTTTACAGAACCATACTATGAACAGCCTTGATATCACCTCCTATATACAAATATACCCGTAAAAAATGCATTAACTTACTCTCCAAACACTTAAACAAAATAAATTTTTCTTGTTCTCTCCCAATTAAAAGCATTATAGATATCATTAGGAACATAACTTCTCTTACTTTCTTTAAATATAACAATAACTATCATAGACAGAAATTGGGCCTACCTATGGGTAACCCCCTTAGTCCCGTATTAGCTTGTTTGTTTTTAGAATTCCTCGAAATTGGTCCTTTTTCATACTGTATCCTTAAAACTGCTACTTATTTTAGATATATTGATGATATTTTAATTTTTCTACCCGTTAGGCATAGAATAGTTACATTAGCACAAGCACTTAACATAGTTGAACCTTCCATCAAGTTTACTTTCGAGAGTGAACACAACAATTCTTTAGCTTTCCTCGACATTCTTATCCTCAAAAACAATAATAGTCTCTCATTTCATGTCGATCGTAAACCAACCAACAAAAATGATTACATGATCTATTACTCACATCATAATAACTACATAAAAAACAGTATGATAATCTTAGAGCTCTGCGTATTTGTAGTCCTGAATATCTCTCTCAAGAATATATTAAAATAGAATCCTCTATTACAACTTTAAAATACCCCAAACATGTCATTCTCTCCGCTTAAAAAAAAAGCTATCCAAATACATCTCAAAAATATCAAAAATACGAAAACAGCTCCCAATACCACACAACCCATACTAAGAAATGTTTTCCTCCCTACTAATTCTCGCAACAAACATCTCTTCTCTTCTTTTTCCCAACATGGTTTCAGAATTATCCAAGCTACCTCACTTACTATTAAAAACATTCCTACTTCAGCTGGAATTTACACTATACCATGCACCGATTGAGGAAAAATATATGTTGGCGAGACACAACATCCGTTAAATAAACGAATCTATGAACACAATCGTGCTATAAAAAACTGCGACACCTCAAACGCGTTATGTACCCGCATGATTTCTTTTGGTCATCATTTTAATACACAGAGGGTGATTTCAATTAAACATATACACGTCCCTAAACTCCGTCATCTCATAGAATCATGTTTAATCCTACGTTATAATAACACAATTATTCAAAGACCAGGGTTTTACAATATTTCTTCATCATCTGCCAGATCGATTCTAATCGAAATAAACCTAAATCAATATGATAACGGATAACTTCTACAACTTTGAGTCCGTCTTCCTCTTTCTCCTCCTCCTCCTTCTTTGTGTAATTTCTTGCTGTCATTCATTTTAAATTACTACTAATCTTCCTTTTCCACTTTGATTAACTTACAGCGTTCCGATCGGCTTTTACATGCTAAACCAAAATTAACTGCTGATTTTTTTCTTTCTTTTTCTTTTTCTTTTTCACATTTCTTTCTTTCTTCCTTTCTACTGTTTATTACACATAACTCTATTTTCTTCCAAATTGCGTTCTTTGTACAAATTTGAAACTTTTCTGTTTCTGCTGCCAACCGATGATGATTGTTCTAACAATTAACATATTTTCGTAGAACTATTCAATATGTGTTTGCGTTTATATTTTTGCTAGTTGTTGATTTGCTTATCCTTTATTCCATTTTTATTTTACATATATATATATATATATATATATATATATATATATATATATATATAGAAAGAGAGAGAGAAAGTGAGAGAGAGAGAGAGAGAGGGAGCAAAAGTCGTAGAGAAATGTAGAGAAAGGGAGGCAGACAGTTTGAGAGAGAAAGGTACAGAGGGTGAGAGAGGGATAGAGAAAAAGAGAGAAAGAGAGAAAGAGAGACACAGAGAGAATCGGAAAGAACTATAGAGAGAGAATGTGAAAGATAGAGGATAGAGAGGGAACTGTCGAAGAGAAAAGTACCGAGAGAGAGAGAGCCTTGCTGCCAACCGATGATGATTGTCCTAACAATTTAAATATTTCGGTAGAACTATTCAATATGTATTTGAGTTTATATTTTTGCTAGTTGTTGATTTGATTATAATTTATTCCATTTTTATTTTACATTTTGTCTGAAACATTTTTTCTTTTATTTCTCATATATATATATATATATATATATATATATATATATATATATATATATATATATATAATTTCCCCTGTTTTCCACCTCACTGTAGTGCCTTCCGTTATAAATCGTACAATCTCCCCCTCTCTTCTCTCTCTCTCTCTCTATATATATATATATATTAAATATGTTGTCACTCTCCTCCCCCCCTAATATACGTCTTAAATAGTTCATTTCCCCCTCTCTCAAGATATGTATTAAATATGTTGTCTATATATATATGTGTGTGTATTGAAATGGTGAGTGTTAATTTCTGTTTTTTCATTTTCAAAAATGTAATCACATCGCTTGGATGCTTGAATAAGGTCGTAGCGTCGAAATAAATTATTTTCCCGGTGATTATGTGATTCTGTGTTTCTTCATTTTATTTTATTCTTGCTCTGTTTATTACACTGAGCTCTCATACCCGGATTTCCTTCTGGAATTCATTTCACTCTAACACTATATATATATATATATATATATATATATATATATATATATATATATATATATATATATATATATATATTTATATTAATCACACTCTTTGGCAAAGGGCTCGATACATAGCTAAACAACCGAATGCTCAAGTAATGATTCGAAACCTGAACGCTTTGTTTACAGTCGAGATTAAAAATAAGAAATTCAACATCGTTCATTCAATTAATCAGTTTTAATTCTCCTATAATATTCTTCCTAAAATGACATTATTTCTCTTCAGATTATGGTGAGGGGGGAGAACTCGGAAAGTGTGGTTTTAGTAGTGCTCTGGAGGCCTCCTTAATTTAATTTGAGTGGTTTCAGTAGTAGTAATAGTAATTATACAGTATTATATTGGGTAAGTGGTATAAGTAAGTGAATCCAAAGTGCTCAATATCCTGGATAGAGCAGGTATGTTTAAACGCCGCGTTGCCCAGAAAAAACAACATACCTGTTTTGTTATACTATTTTATACAAGAAAAGGTACTCTGCGTTGCCCGGGAGTCATAATAGTAATATTACAGTATTACATTTGGTAAGTGGTATATAGTAATCCAAAAGTGATCAATATATTAGATATAGCAGGTGTGTTTTTAATACAACGTTGCCCAAGAAAAATAAATTCTCTTGTTTCGTTATGATGTTGTATACTACTCAAGGAATATAGTGTTGCTCGGGAGCCGTAATAGTAGTAATACAGTAGTAATACAGTAGTAATACAGTATATCTGGTAAGTGGTATAAGTTACTAAATCTAAAGAGATCAATATCCTGGATACAGAAAATACGTTTAAACGCCGCGTTGCATGCGAAAAACAACATTACTGTGTTTTGTTATACTATTTCATGCAAAAGTTACTCAGTGTTACCCGCGAGTCATATTAGTAATATTACAGTATTACATTTTGTAAGTGGTATATAGTAATCGAAATTGCTCAATATTCTAGATAGAGCAAGTGTGTTTAACCGCAACGTTGCCCGGGAGAAAGAAATCATCTGTCTTTTAGTATAATGTTGTATACAGACAAAGAACATGGTGTTGTCCGGGAGCCACGATAGTAATAATACAGTGTAATATCTGTAAAGTGGTATAAGTTAGTCAATCAAAAGTGCTCAAATTCCTAGATAAAGTAGGTATGTTTCAACACCTCGTTACATGGGAAAAACAACATCACTGCATTTTATTATTTAATACAAGCTTTACCTGGAAGTCATAATATTAATATTACAGTATTATATCTTTAAAGTGGTATACAATAATCCAAAAGTACTCAATATCCTAGATAAATCAGGTGTTTTTAAACGCAGAGTTGTCCGGGATAAACAACATCACTGTATTGTTCTATATTATTTCATACAAGCAAAGGTACTCGACGTTACCCGGGATTCATAATATTTATATTACAGTATTACATTTAGTACTGATATTTAGTAATCCAAAAGTGATGATTTTTCCCCTATTAAATTTGTTTCTCTTTTTGTCTTTTTCATACATATTGTCTCCACAGCATGTCATTTTATGATATATCGTGTATTTTATCTTCATATATATATATATATATATATATATATTATTTCATATTATTTCATGTATGCACGTATAATAAAGTTGATATAATATAGTGTATAGATTTTCAGTATCTACTTCAACAGTTCTCAATACGTGAGTAAATCGTATTAGTAAAGTATGAAAATATATTTATGGCAAATAAGCTACACAGAGGCGTCTGCGTTTCATTCCCCCAGAGAATTTCAGGCTTAGACTCGCGATATATATATATATATATATATATATATATAATATATATATACATATATATATTATATATAAATATATATATATGTATATATATATATTATATATATATAAATATATATATGTTTATATATATATATTATACACTTATATGATAAAATAATATATTACGTATATATGTTTTCAGTATTTACGTCAGCAGTGCTAAATATGTGAGTAGAGCTTAATAGTAGTATGAAAATATTCTCATAACAAGTAAGCTACACATCAACATTTGTGTTTTATTCCTGATGGAAACCATCGGGTTAATTACATGGATTTACATTTTAGGATTGTTTTTTGTAGTTAACCAGTACTTACTTTAGCTACGCACCAATCAGCGTATTTAAGTTGTATTATTCCTCACACCCTATTTATTACCTCTATACTATGAGTGTCACTACCTTTGTTTAAAAGGGAAATTGTTGCTCCTCGTGTTCAGGTTGATCAGAAAAACAAGACAATTTGTCTGTTCGATTATTTCTGTTAACTATCGGCATCTTAGATTCACTTCATAGTTTAAATGTTTGCACTACATATGTCTTTGTTTTGTTATATTTTTTATTTTTATTTTTACTCATTTTATTTAAGTGCGTTAGTTTTATTATCAATATAATTATTATTATTATTATTATTATTATTATTATTATTATTATTATTATTATTATTATTTTCATAATCATTATTATTATTATTATTATTATTATTTGCCTCAAAATAAAGTTCATTCTGTGTCTACAGTTTGTTGCTATTTCATTTCTATGATTTAGTAAAGTTTTGACATTATTGAAATTTAAAATTTCTAGTTTCTCGTTCAAACATAATCTATACGGATCCACTAAATATTTTTATGCCCTGACTCATCTTAAATTTTTCCATTCGACAATATACAGTTTGATTATTATGTACTATAGCTGTGTTTCTTTGTTATTGATTGTGATTTTCTGATTATATATTTTTCATTCTAGTCCATTTTCCCCTATATTATCCTTTCTTGTTATTCGAGTGTTCATGTGTATATATTGTTGCTAGGTAAATTATACGTTTTATTATTTTGTAAAGGGAAATGTACTTTAATTTTGAAGTGTCAGTTTTGTTTTGTTTTTCATTATTACTTTTGTTTCTATTTTGGTAGTTACTATTTCTTGTGATTTTAGTAGTAGTAGTAGTAGTAGTAGTAGTAGTAGTAGTAGTAGTAGTAGTAGTATCATTATTCTTGTTATTGTTGTTGTTATTTTTATTGTAGTTATATTTGTCACTTTGTTTCAAATTTTAAATGTCTTTTCACTACAGTCATTTAACATTTTATTATTGTGATGTTTGATCACAATTTCAAATTTTTCACAGCAACTGTAAAGCATATTTAACTAATGTTTATTGAATATTATCATCCCTTATATAAAATTTTCAGTCAGTCGAGCACTTGACGCCAACCACTGGATGCAGGTTTCGAATCTCGCTGCGGCTTGCCACACTGATGAGTTTTAGAGACGACAAAACACGTGTTTGTGGAGAAATATATATATATGAATTATGACAATATAGGTATTAGTATATACTACCAGTACCTTTTAATTATCACTCTCTACAAAAGATTAAGCTCGATAATTGTCAACCAGTAACAACAGAGCATATATAAATAAATAAAAATAAAAAATAAAAAATAAAAAACCATGGTTACTGGAATATAAAATCAACCTGACTTATATATATATATATATATATATATATATATATATATATATATATATATATATATATATATATACTCGCTTATGGGTAAAGCAAACTGGTAGAGGAAATGATGGTTTCCACTTAGCGTTAAAGCAATACCTTTCCGTAAAATGAATTGAGTACTTTCGGTTATCAGTATCGAAAAAACGTAGACAAATTGATAGCCCTATTTAAATACGATATAATTCTCCTATCCACTATAAGGTTTTATAGCTCAGTCGGTAGAGCACTAAACACTCATATGTTATAGAGGCGATGAAACACGTGTACACTACAATCTCGTAGGTCATTTCAACACTAGAACATCACTTCAGACCGCCCAAATTCGAAATGAATCTTCTTACATCACGACTGACGCGAACGTGCATTAATGACGTCATTTATTTAAAAGGATATTGTTTAGCAACCTATATTTTTTATCTCTAAGCGATTATGTCAACCAGTGTGGTGTATGGTAGAATTATGATACCAATCAGTTCAATAGTGGTTTTCTTATTGTAAGACTGCTGTTCTGTTCAGTCCTCGGAGGTCCACCCTCCCAGGTTTTACCTTATTTTTGAGAAGGTGTTGGTTTATTGTCAATCGCCTGTGGCGCCCTTACCGGGAAATGCCGACGGGGCTGCTCAGGCATATTTTCAGGCAAGGGTACGCTTAACTCAGTGTGCTGACTTCTCAAAACCACACCTGACCTTGTGTCTAATCTCTTGGCAAGAAGATAAATAAAAATAATATGTCAACCAGTATACTGGCTTTGATTTATTTTACTTCAACATTGTTTCTTTTCTCAAATAGGGGCTCCTTTTCTGGAATAAAGGCATTTTATTTATCTGTTATAGGAGCACAAATAAATCTTAATAGTTGAATTTCGCCCATAAATTCCAGCCAGAAATTACGTCCTATCTGTCAATTTAAAGGCTTTATAATCACCTTCAAATGTCGAAGTTAGACTTGGGTATTTCATCGTTATTATATACGATATATACCTACCCAGCGTTGCCTGGGATGCAATGAAGTTATTTTACTTTGTAATTTTTATTTGTTTGCACATTCTAAACTTAAGGTAAAAAAAACTCCTATAATATACTTCAAGCGAAGATGGTTTATCCATCTTGATGATTTGTATTTTATGTGATTACTTGAAAATGTTTCATTTTAACAGTCATTTGGGCCGAACTAAGTCATTTTTTAATAAAGTGTAGCTAAATGCGTTTTGATATTGCCAATAACACTGTATAAAAATAACAAATGAAAAAGCTATGTTTTATTTGTCTGCTTTAATGATAGTTAAATCTGAAAATCCGACAAGATAAATTTATATATTAGATTTTTTAAAAAGCGGTGTAAATTATTTCTTTGTAGTCGTGAGTATTTATTAGTCGCTGCTTTTTTAAATGGTGGCGTAAACTAGATATCCCATTTAATTTCGTAAACGCCATTTCTTTCTTTTTGTAAGAGGTGGTCAGGATTGGAAGTCGTTTCCGTTAAATCTGGATTGTTGTTTAAGAAGTGTCACGCCTAAACAACCTTGACTTCTCGCTGCTTCTGCATTCGCATTCACGTGAGCAATCCACGAATCAGTGATAACTCAATATATTCGCAGGATCCATAACGTCGCAAGAGGGAAGCTGGATATTGGTCATGCATGTCGCATAAAGAGCCCGCCATCCTGATGTGTGTGGGGTTTACTCTTTTTGTTTTTCTCAGCACAAAGAGACATTTCTTAAATATAAATAAACTAGAAAAATGTAACCCGTTAGGTCATCCATATATCTCGGGTTTGATTGTTTGAATCGAGAATAGGCGTGTTTGCAAAGCTAATTTAATTAAAAAGAAAACAAAATCTAAAATTAGTATTTCTGTTCGCTATATCTCCCTGCCTTCCTTTTTGCTCATTCTCTCTCTCTCTCTCTCTCTTTCTCTCTCTCTCTCTCTCTCTCTCTACTTCTCTCTCTCTCTCTACTTCTCTCTTGCTCTCTCGCTCTCTCTCTCTCTCTCTACTTCTCTCTTGCTCTCTCGCTCTCTCTCTCTTGATCTCTCTCTCTTGATATCTCTCTCTCTACTTCTCGCTCTCTTGTTCTCTCGCTCTCTCTTGATCTCCCTCTCTCTCTCTCTTTCTTCCTTTACTTCTCTCTCTCTCTCTCTATCTTTCTTGATTTCTCTATCCTGATCTCTCTCTCTTTTGTCTAAATAGTATTAATACTGTGGTGATAGTCCTTATTGTTTATAATGGTCCAATATTCTGTTTTATGGTTAATTTTATTACTTATGACTAGTAATATATAGAGAAAGAGAGAGAGAGCGACTGACGGAGTCTAGAGTGACAGAGACTGTATGAAATAAGAGTGGGTAGATCAAACAACATACAGTAAGAGCAAAAGACAGAAACTTAGTAAAAGATCGGTGAGTAAATTGCAAATTACGGCTGATTAGAACAATTCAAATGTATTTTTCAAACATAACTCACTCCCAAAACAAATTAATATTTTAACATGTATTTTCAGCATTTAAACTAGATAGGAAACCCCCTTAAGAAAACAAATGTTAACTCAGTATAAAAATAGATAGTTAGCAGAGGCATCGACGTTACTCGGGAATAAAAGTGGTATTTATTGATATGACGATGATTCGGATTAAAGACTTACTCTACCAGTTTACTGAACTTGCTTTTACTGTGATTAATGGTAATGCTTCTGGAGTGATCTGCCTGGTCGGATCGTTGTTAATTACCAATAATATCAGGTACATTATTCGGGTAGAGAGAGATAGGGAGACAGAATTTACTATTATCTATTTTTAAGACTTTACATTTAAACACGTGCTCTACCTTTAGCATACTTTTGGTTTTGGCTCTTCCGTTTCCATGTCAATCAATTTGCATCTTATGATTTATGTGGGTTTAATCTAGTTACCGATCATGGTACCAAGACAATAGGGTATTTCCTTCTGATATAAAACTGGTAGAGGCACTGGTGTTGCCCGGTAATAGAAGATGTGCTTATTTATTATTACACTAAACAGCTAGCTTGCTGTATTAACTTTGATTTCTCTGAAGGTGGTTCTAGTGGCTTGGATAGAACTGGCCAGAGTAGACTGTATGCTCTGCTCGGACTGCACGCCGGTCACCGCCGACGTTCGCACCTACATCACTTAAGGTACTTTATCGAAGTATATCTGTAAAACGAATTTCAAACTTCGTAGCTGCTATCTGAGAACATGATTGGTGTACACACAAACAGAAAACCATACATTCCTGTAACAATATTTAGATGCGGGTGTGTAAACATAAGCTTACAATAGGAAATTTTCCACCTAAATTTAAAATTAAGTAACCGAATAGAAAACTCAATTAGAAGTTAAGAGTAGAACGAGAGATGCGTGTGCAGAAAGTTTCATCATGAGAGGAAGTCTGGAGTGACACGTTGCGAAGAAGGGAGGAGAGTCGTTGTCTTTGACAGGTGTGATGATTTTGTTTGGTTGGCTATTTGAAAACTCCGTCTTCGTTCATGCACATACCTTGCGGGGGCGGGTAATGAAAAGCTCTCGTGTAACACTGTAGTGCCTTAAGAAAATAAAACAATAAAGAGCATGGGCTATTGAGCATATAGTTGTTAGATTTTTCATATTATTCATTATAGCAGCTGCCAGGTGAGAGGGGAAAACAGAAACTTCGGCTGCCCCATCACGACTGCGACTTAAAAGAGACGACGAGCTGCTTATGTCGACGAAGTTGATTTCTACATAAGTTAAAAATTAAGTAAGGGAATCGAAAATTACATTAGACGTTAAGATTAAAACGAGAGCTACAGGTACAGGAAGTTAAATTATGGGCGGAAGTCCGGTGTGACACGTAGCAAGGAAAGGTAAAAAAACATCCAGAGGTTGTCGGTATCAGGATCCGTTGTCCTATGGTCGTCTCTGTCTTTGCGTGTGGAAAGCAAAGACGTGTAAGGCGTGAAAGTGCCAACGTTGCTTCTGCACCAGTTTTTGTGTATTCTAGACCAAACCTTCTCCAACTTCGTATGCAACCGCTGGGTCTTGCTACTCTCAGTGTCGGAGGTAAAAACCTGCAATCTTGTAGGTTTAACGAATAGTTGCGACCAACGAGAAGGACTAGAGGCATATTAAACAATCTTGGGGAACGATCTTCGTGAGCTCTATGCAATAATATGACAAGAAAACAAACAAACAAAGCGAAACCATATCTTCGTATCAACTTATATATATAAAATAAAGTCAGTTTTCTCCCTACATGGGTGCTAGATAGCTTCGGTAACAGAAGCAACATACATAAATATGTTCAGTTTGTGATTTCTGCCATATATTGGTCTATGTTGTTAGAAAACAATGTTTTATTTTTGATCGCTTTCTTCGATTTTAATATTTAGTCCTGATCGATATATTTCTTAAAATAGTCATACATAACAGAAATCGAAGGGTTTTTCACTTTCACACTCATATCTCCTTTTACTGCCACTCATGTACACCGGAAATACATTTTGTAAGACACATACTTCTGTAGCACCGTTGTTGTTATTATTTCATATTTAAATCTTAAAATTGTAAGTTTCATGCGAAACAACATAATTTAAATGAATTGCTTTGTGAAATTTAATTTTTCTGGTCTTACATTTTTTTGCTATTTCTCATGTATTAATACATCGAAGACGTTAAAACAAGACTATCTTAACTCCTGGACTACGCCAAGTCGGGACAGCTAGTAAGAATGTAAAATATCTTCAACTCACGTATTGTTTCACCAGATAATGATCTAAGACAAAATGTGGTGAATTAAAACGAAGAAAATAAGGCTTTTATAAGTGTCCAATTTAATCGCCTGACCCGAATAAGCCATAATAGAAAATCGATGGAAGGACTTGAGTTCATTAGAGAAATCCAGAATACTTGAGAAATCTGAATGCTATTTTTTAACGGGTTTGGACTCAGGTTTCAGTTCATTTTCTGCAAGCGTAAAGGTAGTAAATGTATGCAATCAGACCTATGTGCCTTATTAGTGTATATGACAACTTCCGGAAAACGCATGGTCCACATGGTCGGTGTAACACTGTGGTAAGTGCAATCGGCAACTATAATTAGCAATAATCCAAAGTTCTTCATAAAAACGAAGGCTTACCGGTTTTTACATAAATATTGGTAGAATGTATATCAAAACGTCATATAAACTAAATAAAGTCGATTTAACAGAAAAGGAGATGCTCTAATCATAGATTTTCACTAATGAGTAACCAAGTATCAGGGCTAAAATCCACTCGAGGATAAGAGTTAATGAGATGGATAGATTGTCAGTTTAAGTAATACAATTATATTCACTTTCCTTCTAAGCGTCGTTTTTTGGTGAATTTGTGGTGTTTGGTGGAAACGTAGATCCCATATGACTTTGTGGTGTTTGGTGGCAACGTAGATCCCACATGACTTTGTGGTGTTTGGTGACAACGTAGATCCCACATGAATTTGTGGTGTTTGGAGGCAACGTAGATCCCACATGACTTTGTGGTGTTTGGTGACAACGTAGATCCCACATGAATTTGTGGTGTTTGGAGGCAACGTAGATCCCACATGAATGTGTGGTGTTTGGTGGCAACGTAGATCCCACATGAATTTGTGGTGTTTGGTGGCAACGTAGATCCCACATGAATTTGTGGTGTTTGGTGACAACGTAGATCCCACATGAATTTGTGGTGTTTGGAGGCAACGTAGATCCCACATGAATGTGTGGTGTTTGGTGGCAACGTAGATCCCACATGACTTTGTGGTGTTTGGTGGCAACGTAGATCCCACATGAATTTGTGGTGTTTGGTGGCAACGTAGATCCCACATGAATTTGTGGTGTTTGGTGACAACGTAGATCCCACATGAATTTGTGGTGTTTGGAGGCAACGTAGATCCCACATGAATTTGTGGTGTTTAGTGGCAACGTAGATCCCACATGAATTTGTGGTGTTTGGTGGTAACGTAGATCCCACATGAATTTGGGTGTTTGGTGGCAACGTAGATCCCACATGAATTTGTGGTGTTTGGTGGCAATGTAGATCCCACATGAATTTGTGTGTTTGGTGGCAACGTAGATCCCACATGATTACTCTAAAATCGATTAACAAGGAATGATTTATACCATTAAATTCGTTGTAAAAAGATTATATTTATATTTTACTAACCTCCATATAGTTTGATTCGGGAGCAAATGTTTAATACTGTCAGATACTGTCTAGATTTTCGGAGGCTTTCCTATATTTTAACGATTTTTATGTAGGCATTAGCCAATCTAT
>OY744546.1:21928283-22238283 GCA_963556195.1 Sepiola atlantica | reverse complement strand
TAAATTTTACTTTATTTAGTTTGATTTTAACACGAAAATTAAAGAAATTTAAAAAATAAGAATAGAAATGGTAATATGTGGATCACCTTTTGGAGCCGGAGTACACACAGACTGTAATTATTCCCGAGAAACGCCGGGGGTGCCTCGCGGGTGTTGAAGACTTAAAGCTTTACGGAGAATTATTTCAATAAATGTCCTCTTATGTAATGTATTTGATCAATTTTTTGTACATCCTAGGACCCTCTCTAAAAATGTAATATTTTAAATGTTTAAAAATGTGAATAAAAAGTTGTTATGATGTTATCAGTTGAGCGCAAAGGGGCATAGGGCTCATCATTCAATCCCGGCCAACGTCGAGTTCTCTTGCTAGTCGATAAATGAAACAGATATTGTTTCTTTAGTGTCTTCAACTTTATACATTTCTTTGGAACTATATCGAAGAAACGATATTTTCAGACTCGGTCTGTTATCTATTTAATACCGGTGATGTAGGTTCATTTTACTTATCAAACCTTTTAGAGAATTTAACAGTTTAGTCATTTATTTTATTAAAATCTTAAGGTTTTATCCTTCATTCGCTGTTTGCGACGGTTAACAACCGTTCATTACGTAGTTTTTATTAGTATTATTTTGATTATTCGGACTATTGTCTTCACTTTCGTTGTTATATTTCTAATGTTTCGCTCGATATAACCTTTGACCTTTTTCATGTGAGGTGCATATTTTTTAACTTAGGAATCTTTGCAGCGGCGTTAGAATAGTTCTTGCTGTGAATGTCTTACAAGGAGGAACCAGAGATTAAACTCAGGCGAGCATCTTCCATGGAAATAACTGAAGTTGTAGAATGATCCAACCATTCTGACTGTTATATAAGTATAGGATTGAACTGGGAGTCAAGTACTTACTGGAGTTGTAGAATGATCCAACCATTCTGACTCTTATATAAGTATAGGATTGAACTAGGAGTCAAGTACTTACTGAAGTGATAGAATGATCCAACCATTCTGACTCTTATATAAGTATAGGATTGAACTAGGAGTCAAGTACTTACTGGAGTTGTAGAATGATCCAACCATTCTGACTCTTATATAAGTATAGGATTGAACTAGGAGTCAAGTACTTACTGAAGTGGTAGAATGATCCAACCATTCTGACTCTTATATAAGTATAGGATTGAACTAGGAGTCAAGTACTTACTGGAGTTGTAGAATGATCCAACCATTCTGATTGTTATATAAGTATAGGATTGAACTAGGAGTCAAGTACTTACTGGAGTTGTAGAATGATCCAACCATTCTGACTGTTATATAAGTATAGGATTGAACTAGGAGTCAAGTACTTACTGGAGTTGTAGAATGATCCAACCATTCTGACTCTTATATAAGTATAGGATTGAACTAGGAGTCAAGTACTTACTGGAGTTGTAGAATGATCCAACCATTCTGACTCTTATATAAGTATAGGAGTGAACTAGGAGTCAAGTACTTACTGAAGTGGTAGAATGATCCAACCATTCTGACTGTTATATAAGTATAGGATTGAACTAGGAGTCAAGTACTTACTGAAGTGGTAGACTGATCCAACCATTCTGACTCTTATATAAGTATAGGATTGAACTAGGAGTCAAGTACTTACTGGAGTTGTAGAATGATCCAACCATTCTGACTGTTATATAAGTATAGGATTGAACTAGGAGTCAAGTACTTACTGAAGTGGTAGAATGATCCAACCATTCTGACTGTTATATAAGTATAGGATTGAACTAGGGGTCAAGTACTTACTGGAGTGGTAGAATGATCCAACCATTTTCCGGCAACTTTTATTTCAGCTAATCGAAGAGCGATATCACTGTCTGTATTGTGATCCATAGCCTATTAATTTCGGACAGGGCAGACAACGACCAGGACACCACCCACATTGAGCGGCATCACGACTGGCAGGCTCACTCACTCTAATTCCTTAGCTTAGCAATTAATCAAGAAACAATGATATTATAGTGACATTACTACAATCCCTTTGTTTGATAGTCGAGAATTTAGTCACAAATACATTCCATCGTTATAGTTAGGTGTGTATATGTGCGTATATATTTGTATTACAGAATTCACTCCTAAACTAATTAACTGATCATTATAAAGTTTTCAACACGCTTTCTAGGCTGAAGGGGTCTAAATGCGGGCTATATTTAGTTTACGAAGGGGTAAAAAGTGGTGCAAGCCCTTTTTGGGCATTCAAATACCTCTGATTTTTGTGAGATTTTAACAATAGGTATTAGATATCACTAGCAAATAGAATAAAATTCGGTTTCTGTTGAGTATTTTCAATGATATTTTGTGAAATAATAAGGACACAACCACCCATTTTAAAATTCAAATATATCAGATTTTCATTTAAGTTGATCCATAGTCATTAGACACCAATAAGTTAGATTCCCTAAATTTCAATTTCTCCTGAAACCCCCTTAAGATATGTGTGTGTGTGTGTGTGTGGGTGTGTGTGTGTGTGTGTGTGTGCGCGCGTGTGTGTGTGTGCGACTTTATGTAATTTGCATATGTATAATTAGTGATTAATAAGATAGTGGAAAGTCTTGAATTTAAACATTTCTGTTTGTTCGAATTGTATGAAGAAATATGTACGTTAGTAAATATATATGTTTTCTGAGCCGGAATAAGTATTTTTATAAAAAACTTATTTGAAATAAAATATTCGTGCCAATAACACAGTGTAAGAAAGAAAACGAAAATAATAAGTTAGTTCGAATCAAGTATCGATATATCAGACGGATTGTTATTTGGGTCAGATAAAAAGCCTTCAGTAAAAAAAAAAAGGAGTCATATTGTTTCCCGCTGCAATGCAGAAGCAAAAAATCCAATTTATTTTTAGGAGAATGTTAACAATATGAAAAGGAATAAATCTAGATTTCGCATAAGTCACACAAGGATTACGCATTCATACTTATTGAAGAATAACAATCAGCTTGTCATGCATGCCAAATTGCATGCACAATAAATCTCGTTCTAACCGAATGCTTTGATCTAGACCCGACAAGTGAAAAAATATGTAGTACGTGCAACATGAGAATACTAGCAAGACGCCGTGGAAATTGCACAACGCTTTCGACATCAATCTGTATCATTTACTGTTCTTATTTACTTGCTTCTCTACGAGGACAAAGTTAGGCACAAGGTCGGTTTTTAATGTGTTCAAAATCCAGCTCCTCAAAAGGTGAAATCTCGATTGGAACAAAAATCAAAATTGCCCCAGTCCAAAAGTAATTCTCATTCATTGACAGATGACAGAAGACTAAGTGCAGCATAAGAACAGATACTACACTTTGCTCCTAACTGTTAATAATTATATTTCTTTTCAAATAGTAAATGTATTTTAGGGCCAATACTATTAACAATAAAAATGACTCTTCTTTCGTAAAAATAATGTCATTGTCAGCTAATATACTTTAAGTAAATAAAACGAATATGTATCTTCTTTGTTTATTTATTTATTTATTTATTTGTTTATTTGTTTATTTATTTGTTTATTTATTTAAATTCGTAGCGATTTTAATTTTTTTCAAAACAATAAATATTCTCTGTTTTGTTAGAATCAAAATAATTGTCACCTAAATATCAAAATTATACAGTTTTAGTTGATAGGGCGAAATAATTTGATTTAGAAACAATTTATTGTATATTTATTATATAAAAGTCGGAATTGTTTACCTTAGCGACATCAGATTAATTACTATTCATCGATGATTGCCCGAGCCCATCTTTTACATAAAAGGTTAGGAGTGATAACGTACGTACGAACAGGAAATTGCCTGAACGTGTTATTATTATATGAAAGTGTGGATCATGTCAAAATGAGCCAACCCAGCATTCGCATGTAAAGAATGGTCAACCCAAATGTCCTCACGTAACGAAAAGGAAACCGTTCACAAAAGTTTTGTGAAATGGGGAAAAATAGAAAATATATATATTTTTTTTTTACTAATGAGTCACCACTTATCAAAGCTAAAAAATATTCGAGGATAAGGGTTAATGAGATGGAGAGATTGACAGTTGAATGATGAAGAATATTATGAGCGGATTGAACTTCTCCTCATAGCACCAACTCAAACCAATAATAGCCGATCCAGAAAGAAGCAATTCCTTGCCCTTTACCAGAAACATCATTCATGGAATGTGGGGACTAAACGGGGGGCGGGGCGACGATTACGATACTGCCGAAAATAAATCCAAGGTTCATTTTCTACTCTTTATTAGAAAATAAGAACTATTTTTATGAAGCAATGAAAATAATGTGTTTCGGATTTTTTTTTTTTTTTAGATATGGATTGCTAATTTGTATTATTTGTAATTAACTACTGTAAGCATCTTGAGTGTTATTCTAACACGGCAAGCAGCCGAGGCGCAACGGATAAAAGTGGTACGTTAATCCGTTCCAAGAAACACTCTTCTGGAGATTGAAGGTGCGATCCTCAGTGCGGGCAATATTAAGAATAAAATTACGAATTACTTAAAACTTCTATCCGGTCATGGCAGACGGAACGGGATTAAATAAATGTTTCCGTTCGAAATTCCGTACAGATTCCAGAGTTCAACGCAAGAATTCTCGAGTTCGACAAGACGCACCTGAACAAGGTCAAAGACCAGATACTATGACCACAAAAGCACAATTAAAAACAAAGAACGTCGAACTAAAACAACACTAGCTAACCATTATTGAGAGTTCAAAGAAAATGGACACTCACCAATAATTGAATGGAAAATAGTAAGACAGGCCAGTACATGTAGAAACTTAGACGACCCGTGTAGATTATGCCTGAATGAAAAATATGAAATCCTAAATTTTAAAGATCCCCGAAACCTATTAAACTCTAGAAGTGAAATAGCAAACAGCTGTTTACACAGAAATAAATTTACCTTAGGATGATATATAATAATAAAAAAAAAATTTTTTAAATAAAATAAAAATATAAATAAATAAATAAATTAAATAAATAAATAAAAATAAATAAATAAATAAATAAAAAACTGAATTAGTCAAAATTTAAAACCTAAAATAGAAATACAAGAAACCACGTGTTAAAATAAATTCGCCCACTGTATTGACAAAACAAAGGAAACAGGATATAGGAAAATCCATTGTTAACAAAAATAGGATAGGCATAGGTGCGTCACCAACAAAGTCTTTGTTCGAGGGAAGCCCAACGATTGGCTGAGGGAACAACAAAGAATCTGATTGGCTAACTAGAAAGCCATGTATATAAAACACCTGACAAAAATAATTCCATGCATTTAGCCTGACGATTCCCCCCGGGGATGAAACACGGGAGCCTCTGTGTAGCTTGATTGCCATATATATTGTCATTGCTTACTACCTAGCTCTACTTACGTATCGAGCACTGTTGAAGTAAATACTGAAAACTGACACATAAAAAAAATTATATCTCCTTATAATATTTTATGTGGATACATGAAGTACTAATATATATATATATATATATATATATATATATATATATATATATATATATATATATATATAGTAGAGAATGGTAGTTTGCTTGAAGCATTGCTGGGTATAGTAGTAGTAAGTTTTTGAAAGGCTGTGGGCAATGCAATTCCGGGTAAGATGCAAGTTGAAAGGAAAGGAACAAAAATATATATATATATATATTCACGTGTGTGTGTGTTTAATATTGAAAATTTATTTCCAACATATGTTTTGTATTAAGCTGTTTTTATGCTACTATTTGCACGGGTTACAAAACAAACAATTTACTTATTCCGCCGAGCTGAATATAACCAAAAAATATCGCAAAGTTAAACATCAGAATAATGTACGAGTTTAATTTTTCACTACGAATCTGAAGCATAAAAACGTTTATCAAAATGATTGGATTTGGCATCAAATAATACGAAAAGGAAGATATGCCGTAAAACAAAACAACCAAACGAAACCGAAACCTCATGAATAAATATTTTGATAGGGTTGATATGCCGGAAAACAAAACGACCTCACCAAAATATGACGCAATCTATATTTTGAGGAAGCCTAATTCGTGATAGTTCGAATCATTATGGTTTTGATACTGCAGGTGTTTTAATGTAGTACGTGTTTACCGGACGAGCACCCGCATAGATAAAAAGTGAGGAGGGAGGGGGAAGGAAATTGTAGTAGGGGTGGGGGAGCATGTTTCGCGCATGGGTGTGGACCCGTTTGTTTTGGGCCCAGATATTTGGTACAGTGTGCAATCTGCTTCTTGTTCCGCGTGTGGTGGTACGTGTGTTCAAGGGGGGATAACTGGGAATTTCCACTCAGAACGCCACGACCAAGTGAAACGGTGATTTGCTATCCTGCGCAGACATGCGGGGGTGTTTTTCATGCGTGGGAGTCATACGCGGGGGCGGGGAAATACCTCTACCGTCCAACAATACGGCAGAGAGAGAGAGAGAGTCAGACAGATAGACAGATAGAGAGAAAGAGAAAGAGAAGAAATAAGTTAGCAAACGGACGAATTGAGGAATAACCAAACAAGCAGACACATGTCTATACTCACAAACCTTACGATTTGTTATTCCCCTTTTACTCAATATCTATACTTTTTTCTTCTTCTTCTTTTTCTTCTTCTTCTTCTTCTTCTTCTTATTTATTATTATTATTATTATTATTATTATTATTATTATTTCCATCCATTTTTCTTTTCGTTTGCTTCACATCCTCCTCCTCCTCCTCCTGCTACATCTTCATTTTCTTCTTCTCCGTCTTATCCTTCTTCCAATTCTTGTCCTTCCTCCTCTTTCACTCCTCCTCCCATCTCTTCTTCGTTTTATTGTTTCCCTTTTCATTCTCATTCTTCTCATCCTCCACTACCTCTTCCTTCTCTATCATCTTCTGTTCCTTCTTGTTCTCCCTCCACTTCTCCTCTCACGCCTTCTTTTTCTTATCGATTTCCTCAAATCATCCCCTCCATCTACACCACCTCTTCCTTCTATATCACATTATGTTTCTTTCTATTTCCCCGTTTCCTCTTTTTCCCACTTTTCTCCCTCTTCCTAATTCTCTTATCATACAATCCTTATTCTTCCCTTTTCCTCTCATTCTCTTTCTCCTTCTCCGCTCCCTCCCCCTCCTCACCCTCTTCCTTCTTCTTCGTCTTCTTATCTTTTCTTCCTCTTCTTTCCCCCCTCTACTCCTACTCTGTCTAAACTTCTATCCCCGCCCCTTTTCTCTTTTACTAACAAGATTGGAACTGCCTCCCCTTTCCTCGCCAACTTATACATTTCAGTGGTCATTTTGTCGTCAACCGGCATTTTATTTTTACTGACATTTGTTCCGATTTACTTTCCTCTTGGGGAGAGAAAAGTTAAAAAAACAAAGTCGGTTTTAATTTGAATAAAATTCAGCTCCCCATAAAGGGGCACTCTGGATTGAGACAAAAATAAAACTTGCTCCAGTCGCTGAGGATTTTACCTCTTCTCAGCGAGGACAGAGCATACTTTGTGAAATTGTTAGCCGATATTGACCAAATGTGCCGCAAACAGTGGTTGCCATGCCGTATAACTGACTGCTCCAAAGTAAAAAAAATTTCCAATATAATTCACTTTTCTGCAGAACTTAAAAAATGATTACATTGTTAAAGTAGTTCACGTGGTTAACGTTCTATGGTAACCTGCCCATAAAAAAAACATTTAGTTAAAATTAAATATGCGAACCCAAACGTTGTTTAAAAGGACGACTTTTAGTGTAGTTTCTGAGGAGAGCTGTTCAAGTTTTATTTATCAAAATAAAACCTACCCGTGACACACTGGGTCACAAAATTACCAATATATTCTTTTAATTCTGAAAGTATCCATTTTAAAGGAGTCATTTCTGAAAGACATTAAATTGCACGGGGGAAAAGCAAGACTCACAGAGGTTTAGTAGTATATTATGCTTCCTGGTCATTTCCATATTTTTTGCGTGTGAGTGATGGTATGGCCCCGGTGTTATCTTTATTTTAGCGGGAGTTAAGAACAAAGGATTAACCACAGTGGCGAAGGATTGCTGGGCAAATGGTTATGAGAGAATGAATCCCCCGACCAAAGGTTGTGAGAGAGATGTCTTTGTAGCAGCATGTCATCCCACTGTTTTGGACGTGGCCGGACCATGTGTGGATTGGTCGAAGTGGCCCGACCACGTGTGGATTAAATTAATAGGTTAAGACAAACAAAGAGAAAAGAAAGAAAACATTATTATTATTATCTAAAACTTATATTAGAAAGAAAGCGAAGGAATCAGAAAGCTAACACAACATAAGAATGGTCTTTTATAAAATTAATAATTACGAGGAAAACATTTATATGAAACCAAAACAATTTATTTAACTAATACATTTGTAGAGTTCAACAGTTCATATTTGTAAGGTGTATATGCGATGCGTGTTTGCTGTATTTTTGTGTGGCAATCGTAATGTGTATGTTTGAAGAAAAGTTCGTCATTCGAATTAAAAGAGATTATTTGTAATGTGTATGTTAGAAGAAAAGTTCATCATTCGATTTAAAAGGGATTACCTTGTGCCTCCCCCACACTGCTCGGTCGAGCCGGTGGGGGGGGGGGCGTCGACGATCTCCTCTGTGTGCGTTCGCCCAGAACACGAAAGGAAAAAAAAGAGAGAGAAAGGAAGTGTGTGCCTTCTTTTATAGACACTCAAACCACGCGTGGTCAAGCTGACCTGTCGGTCCCTGATTGGCCGGAACCCTCTGGCAACGTGGTTTCGCGAGATCAGCCTCTCTTCTCTACCTTAGAGACGAAGAAGGGCTGAGTCATCAAAGAAAGAAAGGTCGCACATATATCCCGTTAGTTGTGGCGTCTGCCACAATGGTTCCTAACCGCGGACTTGCAGAGAAGAATACAGGCCACAGACATGAGATGCTTCTGAAAGCTCTTTAATATATCATACAAAGACCACATTGCAAATAAGAAAGTGAAGAACAGACTCAGGTCACATGAAGATCTACTAGTGAAAAAGAGGAAAATGGTACGGCCATGTCACACGATCATCAGGTCTCGCAAAGAATATTCTGCAAGGAACTGTACAGGGGAAAGAGGAGCAGACAAAGAAATAGTTGGGAGGACAACATCCGAGAGTGGACAGGGCTGGCGTTGGGTTACATACTCAGGAGGGCAGAAAATTGGGATGGCTGAAAGAAAACTGATTGTAAGGTCATCTTTGGCGCCCCAAAAGACATCTAGGCCACGGGATAGATGATGATGATGATGATGATGATGATGATGATGATGATGATGATGATGATGATGATGATGATGATGATGATGATGATGATGATGATGATGATGATGATGATGATTCGTAGAGTTCGTTCTGCTTCTTGTATGTTTATTCAATTCATGAATCTTTGTCGTCTACGATACACACATGTACAATTCGTTAGTCATAAAATGCCCTGGGATAAGCAGGTCCCACAGAGTTTTAGTAGTAAATAGATACGAACAAGAAAATCATGTATGCCCTAAATCTGCTGTCCGATATACCCTGATGATGACTTAAGTGTTAATCAAAACCTTTGACATAAATTAATCAACACATAAATTTTGCATGTGTTTTGTATTAGTTATCACAAGAAATGAATAAAAATACTAAAATGTATCTCACTCCTGACGCAATCCTTTACAAGTATGTATAAGAGTCAAATACATCATTAGATAAAGTACTGTTGCCACATCTGAGGAGGTGCCGCTTAGAACACCCTTCTGACCTTGACAGAGTGTAAAAATGCGGTAGGCTGCATTTTTACTGATGCATATGAATGGCAGGTGTGCGGGTGATAGATGCTCGACAAGAGGACACGAGGGGGCGCACAGAAGAAAGTGAAAATATCTTTGGTGTTATGTTGTGCCACCAAGAAGTTTATTTCTCTTTGAAATAAAGTAAGTACCTCGTAAAGACAGGGACTCATGCGGGGATGTTCACAGATTGTCGCCATGATAATCCTCTGTCCAGCCGTTATCTCCAGTGTATATATCAAGTAGCCAGTGCCTAGGTTGTCGGGTAACAGCCAGTGAGAAAGACTCGGTCAGGAAGAAAGGAGATGGGAGGAGGAGACCTGGCCCTTTGAGCATGATAGGAAGTTGATTATTTTTAGAGTTCTGAGTGCCCTTCGAAACAAGGTGGTCCCATTTTGGAGCTCTTAGCCAAACGACTGTTTGTGACTTATATTTTATTTCGCTGGGATAGAGAAATCTCATTTGCAAGTCTGCCATTCAACTTGGGAACACGAGTATCATTTATAACCAACAAATAAATCTGTTATTTGTTTATAAACTGGACTCATGGGTGTTACTTGACATGAGAATTCTTTGTTGCAGCACTGGAGCGAGATTGAACAACAACATTTTGACCGGCAGAACGTGTGAGGACAACCACGGCCAATGCAGTGAACGAACACATACATACAGGTTCACATTTGGTTCCTGAATTACCAGAATGGACCCTGAAAAGTGCAGTGGATGCTAGAAGCATATACACGAGTCCACATCTGACGCAAGAGAACTGAGATCGACTCGGCGGATGCAACAACAGTGAAATGTAGTCCCAGCATTAACCAACGAGGATGAAACATGGGCAGCCTCTCAAACAAAACAAAACCGAGGAGCTAAGAACGACAAAAAGCGATTCATTCGTCTTCTATTCATCTATCGTTTTTTTATTTTCTTGTGTCGCGTTGGGTCTTTTTTGGTTTGGGGCTCATGAAGTTTTCTTAGTGATTGGGATTTAAATTACTTGTCAACCCATCCAACTCCCCCAAAAATGTTGTCTTGTAGTTAAAAAAACATTTTAATTTTAATCGTGTGTGTGTGTGGATGTGTGACAATTTCATTTTATAGATAAAAAGAAAACAATTTATTAAAATAAAGAAAAAAAGATTCATATTGGTAAACATTTTTTTAGTTGTGCGCGAAATGTGCGCTCGTTGATTTGGGGTAGGGGCGGGAATGTCTGACAATGAACAAACGTAGGAGGGTAATGAATTGTGATTAAAGTTACATTTACTAGGAATTGCATGAATGTTGTTTCTTTCTGTCTGGATGTAGGGTGGATAATCTCTTTGTGTGGGGGATGCGGGTTGTTGAATGTTAGAGTGGCAAGGTGCTAGCACTCCATGAGTAATATCTTATGGATAGTGATTTTTCATAGACCTTTAGTATAGAAAAATAAAGAAAGATGGAAGTTAAAATAGTGACATTTTTATGTCAGATAGATTGACTTGTTTTTGAAGGATTAAGAACAGATGAGCAATTTACACATTACAATGTGTTTTGAGAGTGAAAATATTTTCCCATTACCATATGCACCCACCCCCGATGCATATATTGCATCGGTTCGGTATTCAACTGTGCAGCAGACGGAAAAAATTGAGGCCTGATTAGAAAATGATATATGTATAGATATGTAATCCATTGAGAGGATATACTCTCTATACCTAGTTTGATTTAAAAAAAAGAAAAAAAGGAAATTGATCAAACTAAGGAAAGAAAAAAATTTAATTAATTTTGTTTGTATAAACTTATGTTTTAGTGAGTGTGTTTTTAAGTTGCACTTGCGACTAGTTTTTGGGATATCGGCTTATATTTTGATTTGGTGTGAATGAAAAAAACTTTTTACTATCAAAAGAAAGGAAAGAGCATGCGATTTTTTGTACTTTTTTGAATCGCATTTTGTTTTAATTTTTTAAGTTAATAAAATTAAATAATCGATATGAAAAGAAAATATGCTAGCGTATCTTGTGACCAGTAAAAAAGAAAAAAATTAACAGTTGAAAGCAGAAACACAGATAGTATTTACGTTCTAAAATTATAGGTGCGTGTGTGACACCTTTGGCCCAGTGGGGGATGAAAATAACTGCATTGTTTTAAAAAAAACCCTTGAGATTCCGAGTGAACGATCCAAGTGGATGTCGCTGGAGTAATAATTGGAGATAGATCCAATTGGTTTGAGTTGGTACACCACTTTGAGAAGTGCACGCTCCTGTATGCGCATATAATTTGGACCTAAATAGACCCTCCCTGTTGTTGTTGTGTGTCCTTTCAATGGCGTCTCCGGTTAGTGCCTGTACTATTTGTGTGTTCAAACTGTAGTCATTTGCACAGTTCACAGTGGACTATCTACCTCTATTTATACTCCTTTGGGGCTTGCTTGCTACATTAACTTATGATGTGAGTTACCGTTTCCTCTCTTTATCCACAAAGTCGTCTACATTTTTTGTTTCCCTGGGTCTTGTCCATTTTGACTTTTACACTCATTAATGAACCAAAGTTGGTCTCCTCGACATCTGATAAAGCCAAACATTTTGCAAAGAACTTTACATGAAATTCCACCCTATGTTATCAGGGCCACTTACTCCCAGAATTTGCCCTATGAATGAAAATACTCTAAGCGGCATTCTTATATTTATCCCTGATGTTGCCAAAGTTATCAATTACTTTGATGCCAGCAAGGCAACTTGTTCTGACAACATTCCAGTTTTTCTTATCTTTCTATTTTTGCTGGAGATGGAGCATCCTACCGGATGCCAAACATTCACCGGCTATTTCAGACACTCCAGCCTAGAGATCGTTTTAAGATTCTAACCGTCCCTTTAAGTGCGGTTGTTTGTATTTCTCTTGCACTCGGTTCACCGGGTATACTCGCCAGATAGCTCTTGAAATTCTTCTTCATTAGTCCTGTTGCTCCTATGATTACTGGTATGATGGAGATGTTCCTAAGATTTCAGTTTCTTTTCATGTCGTACATAAGACCTTGGTATTTCGTAATCTTTTCCCTTTCTGCTCTGTTCAATCCTGCATCATTAGGGACAGTGACTTCAACTAGGGTTGCTACTTTCTCCCTTTTGTCCCATATTACGATGCCAGGTTTAACAGCTCCGTTTTCTAGATATGTAGCTGTAGGGATTGCATAGTCATAGTGGATCGTGTATAAATTATTTCCAACTGTTCTTTCTGTTGTATGCTCCCAGGACTTGCTGCTACACTGGATATTCAACTTTTTACAAATAGTTCAGTGAAGATATTTACACACTCCGTTGTGTCGCATTGTATAATAGCCATCCCCCAGGATTACACACTCAGTTGTGTCGCATTGTATAGTAGCCATCCCCCAGGAATGACTATTATTTCAGTCATTATGCTTAAGAATATGCAGTCTGATCTTTTATCCTTACAAAGCTGTTCAGTCGTTTCTTAAAAGAGGAATGCTATCCATCTCCCTGGAAAACCTCGTCAGTCCGTCCAGCATGTCAAAATAGAGATCGGTTCTCTGCATCTCAGTACAAACCGATTAGTTTCCAATGCGTCATGAGTAAGAGGTTGTCAATTATCTCAGTAAAAGCAATCTACTTAGTGAAATATCATATGGATTTAATACAGAAAACGTGATGAGTGTAATATCACACAGGATCAGGGAATCTCTCGATGGGAAGATTCGTCTCTATGGTGATCGCTCTTAGCATATCAAAGGCCCTTGATAGTGTTTGGCACAAAGGTTTGCTTCACAAGTTTGCTAGCTATCGAATATCTGGAAATGTCTTCTCGACCATCCAATCTCTTATAGATCTTTGATAGATTTATAAACTAATTGTTGATGGGCAGAAATCTGAAGCACATGGAATAAACGTCGGCGTTCCTCAACGGTCCATTTTCTTCCTGATTTTCATCAATGATCTATGAATTCATATTCTAAGACCATTTGTTCACATCTATGTAGACGACAAAACTGTCTATGGCAACACTTCGAAGTGCATTGGTGATCAAGATCTTGCTGATTATCTCGTTTCCAACCTGGAGTACATGATGCAATGGGGGGAAATCTCTTGTTACCCTTTACACCTGTAAAACCAAGCTTCTCTCCTTTCACCACCAACGCTCGGATCTTCTTTTTTCTTCAGTTGAAAGAATGTATCTCTCCTTGGGGAAGTCCCTTGCTTTGCGTACGTCCTTACGATTGACTTTCACTCCAGACTTGAAATGAAAGACTTACATTAAATCTGTTTCTAATGTCGCTGTAAACATGGTTGCATCATTCCATCGCTCCAGAAATGTCTGACGTCTGATGCAATTCTCTACCTATATAAAAGTTACATCTGTGGATGTCCCGCTCAAAGCATTCTTCTCTACTTTGAGAGAGTACAAAATCAATTTAGTGGGAGGATGATCTTTCTTCTTCTTTACAAAAGAGACCTTGCTTGTCTTTCTCCACTCTATCTATAGTAGGTGCTCTATATAGCTTCAATCTCTGCTTCCCCACCGTTAAGACATTCACACGAAGAACTTGTCGTATTACCACCATTGCAAGAACGTTCTTTTCTTCCTATGTGTACCTAAAACCAAACGAAACTTCCATGAACAGAGTTTCTTTCTAAGAACTTCCGGTCTGTGGAACACATTAACTCTGGGGTGTTTTGTGCAAAGTACAACATGATCGTCTTCAAGTCGAATGTAAACAAATACGTGTCGAGCCGTCCTCTTAAATAATCAAATTTTGTCGAATCCGTTCATCTTTTTTTATCCTCTCATAGATTTGCTTAGTTCTTCTGCCGCTTTGATCTTCACCCTGTGAATTGCTGGGACGGTGAAATCTACGATTTGGTAGCGTTTTTTTCATTCCAGTTAATTATCACATCCGGTCTCGGCGTTTCGATGACTTTGCCTATTTTTACCTTCATGTACCAGATGATTTTGTGCTTTTCATTTTCCTATTTTATTGTATCGGGTTTGTATCTGTACCATTTGTTTGCATTTTCAAAGTGTAGATGTTTGCATGGTTCTCAGTTGACTGCCTTTCCCACGTAGTCGTATCTGTTTTTGTATTGGAATGATAGTTTGCTGCATTATTACTTATTATGTAATTTACGGTTTCGCCTCTTTATCCACGAAGTCTATATTTATTGTATTTCTGAGTTTTGTCTATTTTAGCTTTGATATTATTATTATTATTATTATTATTATTATTATTATTATTGTTGTTATTATTGGTACTATTATTATTATTATCATTATTATTATTATTATTATCATTATTATTATTATTATTATCATTATCATTATTATTATTATTATTATTATTATTATTATTATTATTATCATTATTATTATTATTATTATTATTATTATTATTATTATTATTATTATCAAGAGGAAAGAATTGCGCACGCTTGCATTACACTGACGCCTGGTAATAATGTGTCAAAACCAGACAGCGTGGTACTGTTCCGTAACCGGAAAAGAAACTTGTATGGGATGACATCTTAACCTGTCCTCTTCAAATAATATTCTGTCCACCTCTGCAGTTAGTCGAACCGACAAACCTTTCAGAATACGCAGTGCTCGTCGACAAATACATTCTTTACGCCCAGTGTGACGTGCGAGAAAGAAACGTTGCATTTTATGCTGCCCACATCAACAAATAGTGTTTGATATTTTCAACGATTTCATCCGGTGTCTGGACTCTCTACGTGTTGGACTGGATTGACATCTTTCTATTTCTTAATAGTTTTTCTTTGACTAAAGAGTCATTACTTATAAAGACCGATATAGCCATGATAGGTGCTCAACTGAGCTTCAAGCTCTGCCCCCCCTCCAGCGAAAAACCTTCTCATAAACAACTCGTCTTCCTACCAACACTGAAACGAACTCTCCTTTCTTAGTCTATGTACCTAAAATCAAACGGAACTTACATTAACAAAGTTGATTTCAAATAACTTCCCACATGTAAAACACGTTACCGCGGGAATGTTTCCCTACAGACTGCAACATGGTCGTGTGCAAGTCCAATGTCAACAAATATGTCATGTCGTCCTGTGAATTAATCACAGTTCTCGATCTTTTCATACTTCTCTTCCATCATCTAACTTAAGGTCTCACAAACTCTTATCTTTGAGTTGCTTTTAGCCTTGGTAAGTGGTAAAACATTAGTATTAAAAAGGCTAAAATCCATTCGAGGATGAGATGGATAGATTGTCAGTTGAATGATTAAGAATATGCAGATCGGATTAAAAATGATGAATGGAATGAACAAAAGTTGATTCAGCAAGTGAAAGTCAGTCGTCTGAACTTATCAAATCAAGAGGCTTCTTCAAGGAGATAACCGTCCATTTAAATTAAGAGAAAACAAGGATCTCAGCATTGGCCGTGAAAGAGATTTTAGAAGTGTTAGAAGTAGTAAGCCACTTTTCCCCGTTGCACCACGTGCTCCTGATCAGAAGAGAGAGAATCAGCAATATATCGATCACTAATGCTCTTCTAAGTGCTGTTGTCTGCATAGATGTCAACAAATTATCTCAGGATACAATTTGACATATCATTAATGAAGACCAGAAAAAGCGTTGTTCCGGAATAGATCCTTGGGGTACGCTGGCGTTGATTTTATCTCGTTCCGATCTCTGCCCATCAACAACTACTTTTATAAACTTAGAGAGAAAGGATTTGGTGATTGCGAAGACTACCAATTCCATAGTTAGCAAATTTGTGGGGAAACGCTTTGTGTCAGACGCTATCTAATGCTTTTGATATATCGGCTCTAGAAACAAACACCCGTCAAGAGACTCGCTGATCCTATGCGATATTACAGCTAGAATATCAACAGTTGATCTTGCAAGGCGAAATCCACACTTCTTGTCGTTAAGTAGTTAGTTTGTGCTGAGGTGGTTGATAACTGCATTTATTGCAGATTCAAACAGCTTATTCATAGCGCATAGGAGATTGATCGTTTTGTACTGAGATGCAGCGGACAGATCACCAGTATATTTTTAATAATGGGCAAACCAACGAGGTTTTCCAAATAGACAGAATGTGTTTCTCCGTTAAGCAACGATTGTATAATTTTTTTAGAATAGAAGCAAGTTCTGGTGGCAGCTTCTCAAGTACAATGACTGGAATGTTGTTTAACAAGTTGACTTGCTTGCATCGAGATTCCTGATAGGTTTGGTAACGTCCCGGACTGTGTATGACTAGGACTATTGAAGAAATTTCGGAAGTTGATGGCCCTGATCACAAACAGTAGAGTATTTGCAAAAGGTTTTAATTCATTAGATGGTTATGACATCACCTCAGGACCGTTAATCATGATTGAAATAGAGGATGTAGATCTGTTAGGTACCCTGTTTGTTATTTCCCAAAACTCACGAGACTTGAGAAATGTGAGCATCAGATATGCGTATGGGTTTTTCGACAAGCTAAGTCATCTCATAAGCAAGGGAAAGTCATGATAAAACCTTCGTTCATGATCAGTTTTATTGGAATAGACTTACCATTAGACATTTTGTGATATTAAAGTCACCAGAAATGTGAATGTTGACAGAAAGATGAACAGACAGGATCTTTCGAAGATACTAACTCTTTTATTGTGGAAGATGATAAAGGACAAAAGTGCTTTATATAAGGACTACACGGAAACGCATAAATGGTATCTAGAAGTCTTCATCAAAGATGTCTGTACCAAATCGAGATCCGTCCCTGATGTAAGAACAGATTCTATGTCCATGGCGGTTTTAAGGGCCGCGAATTGAGGTTATGTTATAATAATCTATAATTTTGAAGTAATTAATAGAAATCGATTGGCCAATGCCAGTTTCACACAGGAACATTAAAGCAGATTTAGTCTCCTGTAAATGTATTTCAACATTTGGAAATTTGAAATCCTTATTAGTAACATGTATACAAAAGAACAAAAATAAAAATTAAAAAATACTCGTAGCACTTTCACACCAACCCCGGAAACAATGATTTCATCCAAACCCTTTGTCAGAAACATCGTTCACGGAAAGAAAGAACTAAATTACAAAGTAGGGAAAGCGAAATTTGAGGATTTGCCGGAACTGCATCTATGGTGTACTTTCTACTCTTAAATATATATATATATATATATATATATATATATATATATATATATATATATATATATATATATATATATATATATATAAGAGTAGAAAGTACACCATAGATGCAGTTCCGGCAGATCCTCAAATTTCGCTTTCCCTACTTATATATATATATATATATATATATATATATATATATATATATATATATATATATACTAATGATCACCACTTAACAAGGCCCAAAGCCACTCGAAGATAAGGGATAATGAAATTCTCGGTTAGATGATGAACAATGATAAGAGAGGATTGGAAACTAGTCTCTCTCTCCCACTCTATTTCTCTCTCTCAACTCTCTCTCTCTCTCTCTTTCTCTCTCTGTCACGCACACACTCTCTCTCTCTCTCTCTCTCTATATCTATCTATCTATCTCTATCTATCTCTCTCTCTCTCTCTCTTAACAGAACAGGCCATCAATGTCGGTGTAAGTGAGAGCATAATTTAAAGTGGTTTAAATAGGGAGGCAGGATTACACCCTCCCACCAGAAAGAGGTTAACGGTTGGGCGGTGACGGTGACAAAGTGGTTAACGACGCGGACTGAAAACCTGGGGGTGTCAAGTTCGGATCTCTTCTTTATTTTATGATTGTTGAACATAATTGTAATTGTAATGCTTGAACTCTTCTTTATTTTATGATTGTTGAACATAATTGTAATTGTAATGCTTGAACTCTTCTTTATTTTATGATTGTTGAACATAATTGTAATTGTAATGCTTGAACTCTTCTTTTTTTAAATTGATAATGTCCACCATATTTTTGGGATTTAAGAATTCCCATGAAAGGAGTATATTTTTAAGTGAACTGCCTAGATAACTATTGTTTACCATACAACCCCTCTGGAAACATATGTAAATCCGTTAGTTGTTTGTTAATATTTATTATTCCAAAATTATTATAAAATAATATAAGATAAATCTTGAAAGGGAGACAGACAGACAGACAAACAGAGAGACAAAGAACTGACTTTTATTTTTTATATTTAACTGGCTGTATATATATATATATGCATCGTTCCTTTCATTAAAAAAGTCGAAAGCTTTATGACGTCAAGTAGCCATATAAAGTGTTAAAATTGTCACCGTTTATTCGCTGTTCAACATGGCCGAGTGGTTAAGGCGTCGGATTTAGAGTTGCAAAATACTCGTAATCCGGGGTTTCGAATCGCATGACCGGTACTCTCTATGCTGATGAGTCCCGATTGTTAAGGACGAAACGTATACGTGCATAGATCATAAAAAATAACAAATATCATATATATATATATATATATATATATATATATATATATATATATATATATATATATATATATATATATATATATATAAAATGAAATAATAAAATAAGGTGCGAATCAAATTTTATTAGAATTCAAAATTCAGGCAAAGTATCTCAACGTCCTTAACTCATGAGTTTTCAAAGATAATTCTTCTCCTCAGAGGACCATTACCGCAGTGACGTTACTTCAGGTGATAAAATTACACTTTGAAAATATATAAAAATATATACAAAAATACATAAAAGTACATAACACATCAAATATATCAAGCCAAAAACATACTTATTTGTTAAAGTTATAAAATCCATCCAAGTCATATAAATTAAAACATATTCAGGAAAGATATCAAGAGGTTGATTGAAGATTGATGCAGGTATTGAGTGGCAGTCCAAAGGCGAAAAAATTGAAAGAACTGAAAAACCGAAAAAGTTATCCAGTCGGGAAATGCGTCCGCAATCGATACAGTAAATTACAGTGAAAAATGCATCCAATGTTTATGTTAATTAATACAATGATAGATGAACCAAATCAAATAAAAAGTTCAATAAACTCACTTTGTGTTGAAATCATGATGTTCAAAATTCAGGATTCAAATGATTTGATCGGAGTAGCACAAACCAAAATTCGCTGGTTAAATGGAAAATCCGCTAAATCCGATTTGAATAGAATTAAATCAAACTGAGTCAATATATTCGGCCATTTCTCCTTCCGGGTCCGATAAAGATTATTCCAATGAATAAAGTTAAATTTGAAAGTAATCACTTTCCCGCAAGCCAAGTAAACAGAACCCCTTCTCGCCGATCAGAACGCAATACTAAAGTCGCAGACTGCCTTCTTTTTCAAACGACGTTATCCGAGCGGATGTTATATTTCGAAATTAACAAAGAAGAAAACGTCACCACACACCGACAGATATATTAAATCAATTCAACTTATACCGGATGTTACTTGTCTGGGTCAAATCATAAGTCTAGGTCAAACAGAAAGGGGTGTGTAAATTTGGGTCAAAGCCTCTAATTGCCCTCCCATTCCACGTAGCTACCCAAATTGTCTGGCCTAAGCATAAAACAACAAATTTCACAGATCTTGCCCTATCAAATAATTTAGAAGATTTATGAAATTAATAATTACGAAGTTATTAAAGCAATTAGAATTTAATAATTTAATAGTTTAATTTAAGATTAAATTTTATCAAATTAAGAAGTTTAAGAAATTTAATTTAAGATTTAATTTTTCCTAATTAAGAAATTGTAAAAATATTTAGAGTTTAAAAATTTAAATATTTAGACTTTTACAACTTAAAAAATGTAAAGGGATATATAGACATTTTCAGAGTCTAAACCTTTTAGGCATGGAGGATTTAACGAACACATCTCCACAACTGGACACCCCCGGTCCCGACACTCACTCAATCAGCTACGGTGGATTTGGTGGTGGTTTCCACTGTGCATACTTGAATTTCCTTCTATGTCGACATTTGGAGACTAATTCACTTCTAGAATTGATCAGATTTAAACGTTTAGGTGCAGTGGCTATCATTATGGCTTCTGAATTGCATAGACCGAAAGATCTAGATCCCGGGCTATAGGAGTTTGATTTTTTTAGGATGGACCATTTTATATTGTGTGGAATATTATTGGATCTTATTTCTTTCACTAATTAAAAGATATTAGTTGCCTCTTATATCTTTTGTTGGATTAACTTCATATATATATATATATATATATATATATATATATATATATATATATATATATATATATATATATATAGTAATACCTACAATTGGGAATACACGTTTGGATAATTAATGTTTGATTGTTTATTTATGAGTGTCGAGCTGCTTTGTATAGATTTAAGTACGAGATCAATAAACAATCCCTGCTTTGCTTGTGAAACGATACCGAACCAGAAACGATCACCTTAAACTGGGCCCATTCAATCTCCGCGTTTTGTAATGAAAATGATATTTCAACCTTAAAAGTGAGAGAATAACAAAAATATTATTTCATATGTGAGCGTGACAGACCGACTAAAATATTATTTCTTACTTGAGCGTGACGGATCAACAAAACACAATTTCATACTTGACCGTGACAGACCAACGCAAATGCTATGTGTAAGTTAAGCATGACAGATCAATGAAAATTCTATTTAAAACTTAAAGCTGACCGACCGACGAATAAGTTAATTCAAACTTAAGCGTGACAGACCGACGAAGATAGCGCCAGCTCGTAATGCTAAACTATTTCAAAATTAAGCATAAAAGATCAACGAAAATTATATTCCCAGTTTAAGTTTGAGATAGGATCAAAGTGTGGTATCTGATCTGTCCTTAGTAAGACGGAGAGAAATCCTTCTCGACTGGCAGATTTTTATTTGAATTTTGTCCACATTCAGAGCGTTCTTTAGGGTGAGGGAGCTGGATATCCTCCACATTAAAAACCGACTTAATGTCTTACTTTGGGGAAGCAGGTTCCATTTAGAGAAAAAACTTACGTGTAAAAAAAGAATAGCTAACATTAAAAAATTTTTTTATATAAAACGGATTAGAATGAAATTCTCTACTGAACTCTTCTAGTTTTAACGTGCTGAAAAGGGCAATTCTCTCTCTGTGTCGAGCGCAAGCGGACTTTGCATCCGAGCGAACCCGAGCGAACCCGAACTTTGCCGAATGGCAACTGCCATTAACTCTAGGCTTCCTTGTCGTAAAGACAGATTGTTTAGAAAATATTATGAAATAAAAAATCTTATAAATCGTTCCGCTCGTTAAAATTAGGGTTAGGGTTCAATATAGAATTTCATGCGTTTTATATAAATGATGTGTTGTTTTTGTTTTGCTTCATTAGTTCTCGAGTATTAACTATTCTGAAAATAATATTTTAAACTGAGGCGTGACAGACAGATGGACAGATAGATGATGGGCAAAATCTCCTATAAAGATGCGCAAACACATCGAAAAACTGTCGATACGGAAGAAGCCATGATATCGAGAAAGGCTATTTCCGGTCGTACACATATCAACAATCGCTTTGTCTACGGCGAAACCGTTGGTAGGCACCCGTATACGATGTGTGGTCAGATGACCACTGTTTATGAATACAAAACGTCCAATGAAAAGAACCGTTGTGAGGCAATTCTTAAAGTCTTTTCCTTTTCTTCTCTATTTGAGATCATCTAGATATTCAACAGTAAACTTGATCGTTCAATGATCTCTATAAAGTTCCTTCGATATCTCCAGAGTGAATATTCCATCATTCAATATCATGATTTTCTGTTTTTCAGATAGATTTTTTCAGATGTTATTTATTATTATTTATTTTGTTTTTATGTTCAAAGATCATACGACAATCCAGACAAACACACACACACACACACACATATATATATATATATATATATATATATATATATATATATATATATATATATATATATGTATGTGTTTGTATGTAACTTACTATATATGTATATCTATATATATATATAGAGAGAGAGAGAGGGGGCATACGTTATTGTATAGCACGGAATGTTTTTGTTTAATTTTTTTTATCTTCTCGATCTTAAACAAAAACATTCTGTGCTATACAATAACGTATGTCTAAATGAAAACATGCTACCTAGATACACAATATATATATATATATATATATATATATATATATATATATATATTATCCAATATACGTCCAAACCGCCCAATAAGTCACGCAGCACAAACATAAAGAGAAGAAAAATTTGTTTCGCCCCCTATTCTCTCTTAATGTGGGGAAAATTTCTTTAAATTGGTCGATAAACACTTTCCGGCGAAACATTATCTTCACATTTTATTCAATGAGAACACAATCAAAATCGTCTATTCATGTGCCCACCACCTCTACAACAATGATAACAAAGAAGCCGGCCATGTATTCCCCTTTATCGTGCTCACTCGAAGGAAAATATCTAATAAAATCTATTATATATTAGACTTAACTCGTCCAAACGGAGCTCAGTAAAAGGGCCAAAACACATATATATATATATATATATATATATATATATATATATATATATATATATATATATAATATTGGTATTTCATGTATCCACATGAGGAGATATAATTTTTTATGTATCAATTTTCAGTATTTACTTCAACAGTGCTCGATACGTAAGTAGAGCTAGGTAGTAAGCTATGAAAATATGAAAAATATATTTTCATAGCTTACTATATATATATATATATATATATATATATATATATATATATATATATATATATATATATATATATATATATATATATATATAGCGACGACACAGGACCGTATTAAACAAAGATTTTACGCACGCCATCTAATATAACTTAACAGCACTATGCTGTTATGTGTGTTTTCATATGTATAGAGATATGTATTCATATGGATATTCATGCATTTATATATGTTGATTTACGTGTATGAATGTGTGTGTATATGTTTGTGTGTACGGGTCAATTGTATGCGTATGTACGGAAATATGTATACGCGTACGTGTATGCATATAGCCGCCCTGTTAACCACGCATAACCCTCACTCTGCCAATTTACACGAATTTAATGATAAACAACATCCCTACTCAATACTCAGCTTGATTACTACCGTAGGCTAGGGTTATTATCCTATAGATGGTTGTCTGTGTGTGTGATTATATACAGGCTATCTAAAAATAAAAGTAAAATAATTGTATCATATATTATACAATAATTTATATTATATATAATTTGTATTATACATGGTTTGTATTATATACAATTTTATAACACAACTTTTAAAAGAAAAAAACTCAGGAGAGAAAACTATTTGAAATATTGAAAGTAGAAAAAAATTAAAATGACACGAATTACCTAACATAAGCTGTCTCGAGAATTAAATGATCGCTTCACGAACATTTTTGTTTGTTTGGTTTATTTGTTTGTTGGTTCTTTTGTTTAACTAGAAAATATATAACCCTCAGATTCAACACGGCTTATTAAAAGAATAACCCCCAATGAAATCAAATTCCCTACCTAATTTACAGCTATATATATAGATGTAGATTATGTCTAGAATGAGAAATTTGAAATACTAAAATTTAAAGAACCCCAAAATCTATTAGACTGTAGAAGTAATATAGCAAACAGCTGCCTGCAAGGAATAAAATTTACCTTAGGCTAACAATACATAAATGAATAAATAAATAAATAAACATAAATGTAAAAAAACTCAACTAAATTAAAACCTAAAAACTTAAAAACTTAAACCTAAAATAGAAATACAAGAAACCACGTGTTAAAATAAGGTCACTCATTATATTGACACAACAAAGAAACAAGGATAGGCCACTCTATAGAAAACAGAACAATAGAATAGAAAATAGGAAGTAAAATCAACCGAACATTTGCTTATGAGAAGCCCAACGATTGGCTAAGACAACAACAAAGAAATCGGGATGAATCATCATAACGAAAACAGAACAATTGAATAGAAAATAAGAAGTAAAATCAACCGAACTTTTTTTCGTGAGAAGCCCAACGATTGGTTAAGAGAACAACAAAGAATCTGATTGGTTAACTAGCTAGTAGTGTATATAAAAAGACCCGGAAAAACTAATTCCATGCATTTTAGCCTTACGATTCCTCCCGGGGATGAAACGCAGGAGCCTCTGTGTAGCTTAATTGCTATAAATAAAATATATTTTCATAACTTACTATATATATATATATATATATATATATATATATATATATATATATATATATATATATATATATATATGAAACAACTCGAATCTTACACTGGACGGTGACATATCAACATTTTGAAGGTAAATTGGCGTCATTAAATAATTGCAGACATGAAACCGTTCGTCTCTCTCTCTCTCTCTCTCTCTATATATATATATATATATATATATATATATATATATACATATATATATATATATATATATATATATATATATATATATATATATATATATATATATATATATACTAGCAGGGTTACCCGACATTTCCCGGGTTAGGGTGTGGGATGCAACATCATAGTAATGCGAGTTACAGCAACCTTGAATTTTGCCAGCTAGATAGCTTACCCACTCAGCTATTCAGATATATGTTAATACTCTATAATAGATTAATTTATTGTGTAACATGTTAGAAAAGTATCATTAGTGCTTTTAAAGGGGCTACTAAAGACGCAGAACTACTTCCATTATGTTCATTTGCAAATTGTACATGTGAATACACTTATATCTAAGATACACTCCTTTGTGTGTCTTCGTTTTTAGAGACAAATACACACACAGAAAAAACCGCACACTCAATATTTTCAGTCTGATATTTCCTCAATTAAACAATTCAGGCAGTTTTTAAGTCGAGTTTTAAAAATCGGGTATACGTGTAACAAGGATAGTGACCCTTTTATAGAAGCTGGGTTCCCCATATTTAAAAGTCCTTGTACAAGGCTTTCTGTTGCCCTTTTGAGGAGACACGCAGGGTCAACAACACTCTGCACTTTGGGTGTCAGCACGTGTCACACTGCCATGCTGTTTATATCAAAGCAGCCAGGTCGCCGGGTGCGATTGAAACGTCAACTTAAATATCAACATTTGAAATAAACAGCTGCCGGATTAAATGGGGCATGTTGAAACTGAGAGCATCAGTGACTTTCTCTTTATCTCCCTTTCTTTTTCATGTATATTATGTATCTCTCTCTCTCTCTCTCTCTTTCTCTCTCTCTCTCTCTCTCTTTCTCTCTCGTTTATCATAGCGGAGAAGATTTAAATCGTTTGGTGTTTGCTTTCGTACGAGATCGGTTATGTTCGACCCAGCTCACCAAATCGGACTCTGGAGTTTCTATTTTAGATGTTTTTTTCGGAAGGCAAGAATAAATGCATTATTTTTATAAGATGCTTACTGTTCCCTCATTACAAGCTTTAATTTCCAACTGATGAACCAAATCGTTAATTCTCAGGAGAGAATTAATGATGCCTAATTATACCTAATTGGGCCGTGTATCCAGACCAAGTACCCAACCGAGTATAACTCCCTTGTTAAGGGGAATTCAACCGGGTAGAACCCCTTTTTATTAAGAGAATCTGCCACTCGTGAAGCTGGGTACCGTGCCATGACGCAGGAGCTATTCCATAAAAGTCCTCAAGGCGCGGACAATCGAGTTATACAGTAGCCCCTGGCAAGCGACATTGCTACATACGTATTTGAAGTTTTAAGAAAGTTTTGTACATATGGATCAGTTAGGGGGCACGTTTATATTTGGCACATAGAGGGTAACGTTGTATTTTCTCAAGAACTTTAGACATATATAAATTTAATCAAAATAGGATATAGTTGAAGTTTTAAATGATGTTCGGACCCTATAGCTCCTTTGGGTTAAGAAGTCACTTAGAGATTTAGGACTACTTCAATTGTCTTCCTCAAATTATTTTATACATATATATATATATATATATATATATATATATATATATATATATATATATATATATATATATATATATATACTGAAAAATGAGAGTGCTCAAACCGTCTTTGTACTCTTTAAGGAGGAGGGAGAAAAGACGGGGAAGGGAGAGAGTGAGCATGAACAGAGGTGTTTATCACTCGCTCAAGGCCCCGCAGGTGTATCTGGTTACCCCTACGGAACCCGGGCGAATGTATATATATATATATATATATATATATATATATATATATATATATATATATATATATATATATATATATATATATATATATATATACAGAGTGGCCAAGAAGTAATTGATGGATCACTAAGGGATTTTTAGCTTGAATAGATTATTTTCATGATACCTTAATGGAATTTTAACATAATATGGCAAAGACAATGGAGATTTGTTTGCATAAAAAGAACAAAAATGAAAATTTAGCAATGTCAACTGGCCTTCACATTCCCAGACTTGACTAGCTCTGGTTTTTTCTTGTAGGGGTATCTCAAAGAAGAGGTTTACGTCAACAAAGCTGAAACTCTACAGGAATTGAGGGAAAACATCAAGAATGAAGTCGGGGAATTAAATCGTAATCAAGTGATCCTGCAATCCGTCATGGATAATGTTTTGGAAAGGGCACGAATTTGTGAAGCTGAAAATAGAAACGATTTAAAAGATGTTATTTTTCATAAAAAAAAATTATTTTTCATTTTTCTTTTTTTTTGCAAACAAATATCCAGTGTCTCTGTCATATTATGTTAACATTCCATTAAGGTACCAACAAAAATAAAGAATCTATTCAAGTTCAAAATCCCTCAGTGGCTTCGTAGCCACCCTGTATATACAGGATATCCTTAAAAGATGTATACACCCGTTAAATCGTTATAACTGGTTGCATTTACCGATTTTGATTTGTAAACAAAATTGATAGAAAAGTACAATACACATTCAAAAATACTGAAAGTAAAATTAACAATAAAATAGAAAATTAACCTTTAATAGACGTAAAGGCTACTTGTGGTAAATTCAGAATGTTCATAAATTAACCTTAACCCTAACCCTAACACGAACCCTAACTCTAACCCTAACCCTTAACCCTAATCCGAACCCTAACCCTAATCCTAACCCTAATCGAACCCTAACCCTAATTCTAACCCTAAACCTAACCCTAAACCTAATCTGAACCCGGGTATAGTTTTGGATTCAGGGTAATTTTTGAACATGGTAAAGCAAATGTTGCAGGGCGTTTGTAGGTCCATTTCTTTACGATATGTACAGTGTATAGAACAGAATGGTTTTGGGTTAGAGTTCATTGTTTAATTATATCAACATCATTTGTATTTTATTTTCATATAAAAAGTTGTCCTTTATCTTGGCAACTGAGATCATTTTACGTAAAAACTTTGGCCCACCATGTAAACATTTCCGTTTTGATATTGTAGAAAAACTCTTACATACACTTAATCAACTAAAAGAATGCACCTTTTCTGATTTTAAGAATGTTTTTTTTAAATATGCCACCCAGAAAACTAAAATCCTCTAATTTTTAAACTGTCGATGCCAATGCTGATAATGTTCTCAAACTGGGTAACTTAAAATCATCCCGAAGTCGGTTATATAATGACCGAGATGTTACAGAATATTCAAGCTCATGCTCTAATAAAAATATTACAATCATAATGTTTTGTCCCAATAATTCGTGGGGATATACTATCAATTTGTTTGTTTTTTAATATTTTAACAAGTTTAAATTTGCTCAGAAAACGAATTGCTTCATTGATCTGCGACCAAATGCTGAAAAATGGAGACCTGATTTTTTAAAGATAAAATATATATATATATATATATATATATATATATATATATATATATATATATATATATATATATATATATATATATATATATATATATATATATATACCAGCATGGTTGCATTCAAATTTTAAATTTTCAAAAGAAATTATCAAAAATATTTGAATACTTCTTTAAAAGATTCAGTTCAATTGTTATTCGATATCCAGCGTTGACTGTGACTGAAAAAATGTCAAAACAAAATATTCGTCAAAGAATAAACCCGTACACTATTCAGGTCTGTAGGCATTGCGTCATAGCAAATTCTTCATCCATTCTGCCGCTCGACCAGTTCTTGGAATTTGGTCATGTTCCTTTCCTTTGCTACGGTGATGGACTTCTTCCATGATACCGAAAGTCCCTAAATAAGGCATTACTTTGTTTTGCGTATCAAATCAGGCCTGAGCGTTGTTATCTCACACGACACAAAAAAAAATCCTTTAGAATTACGTGATGTTCGAACTCGGCTATTGACATCGTAAGAACTACTGCCTTGGTAATGTTTAGCCTGCCTAATCTTTTTTTTTCAACTAATCTGTTCCAGCTCTACCCCATTTGAGGGTTCTTAATAAGGTGCAGAAACGTATCTGTAATTTTACTGGCCACACCCTTTCTTCTTCTCTGGACCCTCTCTCTCACAGATGTGATGTTGCTAGTCTCAGTCTTTTCTATAAATACTATTATGGCATGTGTTTTTCAGAATTATGTGTTCTATTCTCTGCTTCTCTTGTTCCAGATCGTTTGACTGGTTTGTCTAATGCTTACCATAAATTCGCTGGTTTGATACTTCCTATTTCAGTAGCTTCTTTCCAAGAACTGCAGGCTTGTGGAACTCTCTTCCTGCTGACTGTTTTTCTCCTACCTATAGCATTAGTCTTTTGAAGACTAAGGCCAATAGTCATCTCCTGTCTTTGCGATACTCATATTTTGTCCTTGTTAGCTCCTTACATCAAGTGGATTCATGCCTTGTCTGGGGCGACTTCTATTTTTTTAACTAAAATAAACAAACTAATCACATGTTTAGATTTTCAGACGAATGGACGAATCAGAAATACCATACTTGTTTAATAGTATATAGAGAAATAAGAAGATATGAATAGGAAAGAAACTTACGGATTGAATAGCCAAAGAAGATACTGCAAATAGATCATTTGGTTACTTTTAAAAATGGCAAAAGGATATGGACAACTAATTCTATAAGAATAAATCGAACACGTAAAATTATCTTTTGAGATATTAAAAATTAGGCCTAAATAGCATTTAAGTTGATATGTCAATCTTTGATTCTGACTAGCCAAATTTCCATTGGTTATTGTACTATGTTATTGGCACTATAATAACGTAATCCGCTACAGTTTTGTTTTTTTTAAAGAAACATATGTAGTCATGTCCGTAATATAGAAACATTTTACAATTATGACTAAAACCTCAAAATAAGCAAAGGAAATAACATTTTACAATTATGACTAAAACCTCAAAATAAGCAAAGGAAATAACATTTTACAATTATGATTAAAACCTCAAAATAAGAAAAGGAAATAACATTTTACAATTATGACTAAAACCTCAAAATAAGCAAAGGAAATAACATTTTACAATTATGACCAAAACCTCAAAATAAGCAAAGGAAATAACATTTTACAATTATGACTAAAACCTCAAAATAAGCAAAGGAAATAACATTTTACAATTATGACTAAAACCTCAAAATAAGCAAAGGAAATAACATTTTACAATTATGACTAAAACCTCAAAATAAGAAAAGGAAATAACATTTTACAATTATGACCAAAACCTCAAAATAAGCAAAGGAAATAACATTTTACAATTATGACTAAAATCTCAAAATAAGCAAAGGAAATAACATTTTACAATTATGATTAAAACCTCAAAATAAGCAAAGGAAATAACATTTTACAATTATGACCAAAACCTCAAAATAAGCAAAGGAAATAACATTTTACAATTATGACTAAAATCTCAAAATAAGCAAAGGAAATAACATTTTACAATTATGACTAAAACCTCAAAATAAGCAAAGGAAATAACATTTTACAATTATGACCAAAACCTCAAAATAAGCAAAGGAAATAACATTTTACAATTATGACTAAAACCTCAAAATAAGCAAAGGAAATAACATTTTACAATTATGACTAAAACCTCAAAATAAGCAAAGGAAATAACATTTTACAATTATTACAAACCTCAAAATAAGCAAAGGAAATATTTTTAATTAAAGAATATAAAAATAGTTGTCTACCTTATAAATAAAATGTTATTTCTTTAATGCATTTGTGAGAGAATTCTTAGAAAGGTCACCCATAGTCAAGTAGTTATCGACATGGCATGGCACAATTCAAAGCAGAAAGTTGTCTGTGCAGGACAAAAAGATATGGATGACCAGTAACATTGGAAGAGAGGATCGGATCTCAGGCGGAGCATATAATTAACATTTGTGAAATTCTTTGAATTTTCCATTGCAATTTGAATGGATTATATTATGCTGTTCAACATTATGCCTGTTTAGTTACTCTCATATTTACATCTCAAATGCTACCAATTTCATCTGAAACGTACCTATCTATCTATCTATCTATCTATCTATCTATCTATCTATCTCTCTCTCTCTCTATATATATATATATATATATATATATATATATATATATATATATACATATATATATATATATATATATATATAGAGAGAGAGAGAGAGAGAGAGAGAGAGAGAGAGAGAGAGAGAAGAAAAAAGAGTGATAAATATGCGACGATTGTCCAAATTTATTTCAAATTTCAATTGTTCAATGCAAGGTGTATTCAGTAATAAACTAGTGTTTATTATTCTTTCCTTAAGCCAAGACTTTTCAAAGATCGAAATCTTATCATCAGAGGAGAAATACAGATGGATAAGTTGGCTTTCGAAAAAACCAAAGTTCAAATATTTGAAAAATATGAAAATTATTATTAAAAGAATTTTTGTTAAAAAACGCAGTGAATGAAAAGAAAAGTTCCGTGAAAAATATATGCAGATTGTCTGGGTGGTAAATTTCCGTTGAAAAGAAGTCAGATGAATTGTAGAATGTGAAGAAAACTCTTTGCGTGGGAGCAGTGTGGAGAAAGTGCTCAAAATATAGGTAAGTCCAGACGCACTTAAAGGGGATTGAAAAGAGAGAAACTGGCCATTTTTTTATATACTTCCAGGACCAAATAAGGCAGGTGATATCTCGTTCAAGGTTTAAATCCAAATGAAATAAAAAAGGCAAACGGTTAAAGATTTGGGGTTAGAGGGGAGGGTTTATGAGGTACGGGATTGTTTAAAAAGCCGCTTTATGAGTTGGGAGGAAATAAAAAAAAGAAGGAAAAGGAACAGGAGGAAGGGTTGGTATGGGGATGAAGTTAAAGTGACAGGGTGGTTGAGGGTGTGGGCGGGCGGTAGGATATATGTTTTGGAGGGTAGGATTAATCTGAAGCGGGATGGGAGTGTAGAGATTGCTGATTCTAAAAATAGAATTCAAATGAGTGAACTTCTAACATTTCAGAGGTGACAAGTGAGGCAGCTAAAACGAATTAAATTGTAGTTACCAGTTAGGGTTTCTGGGGGTTTAAAAAGGGTTAATATATATATATATATATATATATATATATATATATATATATATATATATATATATATATATATTTAATAATAATTATTTAATTATTATCTACATATATATACGTTTCATCTTGCGGAATCATCAGTGTAGAGATGACAATTCAAAACAGTCGCACAATTCGAACCCCGGAACAAAACTTTATTCCATATATTGTGTCCATAAATCCCGTGTGTACTTCAAAAGAATTATAACTTTATTTGTATTTGCGATAGAAATAATCTGTAAAAGATGTTATAAAGTTTTAAGTATAGTTATTGAATAATATCTCACCACAAAATATAAAACCATTCTCGAAATTAGTAATTTCCTAACAGATTGATCGTATTTTATTAGCCCCGCGTTCGCCATATTTGATTACATTAGATTTATTATGAAGACATATGAAAATAATTGTGTATTCAACTAAACCTAGTTTATTAGAAGACTTGAAAACTAAAATAACTAATGTGATTTTAGGCATTACTGTAAATCAGACATCACTTTAAAATCGTATAACCATTTTATTGCTAATGTAGGAGGAAATGTGGGAACTTAAATAAAATATAAATAAAACTAACAAAATATACGTTTCCTACTTTCAAATACTTTTTACAGATTATATTTATCCAAATACAAATAAAGTTATAACTTTTTTTAAGTGCAACCGGACTTTATGGACACCTTGTATATTCTGGAAAAATTATATTGATCTGTGTTCAGCGTCTTAAAATGAATATTACTTTAATATGCATAGCTTCAAACATTTTCGTAAATTCTAGATATCGCAAATAATAGCTGTTAAAAATGACTGAAAAGTTGTTTTGAATGAGTGTTAACATTGTATCATTTACATTTGACAAAGATTGGTTTAATGTTATCAAAGTTTACACGTGTTGCATAACTTCAGATGACGTGTATATATAATAAGCATACATTGAATTGGCAAAAATCCGATAAAATGTCGAAATGAATTGACAAATACGACATACCGAACAATATAATCAAATCACGTCATTTACTGCGATTTTATATTTTGTTTTTTTATTATCAAAGCATTTTTTATTATCAAAGCATTTTTTATTATCAAAGCATTTTCTAATGAAGACGTTTTATAATACAGAAGAAATATAAAACCGCATTATATCATTTGATAGCATTGTTTGAACTATATGATTTTTACATTTATTTACATTCAGACACATTATATATATATATATATATACGAGGGAAGTCTAATAAGTAATGCCTCTGACCCACTTCCAGTTGTCTGATCTAGATGAAATTTTGCATGTGTAGTGATTTATATCTGCATGGGTTATGTTGCCAAGAACAGATCAGAACTAATTGTGGTTTCTGACTTACAGGTGTTTGAACTGAGTCAGGTGTTAAATGGAGCCAGTTGAGTGTCGCGCAGTGATCCGGTTTTTGTATTTGAAAGGGCGCACATTAAAGGAGACTTTTGATGAAATGAAAGAAACTTATGGTGATGATGCCCCATCATATTATTTTCTAAAACGCTAGCATCGTGAATTCAAACATGGCCGGAAGTCTGTGAAAATAGCTCCCAGACCTCTTCTGCCATTGATGAGGCATCTGTCCGTCAAGTTGAGGCTGCCATTTTGAAAGATTGACACATTACTATTCGCCAAATAGCCCAAGAGGTCAAGTTAGTACAGGGTCTGTGGAAACTATAATTCATCACCATTTGCATATGCATAAGGTGTCTGCCAGATGGATTCCCAGGTTGCTCACACCTTTCCAGAAGCAAGAACGCGTCGAGTGTTCGATGATGAATTTGGAGATGTGGCAAGAAGATGAGTCAAAGTTTTTCAAAAGAATTATTACACAGAATGAAACTTGGGTCCGTCACTATGATCCAGATACCAAAGCAGTGGAAGCACTTGGACTCAACACCTCCAAAGAAAGCAAAGGTGCAGCCCTCCGCTGGCAAGGTCATGCTCACAGTCTTCTGAGACCAGGACGGAGTAGTGATGACAGATTTCCTGACAAAGGGTACCACAATTACAGGAGCCTATTACGCTTCACTTTTGATGAAATTAAGAGAAGCTATCAAAATCAAGAGGCGGGGCAAGATCAGCAAATGGTAGCCTCTTCCTGCAGAACAACGCTCCGGTCCACAACTCACATGTCGCCAGATCAGAAGCAGTGGCGTGTGCATATGAAATCCTACCCCCGTCCCTCTTACTCTTCTGACCTTGCACCATCTGACTTTCATCTCTTCCCAGCTATGAAGTTGTTTTCGAAAGGAAAGCGTTTCCCAGATGATTCAGCCTTGATTTCTGAAGTTACGACGTGGTTGGAGGACCAACCTGGGGTGTTCTACAAAAACGGTGTCCAGAGCTGGATCAAACGATGGAAGAAATGCATAACTCTGGGTTGTTCCTATGTAGAGAAAGACGAATAACTGTGCCAAGTCTACTGCTATAAGAAATGGGTCAGGGGCATTACTTACTGAATGCCCCTCGTATGTAAAGTCATCAAGTTATCTTGTTGGAATTTAGAATTTAGATCTAAATAGCAACGCATTGGACGCATCGATATTTGATTCTGTCTAACGACAATTAATAACTCAAGTAATATAAGGGAGATAATCTTTGCATCTTAATAATGACTTATCTCCCTTATCTTAAGTTATTATTGAACATGTTTCACATCTGTTCTTCTCTTCTCTTCTCTTCTCTTCTCTTCTCTTCTCTTCTCTTCTCTTCTCTTCTGTGGTCACTTCGTTTATTTCTGTGCATAATTATCTTAATTTCATTTTTAATCTAAATTGTATGGAAAATATTATAGAATTAATTTTTTTTTTAATTGAAAATGTATTTGTTTTCCCGTATAACTTTAATTTTATACTAAAATGACGAGTATGTACAGCTAGTATATATATATATATATATATATATATATATATATATATATATATATATATATATATACCACGTGATATTCTTTTGCACAAGGTTTCGAGATCATCCGGGTACTTTCAACCACGTGAATCTGCCATCAGTAATTCTCATCGTTTGTACAAATATTGGTTCTGATCAGTATTCCGATGGGTGGTTTTCTGTTTCACACAGTTTAAGGTCGAACTATCATCTCAATATTATTGAGGCGTTAATTATTAACAATTCTCGACCTAGCCTGTGTAGGCAAAAAAATTTTAAACAAAAGTTGGAGATCTTTCATGATTCAAATCCCCCATAATGTTGAGAGATTTACCCTTTTTTCTCTCTCAATTGTTTTCTCCAAATTAAACAATTTTCCCTTCATTTCTCATTCGACGTTCTTAGTTTTTTATTTATCATTATTACGTTTCCTCTTAGAGGGTCAAACGATAAAACCTTAAGGAAAATTTTAGCAATTTTATTTTTACCGTCCGCCCATTTCATTGATTAAAAATGTTTTTCTCTGAAATTTATCTCACCATTTTTTTGTACTCGAAATCTACTTGATATATATATATATATATATATATATATATATATATATATATATATATATATATATATATATATATATGTGTGTGTGTGTGTGGACGAAACATATTGCGATATGAAATAGAAGAAATTAAAAGGCAGACAGATAACAGAAAGGATTAAGAGATGGACAAATTAGACGAAGAATGAAAAGAGGGAAAATGATTGACGACAATGTATTTCTTATAATTAATTAGTGGGATCCGTGCACAGGCATCGCCCAGAAAAATTAAAGAACCACAGAAAGTCCCGTTTCTAATATTGAATCTGAATCGAATTTTTAACCATCTATAAGTGTTAATTAATTATTCAAATTATAAATAATAATGAATATTTAAACGTTCATATTATTTCATAACTAAAAATTAACCTCCCTGCATAAACGTACGTACGTATGTAGAGGCGATGTTGTTGTTTTTTTCATTTTGCGGTTGTGGGAAATTTAAAATAATTGTGCCTATACACAAACATTGAAAGGAGGGTACCATGTTATTGGATTAAATGTATTCGTAAATAAAGTAATTTTAAAGTAATATTCATAAGAACATCACCGTTTAATTAGAAGCGAATAGTTTGTGCAAAAACCGGTTCTGCATTTTAATAATAATTGAAACATAAATTAGATTCAAATAAAAATTAAAAAATAAATACAATTAAAATTCATAAATAAAACTGAACGATTGTATTATGTCATAACGTACGCACTACAGGCGATAATTTCTGTTTTTGCTGTCGACGTAAGCACTGTCGACTCCGTTTCTATTACAACGGATCTGTTCAGTCTGACAATTTCTCGCACGGCGACTATACATGTTGAAACCAGTGGCGTAGCTAGACCTTTTGCCGCCCGGGGCGGTAGTAAAATTTGCCGCCCCCCCCCCCCCCGGCATTTGGGTGCCCGGAAAATTCGTCCATGGATAATTCGCCCATGGATAATTCGTCCATGGAAAATTTTTTGCTAGGTAGGAAAACTGGTCCATTATTATTAAGTTAACATTATTCTTAATTTTCATACCTTGCGAAAATTAGTTCTACGGTATCTAATTTTCCTAAATTCAATTAAATTAAAATTAAAATATGAAAACTGATTTTTAATATTTTTTATTCATTTGAGATTTTATCTGTTTTCCTTTTGTTTTAAGTAGATGGTGGGGGTTGCCCGGGGTGATTTTGTCCGATCCCCCAGCTAGCAATTGTAAAGTTTACAAGGAGTTATAAAAAGTATGCTACAAAAACAAACGTTTGGACAGTAATAAAATTAATGAATTCAAACTTTCGCATCTAATGTTATTTCCTCTTTGATGTCGGTGTATATACACCCAAATATCCAACTTTCTTTTCGCACCTATTCGATAAAAATTTATATGAAAGTTCCCCTTTAAGTATGAAATCTTTCTGAGGTCATTTTGTTTTTTTGGTGCTTGGCCGAAGCCTAGGCTTGGCCCTATCCTGTTAGGTCAGCCGGTCACTGAGTATATCTCCAGAAATAATTAATGCTTGCATTTTTTAAACTTAGTGATTGAAATGAATTAAAGCAATTTATTCTCAATTAATGGAAATTTTGTTCAAGAATTAAAACCAGCCATATATATATATATATATATATATATATATACATATATATGTATGTATATATGCGTATTTATATATGTGTATGTGTGTGTATATATGTATATATGTATATATGCACGTATGTATGTATATATGTATATGTACGTATAAATATATGTGTATATGCACATATATATGTATATATGCACATATATAGTTATAAAATAAATACGTATTTATTATAATGCTCCCATAATGTTGAGCATAATGAGAGCCGAAAATGGCAAACGGCCGTAAGCGAATATAGCAATGGTCTTGTTTAAAATTAGATCTTGTGTACAATTAGAGATTGGTGACTGTATTGGCCAGGCATTTGACAATGCCGCTGTTATGGCAGGTCACCGATCGGGTGTGCAGAAACGAATCTCTGAAATCAACCCAAAAGCTCTATTTGTGCCATGCACCAACCATTCACTAAATCTGGCTTGTGTACATGCAGCTTCAGTAGCGGTTCACTCTGTTACATTTTTTGGCACACTGGACCGGTTATTCTCGTTCTTTTCTGCATCTACACATCGCTGGGACATCTTGATTCAGTTGACCGGTCTAAGTATCAAACGGACTGTGGATACTAGATGGAGTAGTCGAGCAGATGCTGTAGATGTTGTGATAAAAACAATATTGGAAGTCGTCATTGCCCTGGAACAGCTCACAGAAGAAGGAGAAAATGCAACCACAAGATCAGATGCATCTTTAATTCTCAACTCGGTACTATCGTTTCCGTTTCTTTTATTTCTGAACCTTTGGAAAACTATTCTCCCAGAAATCAATGATGCCCAGAAATATCTTCAAAAAAAAGGGCTGGATCTGCAACAAAGTTCTGTCAGGCTGACGGCGTTGAAAGATTTCCTTCTTCAGAATAGAGAAAAGATAGTGGACACTGCAATAGACGAGTCAAAAACACTCTGCTCTGAAATGGGGATAAGCATGGAGCGTCGTATTCGCAAAAAGAAACGAATGGATGGTGAAGGATTGACTGATGCAGCGCTGAGTTTTGATACTGAGTTGAGACGGGAAATGCTGTCTGTCATAGACAGATTGACTGAAGAAATATCTTGCAGATTTCAACAAGTTCACAATCTTGCAAATAAATACGCTTTTCTTATACCGTCAAATCTGCTTGATGATAATTATGATTGTCAGCTTGGTGGATTTGACGAAGATATAGAAAAAGAGAAATTCTTTGCTGAAAAGAAGAGGTTACAGTATGTTGTAAAAGCTTCAGAAAAAGACAAAATCGATGGACCTCTTGAACTTTTGAACTTTATACAAAGATACCAACTTGGGGATTCCGTCCCTAATATTGTGATCTTGCTGAGAATTTTCCTCACCAGAGCTATTAGCGTTGCTAGCTGTGAGCGCTCTTTCTCAAAACTGAAGCTCATAAAAAACTACCTTAGATCAGCAATGAGCCAGACAAGACTTACAGACTTGGCAATCCTCTCAATAGAGAGGGAACTTGTCGAGGAAGTGAATTTTGATAGAGTCATTGATAACTTTGCCGAAAAAAAGGCGCGAAAAATCTGTTTGTAAATTTTCAACCGACTTGATGCCTTGCGACAGTTCTCTCACAAAAAATAAATTTATAGCCTTATTTGCCATTCATAAATACATTTGTTTAAAATATATTAAAACTATTTTTAAAAGAGTTGAAACGTTATTAACAACAACAAATTTCTGAAAACCGAGCGATTACACACACGGATTTAAAAAAGCACCGATACAAGACGTTTTTTCTCTTCGGAGGGCTCGCCCTCTTAATAATAACATTATGAAGACAAAGAAAAGAAAACTACATCGGACTATTCTCTCCTTGATACATCCATGTTATTTGGCGAAAATTCGGACTTTAACAACAACGACAAAAAAGTAAATAAAAATGATTTTATCATTTCATAACATTTTCAGGTTTTCAAATGTTCTCATTTAAATTTATTATTATATAAAATTATAGTATAAAATTTCATATTTTTTGTTAACTTTTGTTTTTTTTAATTTTTTTCTCTACTTTCTATTTTTACCCTCTCAAAATGCCGCCCCCTCAGGTGTGCCGCCCGGGGCGGCCCGCCCCCCTCGCCCCCCCCCCCCTAGCTACGCCAGTGGTTGAAACTGCTAGGTTATTGCGCAGGTCAGGAAATGCTCTTTTCGCTACCATTTAATTTATAATAATTGCGAACATGTTGTAAATCAAAATGGTCTATAATATCAGTACGGATTGCTTTTAAATGTTTTTGATTATAATACATCTTTTTAGAAGTTTGTTTCTCTCTATGCAAACTAAAAACACAGCAGAAATTATTCTGTAAACCAAATTCTTCATGTGTTATCAATGTAAGTGAAACAGCGCATAATATTTAGTAAGTTTTAGTTTAATGCAAAGAAATGTAGGGTCCTTTTTGCTATGTATATTTTTGTATAATTTTTATTCAGAAAACGAATTTTTATTTTTTTATTTTAATAAGCCCTTCAATTGCTAGTCGTCGTAGTAATTAATATGAAGTTAACTGACGCACAGTGTAATGCGAAAATTAGATCTATAGAGCCTTTTCTTTTATAGCGTTATGGTGATGACTAGTGTAGTGTAGTGGATAGTAACTCCTACTGTGAGGCTGAAATTAGTAATCAAAACAAAAACGGCACCTAGGTTTAATGTAAAAATCAAAGAATTCTAATAAAACTATTTTTAATAACACGTGTCAATAAAATGGATTAAATTGCATACATAGCAGATTTGTATATGTAGCTTTTGTTTATGAAGCTATACCAGTCTATCACATAGGAGAAAATCTAACTTCATTTTACATATAACTAGCAGAATACTCGTTCCATGACAAGTATAAGCAATATGTATAACAATTTTTATTTTTATTTATTTTATTGGGGGATAGGGAGCAGTTTCGGAAGAGCAATCCTAAATGGTAAATTTTCGAAAAAGTAATGTCCTCATGTTACTCACCATGTTTCTTAAAATACGTATCCCAGAATTAATAATGATAAGCTTACCTTGTACATAGATATTATTGACGCTCATGTGCGCGCAACAGTACGGTTGAAATTTTATTACGGACTATAAGTCAAAATTTTATGGAGAACAATTCTTTACTCTATTAAAGTGGTTGTATCTCGTTTATTTAGGTCTGTGGAGCTGCTAGTTGGGAGGGCATATATTATAAATGGTAAAGTTAATAAAATATAATGTGCCCACCTAACTTACCGTGTTGCTTAGAATATATATTCCATAATCAATAATTCATTAGTATAGGAGTGAATCCTACACACACACACACACACACACACATATATATATATATATATATATATATATATATATATATATATATATATATATATATATAACTTCATAAGGTGTCATGAGATATATCCGAAATAAATTCAGAAGTGTAAAACGTCAGACGCCATAAACATAAAGGATGGAGACTTATTGCTATGTGGGAGTTACTCACTCCTACTCCCGTGCTGAAATTAGTAATCAAAGAGAAAACAACCGATAGAATTAAATATTAAAACTGAATTCCAATTAAACTAATCTCTTTTAAACACCTGCCAATAATTGCCTTAAATCGCATACGAAGAAGATTTGTATATGTAACTTTTGTTTATGAAGCTATACTGGTCAATGAAATAAGGGAAAATCTAACTTTACTTTATATATAAGATATGCGATGTCAGAAGACATATCTGAAAGAAATTTGTGGTAACAAAACATCAGAAGCCATTACAAAATCATACAAGGCGTGGGTGTGCCGTGTATATAAAATGGTGAAAGAACCATCGATGTAAATGGGGAAACTTTGATTGAGTAATTGCTGTCATAATAAAGGAATGTTATTTGGTTTGTTTAATTATGAGCTCCGGACCGATTTGTGAGGATTTAAGTGAGGAATCAATAAATAGGCGTCATCTAAAACGGAACTGAATAGAAACAGATCCAGTCGTAAGATGCATCCATTCAGGCTGCGTGTTTATCGATGAAAACGATTATTTCATCTGTAAGCGTGGCAGATCAACGTATTTAAGTAAGTGTGATCGTCAGCGAAAATGCTGTTCTGGGCATAAACATGACAGACTGCCGGTAATGCTATTTAAATATGCTATCTATAGATCGAAAATATATTTTAACATTCGTGACAGACCGAGGACAGACTTAACCTAGATGCATCTACACGTTCGTTTAATCTCCGAATTTAACAACAAATATGTTATTTCTAAGTTTAGGGTGACAGACCACCGAACAGGTATTTTAAACTTTAGCATGACAGACAACCGAACATGTACTTGAAACTTAAGCGTGCCAGACCACGGAACATCTATTTCAAACGTAAGAGTTAATCTGACTACCGAACATGATGTATTTGAAACTTAAGTGTGGCAGAACACCGAACATGTATTTAAAACTTTAGCATAATAGACCGGCAAACATGTATTTGAAACTTAAGCGTGACAGACCACCGAATATGTATTTAAAAAATAAACGTGACAGACGACCTAACATGTATTTCAAACGTAAGCATGACAGACCACCGAACATGTATTCGAAACTTAAGTGTGACAGACCACCGAACATATATTTCAACCATAAGCGTAACAGACCACAGAACATGTATTTAAAACTTTAGCTTGAAAGAGCGGCAAACATGTATTTCAAACTATAGCATGACAGACTACCGAACATGTATCTCAAATCAAGCTTTGTTTTTGCTAGATTTTTCTCTTCCATGTTTTGTGTGTGTGGGGGGGGGGTGTTTTTACCGAGTTGCATAGACATTGCGTTTCTGAATTGTGTTTACCGCTTCCCTCGTTCAGCAAGCACATGCTAAGCCAGCAAAACAATTCGTGGTTGAAAGGCGAAACAAAAACAGTTCCATTTGTCAGATGCGTCTATTCAATCTGCACATTTAGCGCTGAAAATAAAAATGCTATTTCAGACTAGGACGATGGACGAAGTCTCTCGTAGAAATACTGTAAGGCAAAAGAGTTTTGTATGTTTCCGTGTGCGACCGACAGATTCGATGGGCGGCTGGCAATAAACGCATTATAGAGAAAATAACACAACAAATTTGCAATGAAGAAACAACATGGGTATGCGGGAAGGGGGGTTAGGCCACGACCTTCGTTAAGAAGGCCTGTTCGATCGAAAATGAGGTCATACACTTTGGTACGAGTGAAACATGTCGAAAAGTCAGGCTGTCAATAATGAATGGTAGCTTTCGTAAAAAGTATTAAAAAACTTTTTATAAAAATCTTTTTTAAATTAACATTAAAAAGGAAAGAAAGGAACACGATCCGATTCATACAGAAACTGAATTTATTCAAGATTAATTTTTTTTTTAAATTAGAATTAATTAAAAAAGAAAAGTTGTGAGTTGTTACTGCATTAAAGTAAATAAACATTATGTTATTTCATGGATTTCACCTCTCTCTCTCTCTCACTCTGTCTCTCTCACATTCTCTATCTCTCTCTCTATCTCTCTCTCTCTCTATATATATATATATATATACATAAGATCCTCGACTACGAATCAGTGGCGATTTGTGATCGGGGTTCGCGCCCACCGACCGTTGAGAATTAGTTCCTACACTGAAGATTGCGTTAGCATGAAACATCGATGTCTGTAGGTATTAAAATAATTAATATTTATTTATAAATATTATTGTGTGTGTATATATATATATATATATATATATATATATATATATATATATATATATATATATATATATATATTATTGTATATATATATATAATAAATATTTGTTTTGTTTATTATCTATGTGCGTATACGTTTCGTCCTTTTTAATCGGGACTTGTCAGCATAGAGATGTAACTATTCGCGGTCGTGTGATTCGAAACCCCGGACTCCGAGTATTTTACAATACATACATGGTGGCCGTGTGGATCTAGATGTCAGGATTTGAGTTGTGAAATACTTGTACCCCGGTAGTGAATATATATATAAATAAATACTAAACATCTTCCACAAAAACACAGAAGTATAACAATCTTAATAGTTGCTTGAATGGATGGCTGAGTATATGAGACTAGCTCTAAACTGTTGAACTTAAAAGAGCTTCGTATCCAAATGACTAAATAGACATCTGAAGGCTAATTGATGTAACTTTAGTAAGTAAAAAAAAAATTACCCTCAAGTGAATTAGAATTTTTATAAATAAATTATAGAACTTATTAACTATTTTAAGAAACATTACTGAATTAAAATTTATAAATGTCCGCACAATTTTTAGGATGTACTAGCTTTGAACGAAAAATTCAAAATTGCGTATTAGTGGGTTCCCCCACGTGTGAGTTTTCTCTTTTTCTTTGTTTTTTTGTTTGGTTTCACCCAAAAATGAACCACTGTATAGTGTAGGTTTTTTCAAGACACTTTAATCCAAGAACTTTTTACTCATTATGAATTTTTCTGATGATTTTGTAATGTTGCAGAAACGATATTGACATTGTTTGGCACAATACAAATGGAACGGACCGTAAATAATATATCTCACAGAAATGTTATGTTGTTTGGAAATGTGAAAAAATAAAAATAATAAAATAAAACCATGGTTATTGGAATATAATATGAACTGACTTATATATATATATATATATATATATATATATATATATATATATATATATATATATATATATATATATATATATATATATATTATATATATATATATATATATATATATATATTATTTATGAATACAGATTTTAATCAGACTTTATACTTTTATTCTTTTTTTAGTATACCATTATACTTTATATATATATATATATATATATATATATATATATATATATATATATATATATATATATATATATATATATAATAGTGTGTTCAGTTCAGCAGATAAGTTAAATAATAATAATAATGACGAAACAGTAAATCATATAATAAGTGAGTGCAGCAAACTAGAAAAAAATACAATAACAGACATGACTGCGTGGGGAAAGCAGTACACTGGGAACTATGCAAACGATTGAATTTCAAATACGCAAACAAATGGTACAAACATAAACCAGAAATAGTAATGGAAAACAAAAAAACACAAAATCCTCTGGGATATGGATGTACAAACAGATAAACTCATACAAGCAAGGAGGCCGTATGTTATAATAATCGACAAGGACAAATCTTGCTGAATAGAAGACTTCGCCGTTCCAGTAGATAACAGAATGGAGATCAAAGAGACGGAAAAACGAAGCAAATACACGGAACTTACCAGTGAACTAAAATGAATATGGAGTATGAAGAAAATCAGTATAATACCAATAATCGTAGGAGCACTAGAAACAGTCCCCAAAAACCTACAGAAAAGACCACTAGTGATCACTGAGACCATACAAAGGATTACAATGATCAAAACAGCAGCAATCTTAAGGAAAATCCTCGAATGCGGAAACCAACCTGCATAAGCTATGAATGGTAACCAGTCGCATGGAATTTACAACAGGAAGAAAACAAAACCACACGAAGAACACGGAACATAAATTGCAAGAAACGTCCCATCATAAGCATCCCCACAAAAAAAAATTACACCGGCCTCAGCTGACACCACACAAAAATTAATCAATGAACAGAAATTGCAAGAAACATCATAAGCTGCCCCCCTCCCCCCCCCCAAAAAAAAAAAATGGCGCTGGCCTAGGTTTACGCCACACAAAATATTTGTAGAGGGTCAAGGAGGATGAGAAGACGGAGGAGGGACAGCACAAAGAAGACCTCCACTGGAAGAGTGCTGGGATCTTGGGGAGGCTTATTGCCACGCAAATTCCAGAGAAGACCGCTGGTTCTTACTAGCGAGAAATCAATTGTAAGCTGCTGTTGCGATACCGCAAGGTTATTTTCGGTTGTTATCAGATATCAGAAAGAGGTGGAGAGTACTGGAAATTTGGGGAGGCTTGTTGTCACCCAGACTCAAGGGAACACCACTGGTTGTTGTCGCTTAGAAATCACTGACGATAACCTGTGTGATAACTCCTAGTGAGTACAAAAATAATTATATATATATATATATATATATATATATATATATATATATATATATATATATATATATATATATATATATATATATTACACCGATATACCCATGGGGTTAAAAGCAAAAAGAAAGAAATAAAGAAATAAAGAACACATCGATTCTATTGCCGCCATCAAAGAATTGAAAGGAATTGAAACAGATCAATAATCCCTTTCAATGGATTATATACACCATGTTCAAATCTGCGAAATGGAATAATGACTTTATTTGGAACTTTTTTGAAACATGCATCATTTTTTAAAGTAACATGCTGGACTCAAACGCTTTCATTTTAGCAACAAACGTGATTGGCTTAAATCTAAGTCAATGTCTCCAGTCATTCCATAAGTTCTGTCCTGATTTTAATTCTCTGAAATGCAAGTGAGAATATCTATTTGTACTAAATCAAGGGGGTGCGAGAGCGCTCTATCCCTTAATAGAATTCAAGAATGGCCTATGCTGGAAATCTCATTTCTTTTATACATTCATAACTCAAAAACCAATAAACCAAATTAGTTAAAACTTTGCACAAAATTTTTATTTGATAGGTTTTATAAGTGTGTAGGCGACCCAGAGATCCAGAAAGTTCAATCATGAAATCATGTTATCTGTGTGTACGTAAGTACGTACGTATGTGCCACCCTGTATCTCATCAACTATTTGATGGATTCAGCTGATTTTTGGCAGAGATAGAGGTCCTAGGGTCTAGTTGGTGGCATTTTAATTTCAGTTCACCATATACCTTAGTTTTCCAGAAAATTCCAAAAAAACTTTAAAATGACCAGTATTCATACATATATCAGTTATGAGACGGCATTGTATTGAGGCATAGCCTTTACAAAAGTAGTGACATTACATGAAAAATGCCAGTATACTGAATTCATATGCCCTTAATAGGGTTAAGATGAAAATGCATATACACTAAATGTACAAAAGCATGGAAATTCCCAAATATTTACACTTTTATTGTCATTAAGGGTATGACTACATATCAACCAAATCATTTCATTATCACATCACTACAGTATAAATATATATGCATGAGTGGATGAAGTGTGTGAGGTGCGCTGAAGAAAAATTCCTACCAGTGAAATACATAACCCTGTTGTGCTCGCATACCGTTAATGACAATAAAAGTGTAAAAATTTGGAAAAAAATAACTAGCGTATCTTTATACGAAGATACGCTAGTTATTTTTTTCATTGGAGCTATTGAGAAATACTGTTTTGTTTTGGTTTATGAACCAAAGAAGCACCATTACACTTGACTCTTGTTTATAATAGGAAATGGAGGAGAAACCGTAATTTATGTGACCTAAAAGATCTATAAGTTTGTTGGTTTTTGTAAAATAAATAGATTATATTAACATTCATTAATTTATTAATAAATACTGAAAATGTCATTAAGACAATTCTCTGATTTTATTGTGTTTTTTAATCAGGAATATTCATTTTCTGGTTAAAAAACAAATTGCTTTAACTTTCATTGACCTAACCATTACACTATAAAAGAACAGCGATCTGATTTTACTTTGAAACTGTTATTTAATAAAAGCTAAAAGGAAAAGATATTTTAGCAAGTTTAAATTACGTGTTTTTAATGCTAACGTTTCTCGCTAATTTTCTTTTCACCGTGTCTTAGCATTCCTAGTTGATAAACTTTAAATCCAGCAATAAAAAAAAACTTTCAATCCGACAATTTGAAACATTCAGAATCATTTTCGTATTTCCAAGTTTACAACGAGAACAATCGTGTTGCAAATATATTTTCTATTCATTATTATTACATACTAGCAATAATATTCTCGTACCGGTCGCATATTTTCGATCGTATATATGATGCAAGGGTTGAGGTTGCTAATGAACAGCCGCCCGAAAAAAGAGGAGATAATACCTAGGATGGTGGTCTCATGACAGCAGTAGATACTACACTATCACCCCTCCCCCCCCCAAAAAAAAAAATATGGAGCCTGGAAGGATGGTGCTATGACATACGAATAGTTACTACACTATCGCCTCTATAAAAAGTAACAAGTTATGTGTTGGAGGATGGTATTATGACGAACGAACATATGCTAAACTACCCCATTAAATGAAAAGGTAATGCATGGGATGATGGTTTAATAACAACACAACTGATACTACACTAACCCCTAAATGGGGGTAATTTCTCCGAGGATTGTATCACAAACGAACGAACATATACTACACTGCTTTCCCAAAGAAGGGGGTAATGACTAGGAGAATGGTATCATGACAACAAAACAGTTAATACACTATTCCTCCATAAAAAATGGAAGTTATGTCTTAGAAGATGGTATCATGACGAACGAACGATACTACACTACCCCTCTCCCCTCATAAAAAATGAAGCCTGGTTTGAATGGTACCTTGACCACAGAACAGTTACTACACTATTCTCTCCATAAAAGATAGCAGGTAATGTGTTGGACGAAACGTATCATGACGAACGAGCATATATTACCCTACCCCACCTCCTCAAATGAGGAGGTAATGCCTGGGAGGATTGTGTCATTACAATGGAACAGATACTGTTCAAAGGAGGAGGTAATGCCTGGAGTGATAGTCTGCTGACGAACATATACTACACTACCCTTTTAAAGGGGAAAGTAATGACTGGGATGAGCTTCTCATGACAACAGAACAGTTACTACACTACCCTCTCCATTAATTGAGCATTGGAATTTTGTATAACAGTACATTAATAGAATAATAGTATAGTTTCGGTTTCAGACAGACAGGTAGCAAATCTCCATTAAATAAATAGTCGTCATATTGATTTCTTCGTGACTGAGAGAAATTCGAAGTGGATTTCGAAGTTGATTCGAAATTATTCTCGAAAATTATCGAATTCTGTGTGAATTTAAGAAACATAACATTGGCTCACAAATAAAAAGAAGTGTTTGTTCTGAGGCAAGCATGTGAATAAGTGCATTGGGTACTGAAGCGCATTGTGGACTCGACGTGTCATGTTTGAGTACTGGTGAGGTGTTGTCAGCAGCCAGTCCGGATGAAAAAGAAGCTGAATTGCCTGTGTATCGCTTTTTATATCACGGATCGTATCGCCCTCTACCGTCACTAAAGGGAAGTGTGTTAAAGTTAGGTAATTCCACAGAGTCATTATACCACTTTTTGCTAATATTCTTGGGGAATGTATTAATCTATATGTTTCCCCTCCAACTATCGATGAAATAGTAGTGTAGACTGTACTATCGAACCTTGGTAAGACAATGAGTCAACCAACAGGAAGAGTCTGAAATAAGAACAGTTGTAATAATTCTGAGGTCCAAAGATTCCTATCAACCACCCACCCAGCCCTTGAAAAACTTTAATGAAAATCGTGAATGGCTGAGGACAGAAATCCTTGGCCTTCTGGCTAGGAGCAAAGTGTAGTATCAGTTCTGATACTACACTTCATATTTGCTGTCGTCAGCCAACTTAAAGACAGAACTGCTTGTTTTGGGGTATAACACATAGGAAAACAATGGAAGGTCCATTCTTAGAATAGGTTTAGAGGGCCTTACTAACCTGCCCCTTATTTTATGTGGCTTCTTTCTTTTGGTGTTATTTTTTGTTGTTTAACTCGATATCATTTTTTTTCATCGAATTGTAAAAGTAATTAGCGAAAGTTGGTTTTGTCCATAGAGTAAATGTGGTATTGTGGTTATTGTGTCTATGTAAGAGTAGAAAATAGATAAGAAAAAGCATCGACTCTCCCATATCCCCCAAACCTTGGGTGGGCTTGTGCCTAATTAATTAGAATTATGTAAATTGTTGTAACTTTAATGAATAAATAAAAGCCCCTTGTGAATTATTTCTCATGTTACGTTTTCACTTACCGATGTGTGTACAAACCATTATACACCCGTTTCATCGTCGTCGTGAACCTAGGTTTTTGCTTTTCTGTGGATACAATCACTCGGACGCCGATGTTTAGTTTTTAATAAAGGTGTATTACAAAGATAAGAACAGTCATATAAAACATCAGAGGAATAGGTTACTTTCGTACGCGTTGGAGAGAGAAAGACAGACAGGTAGATAGACGGATAGCTCGTACCGCCACACCTTGTTATATTGTGTGCGTAAGCTTAAGGCACACCGGACACGTTTTTTCCTGCGCGAAGTCTCGCCAGCCAGGAGCCAGAAAATCTCCGTCCGAAAGTCATGTGGTTTCATCGACTTCCGTCTGGAGTCACCTCTGACCTTTAAGGAGTCGCTCAAACTTTTCCATTCAAGCAAAGGCCGCCGTTCTATAACATCCAATGCGACTTTCAAGTTTTTCAAGGCTTCTCGATTGCTGGTAGTGAAACACTCTATCTTTCAACGTGTCCCCAAATCATCGGTGTTCTCTTTCATCTTCTCAAGATCACATTCTCTTCTTCGAATGATGCCTCTCAAAAACTGGCGTACCATCTATACATAACAAGACAGAAGCCTATCTTGCATGAAAATAGTTGAAGGCATTATTCTTCTTTGTTCTAAGTAATGTTTCCTTCGTTTTAGGACATCCTGTATTTAAGTGAAAATGATCACTGCTTCCTACTTCATGAAAGTACTAGCCAATCGGGGTTAAAATTGCATGGAATATTTTTTGCACGTCTGGGCTAGTGCATCAACCACTAAACTCTCCCTTTTGACCAAAGTGAGAAAAAAAAAGAATTTTTAACCTAATAGATCCCGTACTGTCTGCCAAACTATAACTCCTGTCTCATCGCCGCAGTACTGAATCGCTGTGCTTTTTTACAAGTACGTTAACGAAATGTGCTCCGATGAACTAACTGCAGTTGTACCCCATAAATGAATATATTCCAGACTCACCAGACTAGCAGCAAAATCACACCCCTTCACTGTAGATGTCCCTAAATGCTGAAAGATTTTCTACTCTGATAGATTTTTTTCTTCTTTTTGAAATTCCCTTTCTGCACCCTGTGTCCCCGACCGTACTACATAGATAAATTTAAATGTAATGTGAACAAAGATATTGTTGCACAACTCCCCATTCAGGTTGTCCCTATAAATGTGGCTTCTATTACAGTAGCCCCTTACGCTACAGTGGCAATATACCTTATTAGGGGTGAATAAAAGTTTGTTTTGTTTTAAGTATCTAAACAACCGCTTCAACCCTGGTCCATGAGGAAGAATCCACAAAACACTTTCTATACAACCGATAACATCGATTGATTATTGATTAGCGATTCATTCCGCGTATCTGATCGATTCTCGTGTTGTTTCATAAAAGAAAAATCATAACAAAAATAAATAAATGACGAATCGAAATGGACATGCTTCGGACACGTGACCGGACATGTGAGCACAATAAAATAGTTGTCTTTTTCAGACAAAATCCTATATCTAGATCAGCATTTCTCAAACATGTTACCTTTGCGTAACCCTTAAAATACATCACCTGTGCAAAAATTAAATTATCTACCATATCTTTCTCATTTGATTTGCATCGTAGTTCACGTTATAAATATCGTATTTTTTTTAAAAGCTGGTTCAAGGAAAAATTAATACTTATTTGTCAATTTTTGGGATAATCAAAACTCAATGTCTGTATGTATGTGCGTGTGTGTGATGTTTTTGTGTTCCCTATAGAACAAAATGTCAGAGAATCTTTATAAACTCAAAATTTTTATTCCTATGTAAAATTTACCAGGAAGACAATGGAAGTGTTCCCGAATCATTAGTACACCTCTAAGGGAACATTGCGAGTATAACCTCCTTAAAACTCCAAATATATTTTATTTTTATGAGATTTAAATCATATGTATAAAATTTTCTGGGGAAGACAATTGAAGTGGTCCCTCATCACATAAGGGATATTTGGGGGCCAAACCTCCTTTAATACTTCAAATATATCCAATTTTGATATAATTTATATAATATGTATAACATTCTTCGGGGAAGATAATGGAAGTGGTCCTGAATCTCTACGTTACTTTCTATGAGCCAAATATTTACGAGCCCCCAGCTCTAAGTGACCCATCGGAATAAAAAAAAACCCCTTAAAACTTTAAATATGTATATCCGATTTTAATGAAATTTAAACCATATGTGTAATACAATAATTCTGAAAGTTTTTCAACATTTCAGCTTCTTCCGACTATATTAGGGGGCGAAAAAATAAAACAAAGAAAGTAATATGGTGTTATGAGCATAGTGAAAAAGTGCATAGTAGGGATCTTAATTCAATCCCGAGCAACGTCGGGTATTCTTGCTAATAATAATAATAATAATAATGATGATGATGATGATGATGATGATGATGATGATGATGATGATGATGATGATGATGATGATGATGATGATGATGATGTAATACAATAATTCTGAAAGTGTTTCAACATTTCAGCTTCTTCCGACTATATTAGGGGGCGAAACAATAAAACAAAGAAAGTAATATGGTGTTATGAGCATAGTGAAAAAGTGCATAGTAGGGATCTTAATTCAATCCCGAGCAACGTCGGGTATTCTTGCTAATAATAATAATAATAATAATAATAATAATAATAATAATAATAATAATAATGATGATGATGATGATGATGATGATGCAATAATTCTGAAAGTTTTTCAACATTTCAGCTTCTTCCGACTATATTAGGGGGCGAAACAATAAAACAAAGAAAGTAATATGGTGTTATGAGCATAGTGAAAAAGTGCATAGTAGGGATCTTAATTCAATCCCGAGCAACGTCGGGTATTCTTGCTGATGATGATGATGATGATGATGATGATGATGATGATGATGATGATGATGATGATCATCATCATCATCTGCTATACATAGATCAAAAGATTCTGAAGGAGATAAAAAGCAGAAAAAGAATATTACCATGGCATGGATTGTCTACAAGAAAACTTACGACAGAATCTCTCCTGCATGGATAATTGAATGCTTAAAATTATACAAGATACCCGACAGGATTATTAATCTTATTTAGAAAGCAATAGAAACATGGAGACTAGAATTGACAGCTGGAGGACAACACCTGACTGAGATAAAAATACAGGCAGGAATTTCCCAAAGAGACTCCCTATCACAACTACTGTTTATCATAACCATGATGCCACTAAACTACATACTCAGGAAATGTGATGCCTGATACAAGTCTACAGACACTGAACTAAGAGTAAACCACCTGATGTACATGGACGACCTGAAACTTTTTGTATAAAGCAAAAAGAAACTAGAAAAGCTGATTAATACGACCAGAACTTTCAGTCACGACATTCAAATGGAATTCGGAATGGAAAAGTGTGAACTACTAGAAACAAAAAGAGGAAAACTCAAGACGACAAAGGGGATGGAACTGTTCAACCGATTCAAGACGACAAACGGCATGGAACTGTTCAACCAATTCAAGACGACAAAGGGGATGGAACTGTTCAACCAATAAGAGACGACAAAGGGCATGGAACTGTTCAACCGAAAGGAGAGTAAAGCGTTAGGCGCACATGAGAGCTATAAATATTCGTGAGTTCTGGAAGCAAATACCATTAAATCTACAGAAATGAAAGAGAAGATTGGAAAAGAATATTTTCAGATAACAAGAAAACACTTAGAAACAAAATTATATAGCAGAAACCTAGTAAAAGGTATCAACACCTAGGCAGTATCACTAATAAGATACTATGGACCATTCATAGGCTGGACTACAGAAGAACTCAGGCACCTTGACCAGACGACTAGAAAATTAATGACCATGCACAACGCACTAGATCCAAAAGACGATACGGATAAACTCTACATGAAAAGAAACGAAGGAGGCAGAGGACTGATAAATATAGAAGACTGTGTGGAAGACACAAAAAAAGTGCTGGAGAAATATATAACTCAGAACACGGAAAGGTTGATCACCGCAGCAAGAGACATCGTCCCAACGAACAACTAGGTAAGCAACGAAACCAGAAACAAAAAGACAAGACAAGATAAGTGGGAAGAAAAACAACTACATGAACACTTCATAAGGCTCACAAGAGAAGAAACCAACGAAAATAGCTTGGCATGGCTAAGAAAAAGACACCTGATAGAGTAACGGAATTTTTACTGGCAGCTGCACAGAACAATATTAGGACAAACTACATTAAAGCTAAAATAGATAAAACCAAGGAAAACAGTAAATGCAGACTGTGTGGACAAAGAGACGAAACAGTAAATCATATAATAAATGAATGCAGCAAACTAGCCCAAAAAGAATACAAGAAAAGACAATACTGTGTGGGGAAAGTAGCACACTGGGAACTGTGCAAACGATGGCATTTCGAACACACAGACAAATAGTACAAACATAAACCAGAAACAGTAATGGAAAACGAAAAACACAAAATCCTCTGGGATATGGATTTACAAACAGATAAACTCATACAAGCCAGGAGACCTGATGTTATTATAATCGACAAGATAGAAAAATCTTGTAAAATCGTAGACTTTACCGTTCTAGCAGACAACAGAGTGAAGATCAAAGACACGGAAAAACGAAGTAAATACACGGAACTAGCCAGAGAACTGAAAGGAATATGGAGCATGAAGTAAGTTAGTATAATACCAATAATCGTAGAAGCACTAGGAACAATCCCAAAAAAAACTGGAGAAAAGACTGAGAGAAATTGGAATCAAAGAGACCATCGCCACAATACAAAGGATTGCAATGATCGAAACAGCTGCAATCCTAAGGAAAATCCTTGAATGCGAAAACCAACCTGCATAAGCTACAAAGATAACCAGTCACAAGGAACTTACAACAGGAAGAAAACAAAACGACACGAAGAACACGACAACACGAACCAAGAAACAGAAACTGCAAGAAACATCATTTCATTATCCCCCCAATAAATTACATCGGCCTCAGCTAACCCCACACAAAATGAACCAATGAACAGAAATTACAAGAAACACTATAAGCTCTACCCCTTCCCATCCCCTACCCCAAAAAAAATTACAAATTAAAAAAAAACATTTAAAATAAAAAATTTAAAAATTTAAAAATTAAATTTTTAAAAAATGGTGCCGGCCTAGGCTGACACCAGACAAAATATTTGTAGAGGGTCGAGGAGGGTTGGAAGACCGAGGAGGGACATCACAAACCAGACCTCCACTGGAAAAGTGCGGAGAATGCTGGGACCTTGGGGAGGCTTATTGCCACCCAAATCCCAGAGAAGACCAATGGTCCTTACCAGCGAGAAATCAATGGTAATAAGCTGTTGCGATACTGCAAGGTTATTTGTGGTGGTTATCGAAAAGAGGTGAAGAATACTGGAAATCTGGAGAGGCTTGTTGTCACTCAAACTCCAGGAAATACCACTGGTTTTTGTTGGTGAGCAATCACTAACGATGATCTGCGTGAGAACTCCTAGTGAGTACAAATAATAATAATAATAATAATAATAATAATAATAATAATAATAATAATAATAATAATAATAACAACAACAACAACAACAAGAACATCAACAACGACGACGACTAGTAATGGCAACAATGATAGTTTTCTTTGTAACGAAAGTGGACGATACAAATATAGATTCGCGATTAGAATTCGAACCTGGGTCGCATTTGGAGTTCAAGGCTGAGATTGTGTTACCAGTTTGTGATTTATAAAAACAATTAGGTAATTTTTTTAAATAAATATTTTGCTATTTGGAGTAGGAAAGGAAAATGTAAAAACAAAGAAACAGATTTTGATAAATACTTCTCTAACAAAGTTCCCTAAATTTGAGCCTCACCACCAGATAAACTTTAAGGTCATACTCAAGACCTGCATCAAATTAAATAGATCGATTATCTCACGTTCGTAACGGAATCAGTCCCTTCACCCATCGTCCATTGTCCATCCCTCACGTCGATTGCGTTTGCGTGAAAGACAACATGGCCGATATGGATTCAAATTAAACCCTTCTTTTTTTTCGATTGGTTACTCCTTTAGCGTTGCTTTCGCTTTTATTAAACAAATCGAGCATTGGTGAGATGCGCTGAATGAATCACTAATCAATAAGCCATTGGTTTTATCGACTATACAAAAACACGCGGAGGGAAAAATATTTTGCTCACTGTCTCAGCTACGTAACTCGTGCAATTAAAAAAAAATTAAACTCCAGGTTTACTTAAATGAAAACCTCGCGTGGTCATATGATTAAGGGGAGGTCAGCTCACAACAGTGACAAGAGACTGGAGAAGGTCGACTTTAGCAGTCCTTTCTTTCTTTCTAACTTTCTTCTTTCACTCTCTCTCTCTCTCTCTCTCTCTCTCTCTCTCTCTCTCTCTCTCTCTATCTTTTGGGCTCTTTATATTCTCTCTCTTTCTCTTTCTCTTTCTGTGGCAATTATTATAGACCATCAAGAACTTCCACTCGCGTATCGACCTGTACAGTCATAACAGACAACGTTATGTGTCTAATATAATTAAAATAATAAAACATAATATCTCTACCTATGCGCCCTAAAACTTCTTTTAAATACTCTTAAGTAATTCGTAATTGTATCCTTAGTATCGCTCGTACTGAGGATTAAAACTTCACCGTCCAGAAGAGTGTCACTGACAACTAATTATTTCTTAAACTTCTATCCGGCCATGGCTGACGGGACGAGAACAAGCTACCTCTGTGGATTAAATAAAGGCTCCTGTTCAAAATTCCGTATAGATTCCCGAGATCGACATAAACATTCCAGAGTTCGACAAGACGCATCTGAAGAAGATCGGAGGTTACATCGGCCGAAACGTTTTGAGAATAAAATCCACGATGAAAATAGTAGTCCGAATAATCGAAATAACATAAGAGATAGACTTGTTGCTTGCATCGAATTAACTAGATCGATTACTTCTAACGCTGAAAACGGAATTAGTCCCCTTTATCCATCGTCCATCCTATTACTCACCCCGATTGTGTGGGAGGGAAAAACAACACGGTCGGAATAGCCTCAAATGAGATCGATGATTGATCACTTGTTTTATTTGCTGCTTTCGCTCTTATTAAAAAGATGCAGAGTTTATCAGATGCGCTGAACGAATCACTAATCAATAATCCATGGTTTCCTGTCGAGAAACACGTGCGTCGGCGAATGAGAATATTGTGCTCGAAGTTCCAGCCACGCGCCTCGTGCAATTAAAATGATGAAGCTTTTTTATTTCCTTAAATTAAAAACTTATTTTATCCTATTATCATGTAAATAAGGTGAACGAATTCGTCTGTTTGTCCTATAAAAAGAACCAAAGCGAACACAATATCTCAGGTGACTTGCTAGCTCAATCTCTCGATTACCAAATCACTCTGTTCACCTTGTTTAATAAAACTTCTATCCTATCCTTAATACTTGTTAGATATTTCCTCTATTATTTCTACTATTAATCCTGGACCTCAAGTTATAACGGTTGGCGACGAGGGATTTGGAGACACGCAGATTTCAATCAATTTACAATTTATAGAATGACTAACACAGCACTTATGTTTGCAAGGAAAATAAGGTCTGACTTTGATAAATTACTTCCAAATAAAAAGAAAATTGAAAATATTTAAAAAATGGAACCATATCGGTTGATGATAATAATTAGCTCCTTATATCAGGTGGCTTCATGCCTTGTCTGGAGCGATTTCCATTAAAAAAAATTATCAGATCCAGAGAAAAAGGTTTTTGTTTTTTTTTACATAGAAAATTACATATAGACATGGAAAAGAACCCGTCAGAAATTTAGTCGACATTTTTTAACATACGCTTCCCTTGACTTGTTATTTAGTGTATAAAAGGAAAATTTAATGTTTTAATGAGAACGGATACTTTATTTTGTTTTTTTAATCTTTTCTTGTCGTGTGAATGTCCAACACTGCCATTTATTTCTTAAAATTAGACAGAAACTGACAACGGCGATAACTCGATTTTCTTGTTTGTTCTATTTTTTGTAAACTCAATGAAAAATTTATATGATAGTAAAATATATTTTTCTGTGTGATTAAGGATAAAATGATAATTTACTACATGTACAGTGATTGAATTCGCATTCATCAGATAATGGGACTTTTGTGTTTATTAGATCTCCCACACACCCCTCCTTCCAACACTTCTTATCTCATTCACTCTTCCCCTTAGCTAATACATTCTGTCTGCAAATAGCCAAACATACAAGATTATCAGAGTTTTAGTATTTGAATAATATGATACTTATAATAATATGATACTTATAATAATATGATACTTATAATAATATGATACTTATAATAATATGATACTTATAATAATATAGATACTTATAATAATATGATACTTATAATAATATGATACTTATAATAATATAGATAAACGTATTTAAAGCGGGGTACTTTGGAACCTTGAAGTTCCGCAAAATGCCCCTAAGGGTCTTGCAAGAACAAGTGAGTTCTTTATACTGATGGGTCACCGCTTATTAAGACCCGGGGGTCCCTCGATGATAAGGGTTAAAAGGATTATTGGTTAGACGATGATCACCGACACAAGAGGATTGGAAACTGTTGGTGGAATGAGCATGAAGATTACTTAAAAGAACTTGATTTTCTAAACGGACGGCTCGATCAGTATTTGTTTACATTAAACTTGAAGTCGACCATGTTGTAGTAGGTTGGGAAGCAGACTCGTCGTATCTGGTTCCACAGATGAACCCATCTGTGGAAATAAACTTTGTTCATGGAAGTTTCGTTTGGTTTTTGGAAGCTACGGCTTTTATTCGTAGGAAAACAATTAATATATTATTACAGTTAATATCTTACATATGTGAACAAGCCTTTTCTTATTTGACAAGTTTTGTCTCCTCTCAATGGAGAATGAAATTTATGTGTGTTTATTTCAGGTTCGACATATAATTATGTATTTGTGTAGCAAAAGACAAGCACCACAGGTTTCACATTCAAATTGCTATGAAAGAAACATTTTCTTGGCCTATTTTGCCTTTTTTTTTTTTTTTTTTTTTTTACATGGTTCACCCCAAACAAGGCAGGATGCCACTGTAAACGTAAGGGGCTACTGAGAAAAAAGGAAAAGGGGGGGGGAAAGGATTGGTGGTTCAGCTTAAATTGGGATCTGAGCAGCGAGGTGTCTGTTTACATTAGTTTTAAATTTCTGCATGTCAGTACTGTCGGGGAAACAGGGGGCAGGGAGGGAGTTCCAGAGGCCAGCAGCACGAGGAAAGAAGCTATTTGAGTAGAATGCTCTCCGGCATCTGGGGACCTCCACAGTGAATGAATGAGATTTAGTAGAATGTCGAGTTAGTCTAGTGAATTTACGTCGAGGGGGCACCAGAGCAGCACACTCATCGGAGCATAATCCATTGAAGTATTTGTAAAACAAACACAAGGATGCTACATTGCGGCGATGGGACAGGGGCTGGAGCTTAGCTGACAGTGAGGGACCTATTAGGTTGACTACTCTTTTTTGAACTTTGTCAAGGAGGGAGAGACTAGTAGATGATGCACCAGCCCAGATGTGGCAACAATACTCCATGCATGAGCGAATGGTGGCTTTGTAGAGATACAGGATAATGTCAGGTGTAAGGAGTCCACTAGCACGGTAGAGGGAGCCAACCTTCTTTGCGGCAGCCTTGGCAATGTCTTCAATGTATGTGTTCCAATTCATGTTACCTGTGAAGGTTAGGCCAAGGAGTTTGAATGATGAACTCTCAGGTAGGGTGTTATTTGCCATGGCAATCGGTGGTTGGAGAGGCTTCTTGTAGTTGTTGAAGGAAAGGAGCTTTGTCTTTGCGGCATTAAAAGTCACCAACCATTTATGGCCCCAATCCACTACAGCCTGGAGGTCACTTTCTAAGGATGCATCCATTGCCTCAGATATGATCGCGTCCGTTTTGCCAACATGGCGAGAGTAAAGCGTGGTGTCGTCAGCAAATAAACCGATCTCAGACACTATGTCATCAGGGAGATCGTTTATATAGATCAGGAACAACAAAGGTCCAAGAATAGATCCCTGGGGCACACCAGCATTTATGTCATGTTGCTTAGATGAACGGCCATCGAGGACAACCTGGATTTTTCTTTTGTTTAGGAAGGATCTAATTATATTAAGTAGTTGCCCAGTAATACCGTATGAGCGTATTTTCAGGAGAAGCCCTTTATGCCATACCTTGTCAAAGGCCTTGGATATATTAAGCGCTACTGCCCTAGCTTCACCTGCCTTGTCGAGAGTATGATACATGCGTTCAGAGATGACCGTTAGGATGTCTGCAGTAGATCGTGCTTGTCTAAACCCATACTGGCGGTCGGATAGAAGTTTAGCATTAACTAAGTGACGTACTATCGCTAGATTGATTAAGGACTCAAAGATGTTGGCAAAGATCGGCAGTAGACTGATTGGGCGGTAGTTCTGGGGGTCGGTTCTATTCCCAGTACTCTTGTAGACTGGTACCACAGAGGCAATTTTCCAGCTATCGGGGAAGCAAGATTCGGCTAGGCATTTGTTGTAGAGTTTGGAGAGAACAGGGGCCAGTTCAGCAGAGCATTTCTTTATTGCTATTACAGGTATAAGATCAGGCCCACAAGCTTTAGAGGTGTCAAGGCTTTTTATAATGTCTCTGACCTGGGATGGGGTGATGACCAGGTTATCAAGTGTGGCTTCAGTCCGCAATGGTAATTCAGGGAGAGGGTGGTTACCCGAGTCTAAAGTAGAGTTAGAAGCGAAACGCTGTGCGAGTAGTTCAGCCTTATCAGTGGCCGTGCAAACGACATCATTGTGGTTTGAAAGTGGGGGAATCGTAGATTGACCATTATTCACTACACTATTGTAGATTTTCCAGAAATCGCGAGTACCTAGTTTCTGTGACTGGATGCGTTTTTTTGTTAACTCATTATACCTTCTCTTCGCTTCGCCTATCACAGCCTTGCAATTGTTTCTTGACTCTATAAATTTATGCCTATTAGTAGCTGACTTATTGCGGCCGAATTTACGGAATGCTTGTTGCCTCTCAGAAATGGCAGCTGCACATTCCGAAGTGAACCATTGAGGAGAGTGGGGCTTGCTAAAGAATTTTCGCATGGGGACATAGGCTTCAATGCCTGCTTTGACCCATTCAGTTAATTCGTTTGCACACTGGTTGGCAGGGAGTAAGAAGGTTACCCGCCATGGGGCGTCACTGATGTGGTCTCTGATTGACTCAAAATCAGCTTGCTCGTAGTATCTTGTTGTTTTGAGCAATGGTTCATCAGCTTTTGGACGACTTTTTAGTGTGATATGTATCATTAGCACAATGTGATCAGCATTCCCGAGTGGGCTATGAGCTTTCGTCACACAAGCCTCGGGTATTGAGGTCAAGAAGAGGTCTAGAAGTGAGGCTTGTTGATCCACACGATCGGGGATGCGGGTCGGAAAATCAACAGTCTGAGAGAGGGAGTGAGCTAAGGAGAAATTATACGTAGAGTTGCCGGCTGCGTCAGTAAGGCTGGAGAATCCCAACCAGTCGCGGTGGTGGGCATTAAAATCCCCAAATACATGTATCTGGGCATGCGAGTCAATTAAGAGTGCTCTATCTATGCTTTCAGAGACAGAGTTTAGCAGAGTACAGTCCTGGGACGACGGGGAGCGATATAGGAAATATAAGTAACTAACGTTGTGATGTAAAGTCAATCTAAAGCACATGTAGTCGTAGTCATCTGATTCTAACCTATGTTCTCTAGTCAGGGGGAGGGTGTTCCGAACATAAACTCCTAGCCCGTGCATGTGTTTGTCAGAGTCTTTACGGTAGAGTGGGAGGTAGTCAGTCATGTCAAAGTGGTGAGAAGAGATTGAGGATTGGAGGTTAGTTTCACTAAGAGCTAGGATATCCGGGGAGTTTGTCAGGAGAAAGGTTTCTACGTCGTTGATGTTGGTTCTAAGTCCCCGGATATTTGAGAATGCAAGCCTCAAGGGCGGAGGCGAAAGTGTTGTTTGGGTGTCTGGTTTAGGTTTGATTTTATTTCTTTGTAATGGCATGTTTGATTTGATTATAGAGTGGATTGGCCAAGGTGGGTACTTGCTTGGTGCCAATAAGCACACACAACCAGTCCATTAGTCACGACCTGGTCCATGGGGGTTGTGGCCTCGGGAAAGCCCACCGTAGATAATTGCAGGGTCCCTTTCCATGCGCGACATGGCACATACAACTACCCACGGTATTATGCAACTGATGATGGAGCAGCCGTTCTTGGCGCTACCCAAGAGTTTGGGCTCCTGTCCTGTCAGTCGGAAACAGCAGCCAAACAAGCTGTCTAACCTGTACCCTCAACCTGTCGGAACAAGAGAGACCCAGACTGGTCATGTAAGACTTACTAACGAAAAAACTTTCCCCGAGTTGCCCAAATAGAGAGAAAGAGAACGGCATTCATTGTCCTAGTAAGGAAACAAGGCTAGGCACTGAGTGTTTAGAGGCGTCCCAGCGCTGTTACCTCTGCGCCTGACTAATAAACAAAGAAGGAGTGCAAGGGCCGGCGATAGGTAGAACCTATCTACTCCTTAAGCAATTGTAGGTTTGCAAACCGGATACTTTGTTCGAGATTCCAACTCTAGGAAGGTTGTCGATCAGGACTAAGGAAGCCATCCTCCCCCAACAGTTTACTGCCACGGCGTGAGTAACTGGAAGAAGGTTTTTTTGTCAGAGATTTCCTTCTCTTAGATGGATAGCCTTACGAGGTCTTACGGGTCCAACACTCCGAGAAGAGTAATAAAAAAAAATTTAAAAAAAAAAAAAAAATTCCATATAATATACATTGTATATATTATATATATATATATTATATATATATATATATATATATATATGTACACATGTAGATAGAATAAGTTCAATTGCATACTAAGAAGGGAACAGTAAGTTGAAGATAGGTTTCCCTCACTCCCCCCTCTTTCAACCCTGAACGAGGTTTCGGTTTCTTCACTGCTAAGGCAGATACGAAATGTGTCTTTAACTTGACTAGCATGCTTAGTTTGGACGATATTCATCCCCTACCTACATTCGCTAGTGAACTACCCCCACCCACCCCTTTTCAAACTTGAACTCAAGTGACCCCTGCAGAATGTAGGCAAGAAAAGAAAAAAGATACAAAGTTTTGAACAGCCAAGAATCCTGGAAAGAAATATTATTTTAGCTAGATTCTCATAGCATGTTAATACATGGATTAATTAAGAAAAAATTCAGAGTAAAAATAATTTAAACACTTAGCTTTTTTTTTTTTTAGTTGTTAAATGCCACCCATACATCTCAGCTCCTTCAGAGGCAGATACGAAATGTGTCTTTAACTTGACTAGCATGCTTAGTTTGGACGATATTCATCCCCTACCTACATTCGCTAGTGAACTACCCCCACCCACCCCTTTTCAAACTTGAACTCAAGTGACCCCTGCAGAATGTAGGCAAGAAAAGAAAAAAGATACAAAGTTTTGAACAGCCAAGAATCCTGGAAAGAAATATTATTTTAGCTAGATTCTCATAGCATGTTAATACATGGATTAATTAAGAAAAAATTCAGAGTAAAAATAATTTAAACACTTAGCTTTTTTTTTTTTTTAGTTGATTTACCTTCTGTCTTTTCAACATTGCCAGTAAAGGATACATAAATAATAAACTGATGCAGCAATTATCTGCTTTCGTTCTGTTTACATTTATATTGTTTATTTTTTACTTTTGAGTTTAGAATTTTATTTGTGTGAATGAAAACTCCCTGATATTTAAGTATTATAAACGAAGAATATGAATTTTATTTAGCATCAACAGAAAGAAGCGACGTTGCCTGGGATTGAATGAGGATCACTGATCGGTACTTTTTCTTTGGTTTTTATTGACCCATTCCTCTCGTGTTGCCCCTAATATAGTCGGAAATGTTGGAAAGTGCTCTGAATTAATGTCTTATACATATGGTTTAAATTTCATTAAAATCGGATATACGTATTTGAAGTTTTAAACGTTTTTTGTCAACGCCACCGTAATCACGCCCAGTGAACTATTAAATAAGCTGTATTACTTGAATGTTTCGGACTACGATTCTCATCTTGGTTGTTATATTCATAACGTTTCAGTCAATGTAACCTTCGATTTCTTTCAGGTGCATCTTTATGTTGAACTGAAAATAAATTTCTATGCCATCATGTGTAAACTAAACTTTCTTCATATATTTATTTCCAAATAGTTTTGAATATTTTCCATCAACAAGTTTTATAACAATTACAAAATTCATTATTTAATCAGGGTGCTTCTTTAGCATTCCACCCAATACGAAATAAAATAAAGAAATACCTGCATGTGACCGTGACGGAACAAAAATATCGTACACCAAAATTCACACAAATTAATCAAGTATTTTTTCTTTATAAAGAAATTAATTAGGAGTGCGATACCCCATGCTATTAAAATACTGGTTGGTTCGTTTTTGTTGTGTTAAGAAATATTTTTTTATATTTTAATTTAATGTTATTGCTCGTATCGCCCCCTAATATAGTCAGAAAGAAGCTGAAATGTTTTAAAATTCTCTGAATTAGTGTCTTATATCTACGGTTTAAATTTCATTAAAATCGGATATACGTATTTAAAGGTTTAAGCGTTTTCTATCGTCATGGGTCATTTAGAGGTTGTCGACAATAAGATATTCGGCACATAGAGAGCAACGTGGAGATTCGAGACTACTTCCATTGTCTTCCCTGGAACATTTAATACATATGATATAAATTTCATCAAAATATTTGAAGTTGTAAAGGAGGTTCGGATCCCCATGGCTCCCTTAGGAGGGCACTTAATGATTCTGAACCACTTTCATTATCTTCTCCAGAAAATGTTCTACATATGATTTAAATTTCATAAAAATAGGATATATTTCATGAAAATAGGATATATTTCATAAAAATAGGATATATTTCATAAAAATAGGATATATTTCATGAAAATAGGATATATTTCATAAAAATAGGATATATTTCATAAAAATAGGATATATTTCATAAAAATAGGATACATTTGAAGTTTTAAGCGGGTTATGCTCACTATGAGTTCTAATACAGGTCATCGTTAGTTATTGCCCACTGACGATAACCGGTTGTGTTCCCTGGGGTCTGAGTGGCAACAAGTCTCCTCAAATTTCCAGTACTCTCTACGTCTTTCAATAACCATTGCAAATGAGTTTGCGTTATCGCAACAGTCACCTACCATTGATTTTTCGCTGGTCACGACCATTGGTCTCAGTACTATCCGCACCCTTCCAGTCTGGTTAGTTCTCTCCCTCCCCGGTGTTTCCATCCTTCTTGCTCTTTCACAATCATGTGTTATATCAGCCGAGACTGGTATCACAATCATGTGTGATATCAGCCGAGGCTGGTATCACAATCATGTGTTATATCAGCCGAGACTGGTATCACAATCATGTGTGATATCAGCTGAGGCTGGTATCACAATCACGTGTGATATCAGCCGAGGCTGGTATCACAATCATATGTGATATCAGCCGAGGCTGGTATCACAATCATGTGTGATATCAGCCGAGGCTGGTATCACAATCATATGTGATATCAGCCGAAGCTGGTATCACAATCATGTGTGATATCAGCCGAGGCTGGTATCACAATCATGTGTGATATCAGCCGAGGCTGGTATCACAATCATATGTGATATCAGCCGAGGCTGGTATCACAATCATGTGTGATATCAGCCGAAGCTGGTATCACAATCATGTGTGATATCAGCCGAGGCTGGTATCACAATCATGTGTGATATCAGCCGAGGCTGGTATCACAATCATATGTGATATCAGCCGAGGCTGGTATCACAATCATGTGTGATATCAGCCGAGGCTGGTATCACAATCATATGTGATATCAGCCGAAGCTGGTATCACAATCATGTGTGATATCAGCCGAAGCTGGTATCACAATCATGTGTGATATCAGCCGAGGCTGGTATCACAATCATATGTGATATCAGCCGAGGCTGGTGCCATCACTGTGCGTTTGTTTCGTCGTGGGGTGCAGTTTATGCGATTTCTTATCTTGCAATTTTAGTTCCCTTTGGCTCACGCAGTTTTCTGTCTACGTGTTTTGTTTAGTTTCTATGTCAAATTCTATGTGGCTGGTTAGCGTTCGTAGTTTATGCGGGTTGCTTTCCGCATTCAAGGATTTTCAATCAAGATTTCAGTTGTTTCTATCGTTGCTGTCCGTTTTATACACTTTCTTTTGATTACAATTTCTACTAGTTTTTCCCCCACGTTCTTCGGGACTGATCCAAGTGCTCTTACGATTATTGATATTATATAGACTTTCTTCATGTTTTATATTCCTTTCCGTTCTCTTGCAAGTTCTGTGTATTTGCTTCATTTTTTTGTCTTCTTGGTTATTATTATTATTATTATTATTATTATTATTATTATTATTATTATTATTATTATTGTACAACGCGCTGCAGTTATAAAAACAGCCAAAATATTAAGGAAAATCTTTGAATGCAGAAACCAACCCACATAACCAACCAACGCTAACCAGTCACATGTAAGTTGAAATAGTAATAGAACAAAAGATATATAAAGAATATCACACGAGCCTGAGAGAACTGAAACTGCCAGCAATCCATAAGCTGACATATTTCCTCCTCCTTAAAACCAAACATATGGGATGGCACCAACCTCGGCTGGTATCACACGAAATCGTTGTGAAGAGTCAAGGAGGATGGAAAGTCCGGGCATGGATAGCACCATCCAGACCTTTACTGGAAGGGTGAGGGTTAGGGTTATTGCCACTCAAATTTCATAGAAGGTCAAGGGTGCTTGTTGGCGAAAAATCAATGGTAGACAGCTGTTGCGATAACGCAAAATGATTTGCTACGGTAATGACAAGAGGTAAAGAGTCCTGGAAATCTGAGAAGATTTCTTGTTACTCGGACTCCAGGGAACACCATTTGTTATTGCCAGGGAATCGCTGATAATGACTTTTGAGAGAACTCCTATTGATTAAATAATAATAATAATAATAATAATAATAATAATAATAATAATAATAATAATAATAATAATAATAATAATAATAATAATAATAATAATAATGGACCAATGGCCCTTATCAGCGGGAAATCGGTGGTAGGTGGCTGTTGCGATACCGCAAGGTCATCAGCGGTGATGAACGAAAAGAGGTGGAGCATACTGGAAGTCTGAGGAGACTTGTTGTCACTCAGACTCCAGGGAATACCACAGGTTGTTGGCAGTGGGCGATCACTGACGATGACCAGTGTGATAACTCCTAGTGAGTAAATAATAATGATAATTGAAAAGAACAAAACATTCTTGGAAATAGTGGTACACACAGACAAAGCCATCCAAGCAAGAAGATTGGAATGTGATCGTAGTCAACAAGAAGGAAAACACGTGCCAATTTCGCCGTCCCAGCAGATCACAGTATAAAGATCAAGGAGACAGTAAAACAAAGCAAATACATGGAACTGGCCAGAAAACTGAAAGGAATATCGAAGATAAAGAAAGACTACATAATACCAATAATTGCAGGAGCACTACGAATAATACCCAAAAGACTGTGAAAAAGACTAGGAGAAATTGGAATTAAACGGGAGATTGAGACCATATAACGGATGGCAGAAATTTTAATCAAAATCTTCCAATGCGGAAACCAACCTACATAAACTACGATCGCTAATCAGTCAAACGTTAGTTGAAATGGTAGTACAAAAAACGTAGGAAGAGCATCATACGAACCCAACGCAACACACACATACGCATATGGTGACACCAGTCTCGGCAGGTGCCACACAAAAGAAGGGTCAAGGAGGATGGAAAGACCGAGAAGCGAAAGCAATAACCAGACCTCCACTGAATGTGTGCAGGAAGGTGGTGGTGGTGGTGGTGGTGGTGGTGGTGGTGGTGGTATTGGTGGTGGTGGTGGTGGTGGTGGTGGTGGTGGTGGTGGTGGTGATGATGATGATGATGATAATGATGATGATGATGATGAAAAAAATGTTTAAATTAAAAAATAAAAAATAAAAATAAAAATTTAAAGTCTCGAGCATATGAATTGAAGATGTCTTTTTGGTAGATATACATTTATATTAGATATACATTTATATATATATATAATTTTTTTTTCTTGATATAGACTGAATGTTTGATAACTTTGCATCCATTTATTAGACAAACATAGGAGGGGAATCTATCATCTTTTTTATTTTTTTATCTAAGAGTATCTTAGAAAACTTATACTATGTAATTAGGTAACATATATATATATATATATATATATATATATATATATATATATATATATATATATATATATTAGGTACGTGCAAAATCATTGGCCGATTCCCAAAATGTAAAAACATTTTGGGTGTCTTTTGCAATAGTCCGCAGCAACTGCTATTTATTAGAAATCAATATTTTTGTCACACGAACATTGGATTGGGGGGGGGGTCGTAACGAGGTAAGGCCATTTTGTTTTAATAAAAATACGTGCAAAAAAAAAAACAAGAATTTTTATTTTTTTACATCTAATAAAAACCCATTTATAGTACATAAAAATACAAACAAGTTTCATAGGTAGGTGGGGGTATCTGTTTTCGACATGGGTCACCGTCACTTGTTGCATATTTGTTATTTTTGCCCCGTTCTCATTCGTGTTTTGGACCCCGTTGGCGGCTCTGCGGATTGTTGTAGAAGATACCCAAAATTTTGTCCCTCATCCCCCTTCACTTAAAATTCACTAAAATTCAGGAAATCAACCAATTTAATGAAATGTTCAATATTTATAAATCCACAATCACGGAATATAATAAAACCATTTTTTCTTTTAAATCTTTGTGAAAATGTATTATTTTTTTAACACAAAATACACCTGTACTAAAGTGATACTTTTATATATTAATGAAAAAATGCATTAATTTTTACTTTGTTTTTATAAAAGTAAAGCCTTGTAGATGTTAACAATTAAAAAAAGAAAAAAAATTTCATATTTTTTTACATATTACGAAAAATACCGTGTTAACAAAATCACTATAACTCAAAGAAAAATTAATTTTTTGAATTAGCGATATTATTATTGAATAAAGCATTGTTTAATCAATATTTTCACCAAAAAAAATAATATAATTGCAAAAAATATTTCATGTGATTTTAATGATTAGAGTTTCTGGGAAAATAAAAAAAATGCGACATAATTATATTTCCATGTCATACATGAACGTGGCATCAACAGCGCAACATTTTTTTTTTAATGAATAAATTGTCAGTGTAGTCATTGACTTTAATTTAATTTTGCTCACTTAAAATAAAAAATACACTTTATTTTAAAAAGAATCAATGTAATTTATCGTTACGACACGCTAAGAATAAATCGAGTAACTAAAGTTTTAAATCATGTAAAAAAAAATGATAAAATTGACGCAGTTCGTAACGTAAAAATAATTTTTAACATTTACAAAAAAAGTTTTATTTCAAATTCTAAGAAAAAACATTGGTAAACAGACGTCATCAATAATTAAAAACTAATACCAAGTTAAATATGAACCTTTTTAGTTAAAAATAAAATAAGATGTTAATTGCGTACACTCACATATATTTTAATTAAATAAGCATTTCCCTTTTTATTATAACAAAATAAGGGTACTTAAATTTGTGTATAGCGTTAAAAAGAATAAAGAAATTAATGGATAATAATTTTTCAACTTCTATAAACTATTACAAAACCATTTTTATATATAAAGTTAAAAATGATAAATTATGACATTTTTTGTCTTCCGTATATTTTGCATAGTGATAGTCAATTGGTAAACAAAGTTGTTTGCCGATTATGTGACGCCGGATTTTCCTCATTTATGACTTTTGGGGGATAATTTTGCTAATTTTTAGTAAAATGTGGGGTTATTTTATTTTATTTATTTTTTAATTCAGTATCTTATGACTTTAATTTAATAATTATCTTTGAAATAGTTCCCCAAAACTTATATTTATCTTTCAATGGGATTTTTACGAGTAATTTTCTCAAAGTTCAAAATTCACTGAATTTTTGGGTTTTTCAGCCGCCGTGATTACATATTTCATTATAATTTATTTTTCATACGTAAATATGCAGTTTTTTTTTCTTTCGTTTAGAGATTAAGTTTAGGCTTTTATCTTTCAAACACAAAGTTTACACGGAAACTTATTAAATAATTATTGATAAGCCCTTTTTAATAAGCATAGTCCGCACAAGAGGCGGCCATTTTTGCACATACCTAATATATATTATATATATATATATATATATATATATATATATATATATATATATATATATATGATTATTATCATTTTATTGTATTTTTATTTATTCATTATTATTATTATTTATTTATTTATTTTCAGTTTTATATTTTCGTAAATGTTTCTTTATGTATGTGTGATAGTGCACTTTGAACCTCATAAAAATGAGAGAAACACTATCCCTGTGACAGGATCACAGGTAAACTAAGCCTTGGCCTGGTGTTGCCACAAACACCAAACCATGATAAATGTCTATAAATACAAATAAACGCCGTGGGACTCAGAGGAAAGATCTGAGTGTCATGATGGGCAGGTGCTCCCTCGATGGCCAACATGGGGGATCCGGTCCGCATCTTGCGAATGTTGGCTCCTTTAATTTCAGGGACAAGACCACGGACAAAAAACAGGTAGGTAACCCATCAAATTCCAAATATGATAAGGACATTGACCAAACACAAGAATTCAAGAATGAAAATAACAGACCAAAAAGCCATAGAAAGTAATGAACCACAAAAGAGAACAAACTGGTAATGGAATGCTACTACAAAAGCCGCTACCCCGCAGAAAGAGGATATCGGAAATGAATGAAAGATCTATGGGACATGTCTACTGACTACCATACAACGGCACAAAGGATAGCAGATCAAGCAAGACAGATACTCAAGAGAGGATAGTTCTCGGAGATGGAATTAACAGAAATTAAACAAAAGATAAATGGCGTGACAGATCAAGACACACCTCTTGACGAAAACTCCCAGGAAGAAGACGGGAAAAACATAAACACAGAAACTGAAAAAAGCGAAGACGACGAAACTATAGAACTATCTGAGGAAGAAGCAAGAGAAGTGGAAAACATCAAACGATTAATGTCCGAGAACAAAACAAAACTTCCATCCCTAAGGAACGAAGACTGGAAGAAGTTAAAAGTTGAAACAGAGAAACTAAACAGAGTACTCACGTACATCCCAACAGACACTATAACAGATCTAAACAACTTGATATATGCGGGGGCAAAATCAATAAGTATGAAACTAAAAAGGGAAAAGAAGACTGACCAAAAGAATGGACAGACGAAATCTGGAGTGGAGATCAGACTGGAAACCCAGATCACCAAACTTCAAAAGGAAGCTAAAACCGTAAATAGGATGAATGAGAACAGTAAACGATGGAAGAGCAGAAATTTGAATCGCAGGGAAAGACTAAATAAGAAACATGAAGAACTAAAACAAAAGATAGCAGCAAAAGAAGGAAGATTGAGACGATACAGATACAAATCGGAACAGTACAAACAGAATAGGACCTTTGAAAACAATGAAAGCCAGTTTTACAAAAACGTAAATGGAGAAAGAACAACAACAGAAAAACCGGACCCGGCACAAACAAAACATTTCTGGGGCAAGATATGGGAAAATGCTGAAGATCACAACAAAAATGCTAAATGGCTGAAAGACATGCAAGATAAACTTCTAGAAATTGAAGAAGGAACGGAAACAGAAATTAATGAAGAAACTAATAACACTAAAGAAAATGGAAAACTGGAAAGCACCAGGTCATGATGGAATACATGCGTACTGGTTCAAAACATTCACGACCCTACATGAAAGGCTAGCACAGAAACTGAGAGTATGTATCCATAAAGCAGACGTACCAGAGTGGATGACCAAAGGAAGGACAACGCTCATACAAAAAGACGCTAAGAAGGGAACGCCCCAAGCAATTACAGACCAATAACCTGTTTACCGACAATGTGGAAAATCCTAACGGCACAACTTAGAGAGCAAATTTACCATCCCTGAACAGTCGTGGACTACTTCCCGAGGAACAAAAAGGATGACAGAAAGGGAAAAGAGGGACGCATGATCCGTTATACATAGATCAAAAGATCCTGAAAGAAGTTAAAAGCAAGAAAAAGAACATATCTATGGCATGGATTGACTACAAGAAAGCGTACGACAGAATCCCTCAAGCATGGATAATTGAATGTTTAAAAATGTACAAGATACCCAACAGGATTATTAATTTCATCAAGAAAGCAATGGAAACATGGATATTAGAACTGACAGTTGGAGGACAATACTTGACGGAGATAAAAATACAGAGAGGCATTTTCCAAGGAGACTCCCTATCACCACTACTGTTTATTATAGTCATGATGCCACTCAACTTACTCAGGAAATGTGATGCTGGATACAAGTTCACAGGTAAAGAACAACGAATAAACCATCTCATGTACATGGACGACCTGAAGCTATTTGCAAAAAGCAAAAAGGAACTAGAAAAGCTGATAAATACGACCAGAATCTTCAGTCAGTACATTCAAATGGAATTCGGAATGGAAAAGTGTGCATTGCTAGAGATTAAAAAAGGAAAGTTGGAGACGACTGAGGGCATGGAACTGCCCAACCAAGAGCAGATGAGGGCGCTGAATGAACAAGAGAGCTATAAATATTTGGGAGTTTTGGAAGCAGACACAATCAAATCAACAGAAATGAAAGAGAAGATTGGAAAAAAATACCTGAGAAGAACAAGAAAGCTCTTAGAAACAAAATTATATAACAGAAACCTAATCAAAGGAATAAATACCTGGACAGTATCACTAATAAGATATTCTGGACCATTCATAAACTGGACTAAAGAATAACTCAGGCACCTTGATCACAGGACTAGAAAATTAATGACTATGCACAATGCACTACATCCAAAAGACGATACAGACAGACTCTACGTGAAGAGAAACGAAGGGGGAAGAAGACTGGTAAGTATAGAAGACTATGTGGACGACACTAAAAAAGAGCTGGAGAAATACATAAACCAGAACACAGAAAGGCTGATCACCGCAGCAAGAGATACCGTCCCAACGAACAACACAGGAAGCATCGAAACTGGACACAAACAGACAAGAAAAGAAAAATGGGAAGAAAAACAACTACACGGACGCTTTATAAGACTCACAAGAGAAGAAACCAACGCAAATAGCTGGACATGGCTAAGAAAAGGAAACTTGAACAGAGAAACGGAATCTTTACTGATGGCTGCACAGAACAATGCGATTAGGACAAACTACATTAAAGCTAAAATAGATAAAACCCAGGAAAACAGTAAATGCAGACTGTGTGGACAAAGAGACGAAACAGTAAATCATATAATAAGTGAATGTAGCAAACTTGCTCAAAAAGAATACAAGAACAGACATGATTGTGTTCGGAAAGTAATACACAGGGTACTGTGCAAACAATTGAATTTCGAATATGCACACAAATGGTACAAACATAAACCAGAAACAGTACTGGAAAACGAAAAAGATAAAATCCTCTGGAATATGGATATACAAACAGATAGACTCATACAAGCAAGGAGACCTGATGTTATTATAATAGACAAAAAAGGAAAAATCTTGTAAAATCGGAGACTTCGCCGTTCCAGCAGTCCATAGAGTGAAGATCAAAGACACGGAAAAACGAAGTAAATACACAGAACTAGCCAGAGAACTGAAAGGAATATGGTGCATGAAGAAAGTTAGTATAATACCAATAATCGTAGGAGCACTAGGAACAATCCCAAAAAACCTGGAGAAAAGACTGGGAGAAATTGGAATCAAAGGGACTATCGAAACCATACAAAGGACGGTAATGATCAAAACAGCTGCAATCTTAAGGAAAATCATCGAATGCGGAAACTAACACACATAAGCTACAAAGGCTAACCAGTCACAAGGAATTTACAACGGAGAAAACAAAACCACACGAAGAACACCACAACAAGAGCCAAGGAACAAATGCACGAAACAGCACTTCATAATCTCCCCCCACCCCCCAATAAATTACACCGGCCTCAGCTATCACTGCACAAAAATGAACCAAAGATACAGAAATTGCAAGAAACACTATAAGCTCCTTCCTCTGCTCCCCCCCCAAAAAATCTTTTTAAAGAATTAAAAAAAAAAAAATATTTTTAAATAAAGAAAGAGAAAAGGAAAAAAATAAGGAATTGAAAGGAAAAAAAGTAAAAATTAAAACAAAAATTAAACTTTTTTTTTTTATTAATTTAAAGAAATATTTTATTTATTTTTATTTTTTTAACTAGTGCCGCCCTAGGCTGACACTAGACAACATATTTGTAGAGGGTCGAGGAGGATGAGAAAACCGAGGAGGGAGGGACAGCACAAACCAGACCTCCACTGGAAAAGTGCAGAGAATGCTGAGACCTTGGGGAGGCTTATTGCCACTCAAATCCCAGAGAAGACCAATTGTCCTTACGGGCGAGAAATCAATGGTAAGAGGCTGTTGCGATACCGCATCGTTATCGAAAAGAGGTGAAGAATACTGGAAGTCTGGGAGACTTGTTGTCACTCAGACTCCAGGAAATACCACTGGTTATTGTCGGTGAGCAATCACTGACGATGATCTGTGTGAGAACTCCTAGTGAATACAAATAATAATACCAATGTGAAAATCCCTCCATCGATCTCATTTGAGGCGAAATCGGCCATATTTGTCTTTCCCTCCTACGCAATTTAAGTGTGTGACGAGAATCGCTGGGAGTGTAGGGGCCAAATCCGTTGTCAGCGTGAGTAGTAATCGATCTGTTCGATTCGATCCAATCAACAATTCGATCTCTTCTCCAAACGGTGGGAGGGGGCAGTGGTAAAATACAATCGGATCGAAGAAGGCGTCAGATACGCGAATAACATAGAACGGATTTTCTTGAGATGCGTTCATTCAATCTACACGTTTCACGCGGTAAATGCTAATTGACACTGAGGCGTGACAGACCAAAGAAAATGCTATTTCAAAATTAAGTGTGACAGACAAACGAAAATATGATTTCAAACTTAAGTATGAAAGAACGACGAAAATTGCTATTTCAAATTTAAACGTAACAAATTAAAGAAAATGCTATTTAAAATTCAAACGTGACAGACAAACGAAAATATTATTTCAAGCGTAAGCGCGAGAAACCGTCGAAAATGCTATTTCAAACTTAAACGTGACTGAATTTTTTTTAATTTCAGACTTAAGCGTGACAGACAAATGAAAACACTACTTTCGACTTAAGCGTAAGAGAGCGACGAAAATGTTATTTCAAATTTAAACGTGACGGACAAACCAAAATGCTATTTAAAATTGAAGCGTGACAGAAAAACGAAAAGGCTATTTCAAACTTAAGCGTAAGAAACCGATGAAAATAATATTTCAACCGGAAGAGTGACAGATAAAAAAAAGTTATTTCACATTTAAGCGCGTCAGATAACCAACGGACGAAGCCTCTCACAGAGAGCTGAGGACACTTTAAAAAAAACATTATGAAAACAAAAGTGTATCAATTGTTTGTCATTAAAATAAAAATACGGAAAAATAACTTCCTTTAATTTCACCATTTAAACAGTTTTATTCATGCCCAAGGTACATTTCCTGATCTCTTCCTCTCTCTCTCTCTCTCTCTCTCTCTCTCTCTCCCTCTCTCTCTCTCTCTCTCTCTCTCTATACACACACACATACATGCACATGTTCTCTTTCACACACTATATTTCTCTCTGTTTTCATATTCGAGTTCTCTCTCTCTCTCTCTTTCTCTCTCTCTCTCTTTGTCGCTGTCTCTCTTTCTCTCTCTCTTTCTCTCTCTCTCTCTTTGTTTGTCTCTCTTTCTCTCTCTCTCACTCTCTCTCATTCTCTCATTATCTTCCCCCCTCTCTCTCTCTCTCTCTCTCTCTCTCTCTCTCTCTCTCTCTCTCTCTAAATATATATATATATATATATATATATATTTCTCTCTTACTCGCTGTTTCTTTCACCATGTGAGATCCCTCTCTCTGATTTTCTATCTCTCATTCGAACTTCTGTTCTCTCTCTCTCTCTCTCTCTCTCTCTCTCTCTCTCTCTCTCTCTCTCTCTCATTCTCTCTCTCTCATTCTCTCTATCTCTCTATCTATCTATCTATCTATCTATCTATCTCTCTCTTATCTCTATCTTTCTTTCTCTGTGTCCATTTTATTTGTGTAATTTTCTCTCTCCGTCTCACATTCTACGTTATTCTTTTTCTCTCGTTTGAACTATCTATCTATCTATCTATCTATCTATCTATCTATCTATCTATCTATCTATCTATCCATCTCTCTATATATATATCCTCTCTCTCTCACACACACACACACACACACTCACTCACTCACTCACTCACTCACTCACTCACTCACTCACTCTACTAAAACAAAAACATGCAAATACACCGTTACTTTATTCCGTGTTGTTTTTAACGGTGTTTTATTCATTTCACTGTTTATGCTGTCCGGCTCTCAATTTATCAATTTATTCGGATGTTCCATCCTATCGACTCATCAATCGATCAGATTTGGCGGAATTTTCTATTTTCTTCTTTTCCTTTTTTTCAATCAGGCTTTCCTGGAATACAAGAAAGACACAACTGATAACTTGATTTCTTTTCGGTTTCCTTTCCTTTTTCACGTTTTCTTTTTAGCTTGTTTTCTATGAAAATAATAAAACAAGTCAAGTCATGAATTTACAGGTAAAATAAAAGTTGGTTACTGACTTTATTTGAAATTATAATATCCTAACAGAAATACTCTGGAAAATGAACGATCAACATTGTGTATGTATGAGCGTACAGACGACATGGTATTCACCCTGCGACATCCAAATCAAAAGCGTTTTAGAATGGTTTGTACGCAGGTGGCTCAACGCAGCATTTCTGGTAAAATCCATAAATACAACAAGGCTCATACTTGAACCCAATCAAAAGTGTATCCGTTTATTTACAAAGTTGTGCTTTGTCAAGATTATGAAAGCTACAACATCCAGAAATTAAATCTATTCATTTCAACAGTGCTTGACTTCAAACACTCAATCGGCGCGACATCATTTTTCACCTCTAGACCTCATGGATCCAGGCTACCCTTTTCAAAGAAAATTTAAATATATTTTGCCTCTCCCCTCTTGAATTTGTCCTCTTCCCTCTTGAATTTGTCCTCTTCCCTCTTGAACACATCTTATCTTGAACTCTTCTGACTACTATTACGCTTTTCACACTTACATGCCACTGTCACATATACGCTCAGAATACTTAGTCTTGCTAAAGAGAGAAACCCCCACATTTCACATTCACCGTACCAAAAATAGCCAATAAACTTTTGCTTTCGCAAACAATTCACCCAAGAAGATGTTCTCTTTCTTCCAAGTTTATATGTAAATGTTGTGTATTTGAATATATATGAAATATTTATATTGTTTATATTTGATTTTCGCATTCCTTTATTTTTCTGTATTTAAAGTTTTTGATAACTTGCAATTTATTGCAGTAGAATGCGACATCCTCTTAACACACTCGGCTTTAAAGATACAGTCAACTCCACAGTTTCAGCTGGAGATGAGCAAATAGGCCCAACGTCTGCTCACTTTGATTGCATGTCTTGCTCTCTACTCCCTCTTGGCATTAACAGTCATAGTGTTAAATAATCTATTCTTTACGTCAATCGACTCAGCTATGAGATAAATAGCTGCGAGCTGATTCGCTATAACAGCTTCCCCACACAATACCATTCTTTTGTTGATCGTGCTTTTCTACCTACTGACATCATGGACAATGAATGTTTTTGCTTTGTTTATTTCTTTAAAAAATAATTATTTGTTATTTTTATTTTGATCTTATATCAGTCCGCAGACGATCCGGGTTCAACGCCCGCGTTCTGCCTAATAACATTACGTATTGTTTTTAACAAAAGTTATCGCCCCACTTAACTCTGTAAAACTCTAATATATTTTTAAGAAAATTAGATTTAGAAGACAGACAAGAAACCAAAATGCATTCTGATCGATTTTTACGAAATTAAATTCAGAAGAAACCAACATGCGCTCTGATGGATGCTAATGAAATTAAATTTAGAAGATAGAAGATGTACAGATATATTAAAAACTGAAATATATTCTGATGTACTTTTACTAAATTAAGTTTTAAAGGTAGAAGATAGATAAATAAGTGACTAAAATGCATTCTGGTAGATTTGTGCGAAATTAAATTTGAAAGATAGAAGATATATAGATAGATTAAACACTGAAATATATTTCGATGTATTTTTACTAAATTAAGTTTGGAAAATAGAAGATGGATAAATTCTAACACTATCGTTGGCTGGGGATCGTATCTGGGTGTGTCTGTACCGTGGAGACGTATTCGGGGGGGGGGTCTTATCGTCTTGGCACGAACCCTAGCATCGGGGTGTTACGATAGTTGCATTTCCTGGTTCGAACAGCGGCAATGCTATTGCTTATAACATTTAAGCCCACGCTGTCAAATATCCTTAAACGCAATAACCTTGTGCTAATCGAATGGGTGATTCTGCAGTTGTACGGTTTGGTTTGTCTGGCGTATTTGACGTCATTAATTCTCTCTAGAGAATTAATTATTTGAACTTATCGGGGGGCCTTCCTTCTCTCTCTCTCTCTCTCCATCGGCTGAAAATTGAACGCTTTGTAATGAAGAGCAAACCATAATTTTATATTTAAAATATATAATTTATTTATTTCGCCTTCCGAAAAACATATAAAACAACTCGAGAGCTAGCTCGCACGCGACCGTTCTCGTGCGAGGAAAAAAAATTACAAACTGTTGAATTCTCCCTCGCTGTGAGAAAAACGATAAATAAAAAATGAAGGGAAGAAAACGAGAATACACATAAAAAAGAAAGAGACAGAGAGAAAGAAAGAGGGGAAAAATAGTTACTCGTTGTATTGTATTAAGTTCGACAAGTTTCGCCGTCATTGGACTTCAAACTTTAACCCGGCACCCGTCAACCTTACCAGTCATTTGAGCTTGGCGGTTCATGACATTATAAACAATGTGTCGTCGTAGTCGGTTGGCACTCAATTTCGATGTAACAACATAATTGTCTCGGTTTACTTGCTTCCCTACTAGGTCAAGTAAGGCACAAGGTTAGCCTTTAATGTAGGGTATCCAGCTCCAACAAAAAGGGCGCCCATCATTGTACCACAAAATAAGAGACCCAGTTTCATTCTGGTAGATTTTTGTGAAACTAAATTTAAAAGATAGAAGATGAGTAGATAAGAAACCAACATGCATTCTGATAGACTCATGATACTATGAATTCTGTATAGAAGAGAAAGTAAATATATATTAAACAAACGATCAAAAGTGTTTTAGAATGGTTTGTACGCAGGTGGCTCAGTAAATGCAACATGGTTCATACTTGAACCCAATCAAAAGTGTATCCGTTTATATACACGTCATGAACCGCCAAGCTCTATCGAGATGACTGAGTGCCGGGTTAAAGTAGATGTTAAAATAAATCTTTACTAAGCCATCGAGAAACGAACGATTCGAAGGATTAAAATAAATTAAATAGAATAAATAAATAGAATAAATCAAATATGATTAATTTAAAATAGAAGTAATCGGATGAAAGTGAGATCGAAAAAAAAACGCTAAATAAGTTTTTAAAAAAAGATAAATAAAATAAACAACTAAAAAAAGATAATAAATTCACAACAATTTCATAAAAATTAACAAATCTGGAAAAAGTTAGGAGTAATTGAAAAAAAATAGCTCGCCAAAAATAAACTATGCAAAAGCAAACATCTAAATTTACCAATTTTTTAAAACTTTTATTCCCCCTAAACAAGGAATATTGCCACTAAAATGTAAGGGCTACTGTGATAAGAGTCAGATTGGGGGGGGCGCAGCCTTGGTGAGGAGCTGGACAGCAAAATGTGTGTTCACATTAGATTATATATATATATATATATATATATATATATATATATATATATATATATATATATAGTAAGCAATGAAAATATATATGGCAATCAAGCTACACAGAGGCTCCCGCGTTTCATCCCCGGGGCAATCTTCAGGCTAAATGCATTTAGCCTGAAGATTCCCCCCGGGGATGAAACGTGGGAGCCTCTGTGTAGCTTGATTGCCATATATATTTTCATTGCTTACTACCTAGCTTTACTTACGTATCGAGCACTGTTGAAGTAAATACTGAAAACTGATACATAAAAAATTATATCTCCTTATAATATTTTATGTGGATACATGAAGTACCAATATATATATATATATATATATATATATATATATATATATATATATATGTATATATATTGTATGTGTGTTAATTAAACATGTCTTTTTTATTAAATATTTATGTTTTATCTGTTTTTACCCATTTTACAACATTTATTATAACTTAATTGTCAGCGTGGATCTTAGCACATTTTTGAAGACGCAACAAAATGTCAAAACTTTAAATTACCTACGTTCTACACTGCTATCTCTCTCTCTCTCTCTCTCTCTCTCTCTCTCTCTCTCTCTCTCTCTCTCTCTCTCTCTCTCTGTGTGTGTGTGTGTGTGTGTATAGATATATATATATATATATATCCCATTTTAACGTCTCTCCGCACACGTTGTATTATTCTTTCTTTTTTCCAAATATTCAAACACATGCCAATGACGTCGCGTTGTGTGTTCTTATTTTGACCGTTATCGAATAAATTAAAAAACTTCACTTTTTTCTGAAAATGTTCATTGATCCGAACAAAACCGGTAAAATCTCTCGTTTCTTGATGATTTTTTCCTGTATTTAAATTTATTTTTTTCCGTTTGACTTTTTCACACATCTTGTCTTTCACGGCATTTGATTTTGATATATCGTGCATTTTATCCTTATATATATATATATATATATATATATATATATATATATATATATATATATATATATATATATATATATATACCTACATGCACACACATAGTGTCTGTGGATAACTATATATATATATATATATATATATATATACCTACATGCACACACACATAGTGTCTGTGGATAACTATTTATATATATATATATATATATATATATATATATATATAAATATATATATATATATACCTACATGCACACACATAGTGTCTGTGGATAACTATATATGTATATATATATATATATATATATATATAAATATATATATATATATACCTACATGCACACACACATAGTGTCTGTGGATAACTATATATATATATATATATATATATATATATATATATATACCTACATGCACACACACATAGTGTCTGTGGATAACTATATATATATATATATATATATATATATATATATATATATATATATATACTTACTAGCTTTGCCAACTCGCTATCTCTTCGCAAAGTTCGCTACTTTAAATACCTGAAACATTAATTTAAAATAATAAACATGTCATTCATAGTTTTCTTGCGATACCAAAGCAAAATCCTTACTTATTTATTCATATAGATATATAAAAATTCCCATTTTGGTAATTTTGATACAAATTTATTCATCTTTTTAATGTTATCACTATTATTTATATATTGATAACATACTAAATGCCTATAATACTAATACTTCTATAACCATAACAAGGTGCTCGCCAAAACCCACTAATAAATATATAAGCAAACACGTTCTTTAGCGTATAACCACCGCTGAAGATGGATCCAGATGGATCTGAAAGTAGTAGGGCTCAAAATGGGTACGGCATGTGAGGGATGCTAACGCATTCTATTCTTCTTAAATATTGAAGAAAAACGAGCAAGAAAACGTCAACATTCAACACAAATGAAGGGCAAATAAAATATCCAATACTCAAACATTTATATTAACAACAACAATTTATTTTGCATTTTTACACATAAAAATTATATTCCATATTTGACGAAAGTCTTTTAGTGTCTTTTGGATAAATGTCTCTTTGACGGCTTGAAAGAAATAGTGTCTTTTTGTTATTTAAAGCAATGTCTCTTTAAATAAGTTTTGTAAGACGAAAGACGCACGTGTGTGCGTGTGTACGTGTGTGCGTGTGTAATTGAAAAGAGAGAAAGAAAATGCCAAGCTTACTATGTGTGTCCAGCAGTCAGAAAAGGGGAGAAGGAATGATTTGACGCGACAGGTAGTCGTCGCATCGTCTTGCGACTGGCCGATGGAGCGAAACAATTCTCCCTGCTGTGTCTGAAGAAATTCTGGAGGCAAGAGACCGGATCCGTCGCAAACGACGTTTATATATGTCCTAATCAGCAGGGGCAGTGACCGGAAAACATATGATCCCTATTTTGGCGTTTTCTGCGGGGTGTTGAAAACGCCTGTCGGCTGCTGTTGAAAGGTGAATTCCATAGGCACATACATCGGCCAATTTCAGCTTGAAACCAGAAAACTAATACGAAACTTATAACGGATCAAAATTAAACTTTATACACATAAATTGTCCGTGATATTTACTGAAATATGTCTAACCGCTTGCTGAATTTTATTTTTAAGTCACTATTCAAAAGAAATGTTTCATTTATTATATCTCAGATACAAGCTTTATGTAGAGAGAAAAAGGGAGAGGAAGAGGGAGTGGCCGGACCATTGGTGATTTTTATGGCTACATTTCAGACGTCCATTTCATGTCGCCCCAAAGAAGTCTCATTTGTATGGTTTCAATCTTCTTTTTATTATTTTTCTGAATTCGTATAAACATCGCGCATAGACCTGTGTGTAACCTTTACCCACTCGCGAATGCGTAATGTGTGTGTGGTCTTTTTTTTTTTTAAGAAAAAACAATAAAATGAAATAATATATATTTAATAAAAAGTTAGCATATGTTGTTGTAACCAGTCTAAGAAATGGCGCGTCGTTTGGGGGCGGTGATAAGGGCATTACGCATGTGATTTTACTTTTATTTTAATTGTGTTTTGAAAGAAAAGAAAATCACAAAAATTAAATAATTTGAACAAAATTAACATACGTTATTGTCACTAGTCTATGAGAAAATATAACGTTTAGAATCAGTGATAAAAGTAAGTACATGTTTGTTTTTTAATTAAAAAGTTAATAAAATGAAATAATTTGAACAAAATTAACATACGTTATTGTCACTAGTCTATGAGAAAATACAACGTTTAGAATCAGTGATAAAAGTCAGTAAATGTTTGTTTTTTAATTAAAAAGTTAATAAAATGAAATAATTTGAACAAAATTAACATACGTTATTGTCACTAGTCTATGAGAAAATACAACGTTTAGAATCAGTGATAAAAGTCAGTAAATGTTTGTTTTTTAATTAAAAAGTTAATAAAATGAAATAATTTGAACAAAATTAACATACGTTATTGTCACTAGTCTATGAGAAAATACAACGTTTAGAATCAGTGATAAAAGTCAGTAAATGTTTGTTTTTTAATTAAAAAGTTAATAAAATGAAATAATTTGAACAAAATTAACATACGTTATTGTCACTAGTCTATGAGAAAATACAACGTTTAGAATCAGTGATAAAAGTCAGTAAATGTTTGTTTTTTAATTAAAAAGTTAATAAAATGAAATAATTTGAACAAAATTAACATACGTTATTGTCACTAGTCTATGAGAAAATACAACGTTTAGAATCAGTGATAAAAGTCAGTAAATGTTTGTTTTTTAATTAAAAAGTTAATAAAATGAAATAATTTGAACAAAATTAACATACGTTATTGTCACTAGTCTATGAGAAAATACAACGTTTAGAATCAGTGATAAAAGTCAGTAAATGTTTGTTTTTTAATTAAAAAGTACAATAAAATGAAATAATTTGTATAATATAAAAAGAAAGGTTAGCATATGTTGTTGTAACCAGTCTAATTGAAAATTAAACAGTGAGAATCAGTAAAAAGGGCAGTGGTCCTTCGGTTTTTAAATTTTTAAATTACGTGTGTGTGTGTGTGAGTGTGTGTGTGTGTGTGTGTGTGTGTGTGTGTGTGTGTGTGTGTGTGTGTGTGTGTGTGTGTGTGTGTGTGTGTGTGTGTGTGTGTGTGTGTGTACGAATATAATGCGTAATCTAACCTATTTGTGCATAAATAGGTTTTGCCACCCTCGTGTGATGCGGGCGGGTATCCCTCGGATACGATGGGATAAGGTTGGTGACGGCGATATCCCCCTAATTGTGAATAACCGTAATTGTTCACAAACCTATTTGTCTCTTCTTCTTCTTAGGCGTAGACCGCAATTCAGGATGTGTTGCAGACAGAAGCTCAATTAAATAAGAAATTCTGTTTGTAACTTACCAGGTTTATTCAAGAAATAAAGATGTTACTGTAAAGTATTTTAAAAGAATTGTGTGCTGCGTCGAGGTAGCTAATACGGTCTTAGAGAATGTTGTGGGATTGCTAGAAAACAGACATCCCTCCCTACTTCACTCTTCGAGATGCTATATCTTGGGGGGGGGGTAATTTTTTTCAGAAGTAAAACTATTACGACTTGTAAAGTAACGAAACAATGGAGATAGAAACGTGCGTCATCGTCAACGAATTTCCTAATTATCTGTTACTCTTTGACATTTCCGACTCGCACTGATGTTATTAATTCCGGCTTAATTTATATAAAAGAAATGCATCATTATTCTCTCTTGCATCTTCCTTTCCAGACCAAATTCCTCCTTACATTTGGTTCTATACCTACTCCCAGTAAGAACCAACTCATGTTTTGATAGAGAGAGAATATTACTTCAAAATTAAGTAAAACGACTCTGGGAGAGGAATAATGTTGAAGAACAAAACGACTCTGGGAGAGGAATAATGTCGATGAGCAAAACGACTCTGGGAGAGGAATAATGTCGAAGAGCAAAACGAAAACGACTAAATTCTGGGAAACTCTTTTCTTTTTTACCAATATCTTCACCGGTTAAGTTTTCGGTTTAATTTTTCTCTGTTAATTCATTCGATGATTTTCTATCCTATTTCTTTCCTCTATTTTCACATTAGATTTACTACAACTCACCATTTGATAAAATCATGCAATAAACGTCGATTCAAAACAACTTCCATGTTACAGTGGTATTTATGTTCATGATTTATCTATATCAAAACCTCAATCTGGCGATCGAGTGTTGGATGGTGGCGACTTGGGTTTTTTACCCCGCCTAATAAACCGGCATTGTCCGGGCCTTCTGGATTTACACCGGTCTATCGGTTGTTCGTCCTGTGCAGTTCTAGGAAGTGTACCCTCCCAGGCTTTGCCTTCTCAACCTTTGAGGGGGTAGTTTATTGCTAATTGCCTGAGGCGCCCCTATCGGGGAATGCCGACGGTCTGCCCAGGCAATTTTTAAATAGCCAGAGTGCTACAAATTCTCGAGCGCTGGTTTTGTCCCACTTTCCCGACCTTGTGTCACATCTTACCTTGTGGGAGGAAGATAAATAGAAACAACTATGCTTAGACCCTCGAATCAGACTAAAATAATGCCAGAAGAGAGACTCGGGGCTTTTTTTACGGGTGAGTCACCACTTATCAAGGCTAAAATAACCCTCAAAGATAAAAAGGGTTAAGAGATGGATAGATTGCCAGTTGAATGATGATGAATATTATGAGAGGATTAAAAATCTCCACACATCACTCAGTCAAAACAACAGCCAATGCAGAAAGCAGCAATTCTTCCCCTTTTGTCAGAAACATCGCTCATCAAATGTGGTGACTAAAGGACAAAATGGACCGAGGTTAGAGTTACGATGCTGCCGAAAGTAAACCCAAGGCCCACTTTCTACTCTCCATTGCTTCTCGTTTGTCGCATGTGACGGTAAAGTCATGTGTGACCCTCCGGAGTATCGCACATCTAACCCGACTAAACACAGAGGAGTGCAAAACTAGCCCAGAAGTACACAGACCCATTATTCTGCACAAAACTATCAATCAAGCTATTTTTAACGTGCCATTTCTACCGGTGCCATTTCTACCGGTGCCATTTCTACTGGTGCCATTTCTACCGGTGCCATTTCTACCGGTGCCATTTCTACTGGTGCCATTTCTACCGGTGCCATTTCTACTGGTGCCATTTCTACCGGTGCCATTTCTACCTAAATTCGTTATCATGATCTATAGATTTTAGTTTTACTGGTAGTTTAAAATGAATACATATTTATCATTTTATCATTAGTGCAGCAATGGAAAATTTAGTATTGAAAAAAAAAGATTTTGGAATCAGAAATTAGGCTCAAATTATTTTTAAGATTCCGATTCCGATACCCTAAAATGTTCCGATTTCTCCAATTCCTGATTCCGATTAAACGTCCCAATACTCGTCCAGTGTGCATGAGTGTCCGCTTTTGATTGCAGGGGTTGTAAATACCGACAATGGAAAGCAGATTGAGTCGCCGTTCGATCAGATCTGGTCTTGTTATTACATGCATTTGCTACAGTCGTCTGTTTGTTTACGAAATACACCGAAGATTGTCGGAGTTTCATTTTCACAACTGAATCCCTACATTTGAATCGATTTGTTTAAAACACAACAACGGTGAGATGCATGATCATAATCGCCATTAATAATCCCACTACCAAAATTGTAACATCAATGTTTTCCTGCTGTGGATTTACATGTACTGCTTAATACTAGACCACTCTCGACTATATTTTCATAATGATAGCGTTTCTGTATTTAAAAGAAGTCCGTTTAATAACTACATAGTCAACTTTATCAAAATCGATGTGTAAATTGTGACAATAGCTCTAAACATGTGTCGCAGATTTGAGCTCGATTGACAAAATATTTCTGAACTTATTTTTTTAATACCATTGTCTTTGCGCTACCTATATTTAGTTTGAAATATAATTTCATTCAGTCTTTCAATCTTATGTTTGAAAGAGCATCTTTTTAGATTTTCGTTGGTCTGTCAAATTGAATAGCATTTAAATTTGTCTGTCACACTGAAGTTTTAAATAGCATTTTAATTGGTCGGTCACACTTCAGTTTAAAATAAAATTGTCATTAGTCTGTTACACTTCAGGGTGAAACAGCATTTTAATTGGTCTGTCATACTTCAGTTTAAAATAAAATTGTCATTAGTCTGTTACACTTCAGGGTGAAACAGCATTTTCATTGGTCTGTCATACTTCAGTTTAAAATAAAATTGTCATTAGTCTGTTACACTTCAGGGTGAAACAGCATTTTCATTGGTCTGTCATACTTCTGTTAAAAATAAAATTGTCATTAGTCTGTTACACTTCAGGGTGAAACAGCATTTTCATTGGTCTGTCATACTTCAGTTTAAAATAAAATTGTCATTAGTCTGTTACACTTCAGGATGAAACAGCATATTCATTGGTCTGTCATACTTCAGTTTAAAATAAAATTGTCATTAGTCTGTTACACTTCAGGATGAAACAGCATATTCATTGGTCTGTCATACTTCAGTTTAAAATAAAATTGTCATTAGTCTGTTACACTTCAGGATGAAACAGCATATTCATTGGTCTGTCATACCTTACTTTGAAATAGCAATTTATTGGTCCCACTCTTAAGTTTGAACTAGCATTTTCATTGATCTGTCACACTTTAGTTTTAAATACAATTTTCATTGCTCCGTCACACTTCAGTTTTAAATAGCATTTTTATTTGTCAGTCACCTAAAAGTTTGAAATAGTATTTTCATTGTTCTGTCACATTAAAGTTTGAAATAGTATTTTTATTGTTCTGTCACGCTAAAGTTTGAAATAGCATTATCAGTGTTCCGTCACACTAAATTTTGAAATAGTATTTTCATTGTTCTGTCCACTAAAGTTTGAAATAGTATTTTCATTGTTCTGTCACACTAAAGTTTGAAATAGTATTATCAGTGTTCCGTCACACTAAATTGTGAAATAGTATTTTTATTGTTCTGTCACACTAAAGTTTGAAATAGCATTATCAGTGTTCCGTCACACTACATTTTGAAATAGTATTTTCATTGTTCTGTCACACTAAAGTTTGAAATAGCATTTTCATTGTTCTGTCACACTAAAGTTTTAAATATTATTTTCATTGTTCTGTCACACTAAAGTTTGAAATAGAATGTTCATTGTTCTGTCACACTAAAGTTTGAAATAGTATTATCAGTGTTCCGTCACACTAAATTTTGAAATAGTATTTTTATTGTTCTGTCACACTAAAGTTTTAAATAGCATTATCAGTGTTCCGTCACACTAAATTTTGAAATAGTATTTTTATTGTTCTGTCACACTAAAGTTTAAAATAGTATTTTCATTGTTCTGTCACACTAAAGTTTGAAATAGCATTATCAGTGTTCCGTCACACTAAATTTTGAAATAGTATTTTCATTGTTCTGTCACACTAAAGTTTGAAATAGCATTTTCATTGTTCTGTCACACTAAAGTTTGAAATAGTATTTTCATTGTTCTGTCACACTAAAAGCGCTGGTTGAATGGACGCATCTTGCGAATACATCTTTCTGTTTTATCAGTCACTAGTGAATACATAATAACTTCGTCCTATGATATAATTGATTTTTTAAGATGGCGGTTACACACATGGGAACAAGTGTATACAATTATTTCAGAGATGAATTATTAAATTCCATTTCAGAAAGAAGATATTCAATTTGAATAGTAAAAGGTTTAAGACCAACAATTAATATGAATGGTTTGGTATCATAACTATTATTATGGATAGGTATCTGGGGAGTAAAGAAAGTCTGCAAACCACTAGTCTACTTGTACCATAATCATCACGATGCTGAAAAGAAACGCTATGTAAGGTCTGCTACAAGAAGGAGTATTTAAGGCATTAATATTCGGGATTCACTGTTCTTTATGTATAAATGTTGGTGGCGCGAACATTTGTTAAATAGCTAATAAAAGCTTTCACATTTGTTTAATAAATTGTCTGCTAAAAACAACCTTCTTAGTTTCCAATGGGCATTGTTTGTTTCTCTTTCTCTCTCTCTCTCTCTCTCTCTCTCTCTCTCTCTCTCTCTCTCTCTCTCTCTCTAACGAACAGAAAGAGACTAAGTTGTTATTGTTTTTTGTTTTTCCATATTTAACTGGTTTTGGAAACTCATTTTTCCTTATTAAAAAAAATCTAATCCTACCCTAATGTTTGATCTAACAGGTCACATTTTTCTAGTATATATATATATATATATATATATATATATATATAGAGAGAGAGAGAGAGAGAGAGAGAGAGAGAGAGAGAGAGAGAGACAGACAGACAGACAGACAGACAGACAGACAGACAGACAGACAGACAGACAGACAGTGAAAGAGAGAAAGAAAGAGAGAGAGACAGACAGAGAGAGAGACAGACAGATAGACAGGGAGAGAGACAGGGTAACAGACAGACAGATAGGGACAGACCGAGAGAAAAATGAAGCTCGAATGTGAATGCCCTGCGTACGCACCTTCCCCTGTAACAGACAGACTACATATAATAACATTTCGTTAATGGTACCGTGACGATTACGACGCAGGTAGACCAATAATGCGCAGGCTACACTTGCTCCTTGCTTACCATTCTCGATTGTGATATAACGCCAAACAAGTTTATCCGCCATTAATATAATTTGTTCTTCTCAAACGGATTTTATTTCTTCTTCCTAAGATGGAATTTAGAATCTCATCTCCGAAATAATAGTTTATCGTTGTTGTCAGTTTTATGGGGAAAATACTTTGTGTCGCCGACAGCCGAAGAAAAGCAATCATATCATAGGACGTAGTTTTTTGCTTTTAACTCGTGAAAAATAAAAATAAAAATTCTTCCATTTTTCTTAATTGCCCTTCCACCAAATAAAGTCTGTCCATTTTCACGACTTCAATTTTACTGCGATATAAATTCGTTTTCGACTAAATTTTTATCGTCTATAAGTTAATGCCTTTTGTCCTGTTACATTCATGTGCATTCCATTGTTTAGTTACATTCATGTGCATTCTATTATTTTGTTACATTCATGTGCATTCTATTGTTTTCTTCTATTCATGTGCATTCTATTGTTTTGTTACATTCATGTGCATTCTGTTATTTTGTTACATTCATGTGCATTCTATTATTTTTTTACATTCATGTGCATTCTATTATTTTGTGCTATTCATGTGCATTCTATTATTTTGTTACATTCATGTGCATTCTGTTATTTTGTTACATTCATGTGCATTCTATTATTTTTTTACATTCATGTGCATTCTATTATTTTGTGCTATTCATGTGCATTCTATTATTTTGTTACATTCATGTGCATGCTATTGTTTAGTTACATTCATGTGCATTCTATTGTTTTCTTATATTCATGTGCATTCTATTTTTTTGTTACATTCTATGTGCATTCTATTGTTTTCCTATATTCATGTGCATTCTGTTATTTTGTTACATTCATGTGCATTCTATTGTTTTGTTACATTCATGTGCATTCTATTGTTTTCTTATATTCATGTTCATTCTATTGTTTTGCTACATTCATGTGCATTCTATTATTTTGTTACATTCATATGCATTCCATTGTTTTCTTATATTCATGTGCATTCTATTGTTTTGTTGCATTCATGTGCATTCCATTGTTTAGTTACATTCATGTGCATTCTATTATTTTGTTACATTCATGTGCATTCTATTGTTTTCTTATATTCATGTGCATTCTATTGTTTTCTTATATTCATGTGCATTCTATTGTTTTCTTATATTCATGTGCATTCTATTGTTTTCTTATATTCATGTGCATTCTATTGTTTTCTTATATTCATGTGCATTCTATTGTTTTCTTATATTCATGTTCATTCTATTGTTTTCTTTACATTCATTTGCATTCCATTGTTTAGTTACATTCATGTGCATTCTATTATTTTGTTACATTCATGTGCATTCTATTATTTTCTTACATTCATTTGCATACCATTGTTTTGTTACATTCGTGTTATTTTCTATTGTTTCGGAACATTCATGTGCATTTCATTCTTTTTTACATTCATGTGTATTCCATTGTTTAGTTATATTCCTGTGCATATCATTATTCATTTATATTCATGTAAATTTCCAATGTTTGGTTTCATTCAATTGAATTCCATTGTTACATTCATGCGCATTCTATTATTTTGTTACACTCCTGTTCGTTCGATTGTTTTGTTACATTCATCTGCATTCCATTATTGTGACATTCATGTACATTCTATTTTTTAAGATTCATGTGCATTCAATTGTTTTGTAACATTTATGTGCATTTCATTTGTTTTAATTCATTTGCAATTGATTTTTTATTACTTCTATGTTAATTCTATTGTTTTTGGACATCTATGTGCATTTTATTCTTTTTTTACATTTATTTACATTCCATTGTTTTGTTACATCTGATTGCATTCTATTCTTTTACATTGATGTGCATTTCAGGATTTTGTTACATTTATGTGCATTTCAAATTTTTGTGAGATTCATGTAAATTTCTATTGTTATGTTATATTTATGTACATTCTATTGTTTTTTACATTCATGTGTATTTCTATTGTTTTGTAACATTTAAGTGCAATATATTGTCATGTAACTTCTGTGTATTTTATTGTTTAATAACATTTATGTGCAGTCAATTGTTATGTTACATGAATGTGCATTCGATTATTTTTTACGTTCATGTGCATTCTATTGTATTGTTACATTAATGTGTATTCCGTTGTTGCAGTACATTAAAGTTGGTTGCATCGTTTTGTTGCATACATAGAATTGACATAAATGTAACAAAGCGAAGGGATGCACATAAATGAATTAAAACAATTGAATACACAAAAGGTTTGTTACTGTCATGCAAATTACAATTATTAGTTATATTTATGTGCATCTAATTAGTTTGTTAAATTTATGTAAATGTAACACTTTTGTTACATTCAATTGCATTCCATTGTTTCGTTTCATTCAAGTTCATCCCATTGTTTCATTACATTCACGTGCATTCTATAGTAATTATTAATTCATGTGCATTCCATTGTTTTTTACATTCATGTGCATTCCATTGTTTTGCTAAATCTATGTAAATTCCATAGTATTGTTACACTTATGTGCATTCCATTGTCTTGTTACATTCATGTGCATTTCACTGTATTGTTACATTCATGTGGTATACAATTGTTTTGTTATATCTATGTGAACTTCATTGTATTGTAACATTCATGTGCATTCCATTTTTTGTTACATTCATGTGACTTCAATACTGTCATGTGCATTCTATTATCTTTGCACATTTTCGTGCATTCAAATTGTTATGTTATGTTAATGTGCATTCCATTGTTTAGTTATATTCATGTGAATTTCATTGTTTCTTGCTTTCATGTGCATTCAATAGTTTGTTTTAAATTAATGTGCATTTAATTGTTTTTTCACTCATGCGTACATTCTTGTTGATTCATAACATTCATGTGCATTCGATTGTTATGCTACTTTTATGGGGATTACATTGTTTTGTTACATTTAAGTGCATTATATTGTTATGTTACTTCTACGTGTATTATATTGTTTAATTACATTCATGTGTATTCAATTGTTATGTTACATTTATATGAATTGCACTGTTTTGTAACATTCATGTGCATTTCATTGTTTTGTTACATCTATGTGAATTCCTTTTTTGTAGTACATTAATGTTTATTGCATTGTTTTGTTACATTCATGGAATTCACATTAATGAAACAAAACGATTGATTGCACATAAATGTAATAAAATATTGGAATGTACATGAGGGTAACGAAACAATTGATTGCACATAGATGTTATAAACAATCAGTGTGTTACCTTTATTTAAATACTATTGTTTTGTTACATTCAATTGTAATGTAATTCATTGTAATGTTTCATTCATGTGCATTTTATTGTTTGTTTCATTCATATGCATTCTATTGTTTTGTTACATCTATGGGCATTTCATTGTTTTGTTACATTCATGTGCATTATATTGTTTTGTTACATCGATGTAAATTTCATTGTATTGTTACATTTATGTGAATTCAATTGCTGTGTTACGTTTATGTGCATTCGATTTTTATTTACATTCATGTGAATTGCATTCAATTGTTTTGTTACATTGATGTGGCATCTATTTTATTGTTTCAGTTAATTGGCATTCATTGTTTTGTAACATTTATGTGAATTCCATTGTCTTGTTACCTTCATGTGTATTCCATTATTTTGTTACTTTCATGTTAATGTCATTAGTTTGTAACATTCATGTGCATTCAATTGTTTTGTTATATTCATGTGAATTCTATTATTTTATTACATCCAAGTGCATTCCATCGTTTTTTTACATTCATGTGAAATCCATTGTTTTGTTACATTCATGTGTATTCTATTATGTTGTTACATTCGTGTGCATTCTATTGTTTATTTACATTCATGTGCATTCTATTTGTTGTGTCATTTATGTGCATTCAACTGTTTTAGTAAATTCACGTGCATTTAATTGTTATGTTACATTTATGTGCATTCCATTGTTTTGTTACATTCATATGCATTCTATTTTTTGTTTCCTTCATGTGCATTCCATTGTTTGATTACATCTGTGTGCATTTCATTGTTTTGTTACAGTTATGTGCATTCTACTATTTTGTTACATCTATATGAATTTCATTGTATTGTTACATTCATATGCATTACATTGTCTTGTAACATCTATCTTAATTTCATAGTATTGTTACAATTAATGTGCATTCAATTGTTTTGTCACATTTATGTACAGTTCATTGTTATTTTACATTCATGTGGATTCAATTGTATTATTACATATATATGAATTGTATTGTACTTTTACATTTATGTGTATTCATTTTTTAGTTACATTCATGTGCATTTAATTGTCTTGCTACCTTCCTGTGTATTCCATTATTTTGTTACTTTCATGATAATTCCATTGTTTTGTTACATTAATGTGCATTCAATGTTTTGTTACATTCATGTGCATTCAATTGTTTTGTTACATTCATGTGCATTCAATTGTGTTGTTACCTTCATGTGCATTCCATTATTTTATTACACTTATGTGCATTTCATCGTATTTTTACATTCATATGAATTCTAATCTTTTGTTACATTCATGTGCATTAAAGTGTTTTGTTACATTGATGTGCATAGCATTATTTTTTACATTTACATGCATTCTCTTGTCATATTAGATTCATGTGCATTTTATTGGTTGGTTTAATTCATGTGCATTCCATTTGTTTGTCACATTTATGTGAATTCCGTTGTTTTTATTACATTTAAGTGCATTCTATTGTTTTATTAAATTCATGTTTATTTAATTTTGTTGTTAAATTTATATGCATTTCCTTGTTTTTCTTTAACTTCTATGTGCATTCCATTGTTTTATTACATTCATTTGCATTCGATTGTTTATTTACAGTCATGTGCATTCTATAGTTTTGGTACATCTACTTGCATTTAATTGTTATGTTATATATTTATGTTATATTAATGTGCATTCCATTGTGGTGTTACATTCGTGTGCATTCTATTGTTTAGTTACATTCATGTGCATTCCATTGATTTTTACTTCTATGTGCATTCCATTGTTTTATTACATTCATGAGAATTCCATTCTTTTGTTACATTAATGTGCATTGAATTGTTTTATTACAGTCATGTGCATTTTATTGTTTATTGTGTATTAATTGTTTGTTTTTTTGGTTTACTTTCGGTTTTACTAGAGTTTGTGAAGACAAATTGTAAATAAAATCGTATTTATTTAGCTACCTCTTTTTTCGTGTTATATTGCCAACGTGTAGGGCATCAGTCACTTCACGTTTTTGCAAAAGTTTGATTGAAGTGAAAATGCACATTTTCTTATGTTGCGAACACTACTAGTGTGCGTGTTGCCAAATATGTGTTTAGGTGGTTCGTTTCCTTGTCTTGGTAGAATGAGAACATCCAATATTCTCATTCTTCACCACCATTAATAAGAATTAAAACTTTCTTATTTCTTCACATAATCACAACAAACCGAATTTACACAACTTTCCTTACGTATATGTTGGGAAGATTGTTGATGGACGTAAAACATCTTGGGTTTATCTCAGATATGACCTGGCAGTGTATCTCTTTCGGAGCTTGTCGGAACTGCCGTGTGACTCGGAGAATGTCTGTTCCATGCGCTGGTCGGAACTGGTTTTTGCTTTGAATTGATGTATCGTCCAGAGCCGGCCTTATTTGTGTGCCAGTCAGAGCTGGTCTGAGCCGTTTGTCTTCCTTCTTCCAGTGTACACTATTTCGATTTTGACCTGATGATTGTCTCTAGAAACGACTCCGTTTATTGGCTTCGAATATCCTAGTAAACTATCACGTCATAAAATAACATAAACGATTTAAGTTTATTTGATATTGTTCGAATATACGCTATTTTATCTACAGACTATGTATTAAACATATATTTCGAACAGATCCATCATTAGAACGAAATGTTGAGGCCGAAACTACGGTCAACACATTTATTTACAGTTGACAATTATGAAAGACAAGCAACGTACATTATACAATGCAATAAAATATATTTGGTTCTTACTCTACCTTTAAGATAGGAACATTGCTTATTTGGGGGGTTTACATTCTTTATTTTATCCATGGGAGAGGTCCGACAGCGGTGGTATTCTTTGATACTCTCTAGTCACTTTCAGGCGTCATCAAAGGGGGGGGGCACCCAGTTGTGCTCAAAACCGGTGCACCACCAAAATCGGTCCCGGCCAATATATTTAGACGTTCTTTATATATGTAAGTATTCGATTTATAAAGGTATTTACATACATATGTTGAATACCAATTCTTCATGTGGGGTGACAACAACTCAAATGCAGTATTTAAAAAAAACGGATAAGAAAAGGAAAGTGTACGTTTCTACGTTTAAATGAAAGCAAATGAAGATGGGGGAAAAGGAAGAATTTATTGGATGAGAATGTGTGGAAGTAGGGATGCGACACAAACGAACATAAAAAAGTTACTAGCTTATATAAGTGTGATACTATAGTGCCCCCACTTCCCATAGCTAAGAACCACCGGGAGAGATTAGCTACGAAATAAATAACAATTAAAGATCGACTGATTCATTGAACTTCAGAAAAGGCGACGCCATGGACAGTTAGCCATTAACAGCAAGAAGTTTACGGTGGAAGTAAGCCTAGCGAAACCCGGGTATATCTGATTTCCGGTGGAAAGTAAATATATTTAGTGGAGGACACTGGCTGCTGAAAAGAGAATGACGACAAAGCCAGACGAGGAAATGGAGTCAGTTTTAGCTGAGATCCTGGACACGAGGGATAGGAAATTTAGTTCAGATTTAGAGACTAGCGACGAGACCCCAACGACACACTCATACACACCCATGTCCGACAACTCGCTTGTATACAATGTCTGTATCTGCGTGTTGTTTTTATTATATATGTATATTGTGAACTGTGGATTCGCGCCCGGCGACTGCTAACACTAAAATCCCGACACGGCCGATAAGAAGATGATGATGAAGACGAAGAAGAAGAAGAACCACGGCACAGGCGTTTGATATGAGGTGGTTAGTCAGAGGCGCTAGCAAAGCTACTCTCTTTCTTTCACCGTTTTCTAAGCTTCCTCTTTCCTTTTCATTTCTTCCTTTTTGTACCAAAGAAAATATGATGCAGTCAAATTAATATCTTCGTAATACGTTGTCTCCCAAAATAAAAAAACATGATTTCGCATTAATGTGCGAATTCTACAATGTTCATCCAATAAATATGATTCCTGCTCGTTCGAAACGATAAACTTAACGAGCCTGTGTGAATGAAAGCACAAATGCTATTGGTTATCCTTTCACTAAATTCTAGTTTTACTGCGATTTTAAAATCAATAAATATTAAACGCGTGCTACACACAGCGGCATATCAACATTGGTCGTCGATAACATCAAGACGAATTTCAACTTGACTGCGATAGATATGTCTCAGTCAGGGAGAAAAAAGAAGAGAAAAAAATATGCTTATACTTCTGACAAGGGTGTTTCTCACCGAAAGTACTCAAGTTTGTTTTTTTTAAGTTTTTAAGGTAAATAAATAATTTATTTTAAAAAACAAATAATTTGCGTTGTCCAAGTTTTTAAAATATTTTTTTTTAATATTCTCCTTATTATTGCCATTTCAGCAACGTTTTCAATGTTTGACTTTTCAAACTACCTTATTCACGTAAACGCGTGCTACACTCAGCGGCATATCAACATTGGTTGTCGATAACATTAAGACGAATTTAAACTTGACTGCGATAAATATGTCTCAGTCGGGTAGGATTATACGAAAAAAGAAGAGAAGAAAAAATGCTTATACTTCTGACAAGGGTGTTTATCACCGAAAGTACTGAAGTTTAAAAAAAAAAGTTTTTAAGGTAAATAAATAATTTATTTTAAAAAACAAATAATTTGCGTTGTCCAGGTTTTCAAAATATTTTTTTTTAATATTCTCCTTATTATTGCCATTTCAGCAACGTTTTCAATGTACTCAAGTTGTAAAAAAAATTTTTACGGTAAATAAATAATTTATTTAAAAAAAAAAATAATAATTGGCGTTGTCAAAGTTTTTAAAATATTTTTTTTAGATATTCTCCTTATTATTGCCATTTCAGCAACGTTTTCAATGTGTGACTTTTCAAACTACATTTTATCATTATAGCAATGGAAAATTAAGTTTTACACAAAAAAATATAATTAAAAGAATCATTTTCGAAATCGGAAATTTGGGTCAGATTTTTTCGATTTCAATACCGATTTTGATACCCCAAAAAGTTCCGATTTTTCCAATTAATCGTACCAACACTAATTCGGACAAAGCCGAAAGCAACAAAGAACGCGGATATCGACGTCCGATCTACTTTGAGGTCAGAGAAAAAAGAGATGGATTCTAATTTTGTTTCTCTTCTGAATTTTCCTACTCCATCACTTAACCTTTAAATCCGTTTTTTTTGTATATATACTTGTGAATTCATGCTCACATGTTTCAATGTCAATCTAATATGGTTTTCTTTTTCTTTTACATCTACCGCCATCGCTACAATGCCACCAGCTCCGAGCGCTATCATCAATACATGAATTATATAAGATGCTAGAAGTACTCTTGACCCGGTGGGTCACAACCACGACCAATACTTATTCTACTTTGAGTTCATTCTTTATTTCTATATTAATCTTAAGCTTCTTTCCTCGTGTTGCCGGCCTCTGGAACTCCTTCTCTGCTCCTTGATTTCCCTTACTCTACCGACATGCAGAAATTTGAAATTAATGTAAACAAACATCTCGCTGCATACCTCCCAACTTAGGATGACCCCAAAAACTTACACCCTAATTCTCAGTAGACCCTTACGTCTACAGTGGCAACCTGCCTTGTTTGGGGTGAACTATGATTTTTTTTAAATAAAGCTACTTATTATTTAACCATACAATTTACATTCGTGTTTGTGATGTGTACTAAAACGATGTAAATTAGATAGCAACGCTAAAAAAGAGAGTCACTCCTTCTCTGAATGATCACAATAAGAAATATTAGAGAATGGTTTTATTAACAAAGAGTGACGGGGGCGAGAGAAACACATAGATAGCTAAGTGAGATATGAGTGACTTGTTCAATTAATTACAAAAAAATAAAAACAGATTTTTAAAAAAAACATAACTCAATCCCAGAACTAAATTACATTTTAGAATGTGTTTTTTGTTATTAAAGTATATAGGAAAATCCCTTAGAAAAATTCAATTCAATAAATTAAAAAATAAATAAAACAAGCATGCTTCAGTTGCCATGTAGGAAAAGGGCGGGAGAAATTTACACGGAAGAGGATACAATGTCCAAGCACCTGTCCAATTTCGCCTTGAATTGCTGTGTTGTTGGCATTTACTACATCTGGAAGTTCATTCCAAGGTCCAGAGATCCGATTCAATCGAAATCGACGGTGAAGCATTTTCTGGTGATGCCCGCGTAGACCTCTTTCTGGTGCAGGAGTGAATAATGGGTGCTGGGGGAGGTCGTAATGGCCATTGAAGAGATTGTAGGCCAAAATGAGATCACCGTGTAATCGACTGCGTTCAAGGGAGAAAAGGTTCAGCCTCTTGAGTCGGCTTTCGTAGAGCAGATCCCATAGTTCCTGCATCATTCGAGCAACCAGTCGTTGAACTCTCTTCAAATGCTGAATATCACGTATTAGATATGGAACATATAAATAAACGTTGATTCACTCAGCTGTTGTATAATAATAGATATATGTTTAGCATTTTTCAATGTAAGTAGATCATTTTGATTTGGTCATTTTAAAAGTAGCGGTAAAGTGCCTCCTGCTCTAATACATGAAACAAATTACGTATATCGTTACTGTTACGTGTCTTTAGTTATGTGACGCAATATGATGGCACAGAGCCGTAACTCTAGTTTTTAACTTCTAGGAATTTTCCACTTCTCTGCTTATTCTAGCCTTATGTGGAAAATAACGTGTTAACACTATTTTATACATTTGCATCCAATATCGCTACACATGGAGACCTATTCCCACACTTATCCTCAAAAGAACACCACCACTAAACGTGCCGTGTGCAGGCCACTCTTATTTCACAATTACTGTTCCCCAGTCGGTCTATCAAATTTTCGTCCATTAATATTAAGTCTCAATTTTACATACATTCCCACACACTGATTTACAGATACACACACTAGAGGGTGATCGGACCTAATTATCTCCCTTTTCACCACGCTATGGGCCGTTCAGATCGGTACTATAAAAGCCCAAACACAAAGGGATTATCTATCGTTTTCCCTTCATCACTTCGCCCGAAATAGATGCGCGTAACGCACACACAAAATTCAAGGTATGTGAGACGCATTCTCTTAACTTCTTCACACACCTGCACACATTCTTTTCAAACTTTCTTGGATCTATGTACGTATTTTTACGCACACAATCCAACTGGAAGCGAACATTTTAGGTTTTACAATAAATAAATCTTATTTCAAATGTAAGATCATGCCGGCCCTCATGACGATCGCCAACCCCAACGCATGTGCCGTGGTTTTCTGTTCGTCTTCATCTTCCGTTCTTTCGTTTTAGCCATGGTGCCCCGGCGATCACCGAGGTAACGCGCCACAGTTTATAAGCATAGAAAAATAAAAACAACAGACTCACAATAGAAAACACAACTTCGATACATTGTGAATAGATCAGTCGTGCTCTGAGTATGTATGATATCGTTAGCGTATAAAAGGACCCCCAAACGTTGTCTGTTGATAGCTGTCTGTCGAGGCTATCATCGGTGTTCAACTCATCTCACAATTTCCTGCTCATCTACTCCGAGCTGTTCTCGTCCGATTTGGGCTCCAATATGCTCGTCTTCTCTCTGAGCCAGGAACTGTCGTTAAACTCGTCAACTACCGTAAACTGTTGTAAAACTCTAATTGTCGCAAACAACTCTGACTTCCAAACATCCCAACTCACGACCGGTAATCACATGTCTGGTCCTTTGTCTTAGTCATCGATAAGCGAGAATGACTCGACCACTCCTAAAACAATAGAAACTGGCTATTTCTGCGCTCGCTTTTGTGTGCCTTAGTGAATCATTTTCCTCCATTGTTTGTTTTACCTATCCTACTTTCGACAGCTCTTCCCCTTTTTGCGAACCATTTCCTCGGCCTTGGGGGTGGGAGGTCCATAGTATCACCCAAACATATCGCCTTCGTTCCGTTCCTTTGTTTCATGTATTTGCTTGTACAACCGAACACAATAGATGGACGTTGCCCAACATCAACAGTCTTAAACGTTGTTTTATTCAGATTCTTCATCTTCCTTCTGAAATAGAATTTAATATCTCATATCTCATATAATAATTTATGATTGTGTTTATTCTTTTGTATTGCATGAAAACGTATGTTGGCGTCTGTATGCACGTGTATATCGGCCATCTTAAAAAGCAATCATAGAGTTAGACGTGGCAGCCATCTTTTTTTTTTTCAAAAGTGTCAAATGATGTGGAAACACTCAAGCCAAATAATAATAAAAATAAAAAATTCTTCCATTTTCTAGATTGGCCATTCCCACACACCCGATCTGATCCGATCCGGTCCCACCATCTCTGCCACTTGTCCGGCCGATCGCTGAGAGATATTAAAAAGAATCCAAAAAATATAAAGCGAATGGAGAAAGGAAAAAATGGAAATGTCTAAACAATCATGTGTAAATATTAAAACATGAGAGACAAGTAAAATTGGCTATTGTTTCAGAAGAGAGAAAATAAAAGAGAGAAGAAAAAGAAAGGAGGTGAAACGGAAACGATGATGAAAAGAGAAGAACAATAAAATAAAAATAAGACAATATAGAATGAATGAATGAAAGAAAGGATGAAAGAAAAACAATGAAAGTCATAAAAACGAAAAGAAGAAAGAGAGAGAGAAATAAAGAAAGAAACAGGAAGAAAATTGAAAACTGAAAAGAGAAAAAAAAACAAAGAGAAAAGGGAAATGAAAAAGAAATATAAAAATTGCAGGAAAGAAAGAAAGAAAGAAAAAAGAAAGAAAAAAAGGAAAGAAGAATTAATATAAAAGAAATTAGAAAAGCGAAAAAAAAAGGAAACTAAAAGGGAAGAAAAGAAAAAGAGAAGGAAGGAAAAAGGGAAAGAAGGAAATATGAAAAAATAAAGTATTTAAAATAAATAAAGGGGGAAGAAAAAGAAGGAATAAACTAAAGGGGCTACAACGAAAAGGAGTGAAGAAGAAATAAAAAAGAAAAAGTAAGAAAACTCGAGAAACATGAAGGAAAACAAACCATGAAAGCAATAACAAAAAGAAGAGACGTTATGTTCATGGAAGGTGCTCGACTGAGCTCCATCTCTGCCCCTCGCCCCTCTGTAAAATATTCATGGCAAGAACTCGACTAGTTATAACCACAGAAAATAACTCTCTCTCTCTCTCTCTCTCTCTCTCTCTCTCTCTCTCTGTACTAAAAAACAAACGGAATTTCCATTGACAAAATTTCTTTCTTAGGAAATCCCATCTGTGGAACAAAATACCACAAGGCTGCTTCTCAACCGACTACAATATGGTCATCTTCAAGTCTAATGTAAACAAATACTTGTTGAGTCGTCATCTTAGATAATCAATTTCTCTTAAGTAATCTTCTGTCCAACCATTTGTTTCGAATCCTCGTCGTGGTGGCGTTCATTGTCCAACTGAAAATCTCTGTAACTCTAACCCTAACCCTAACCCCAACCCTAACGCTTTATCATTGATATATGGTGAACCACAAGTAAAAACGAAAAATAAATGAGAAAAAAAACATCTATGATAAAATCATGTCGTGTTTATACAGTGTGCGCAGCGGTTAGAGAGAAAAAGACTACTTGGTGATGGCTTTCGGTTTTTGAAATCGGAAATTGACAAATAATGTTAATAATAAAAAAAAAGTCCCTCATAATTTTATGCCATTTAGATTCTGGTCGAATTTTTAATTGCACTTGTTTATAAACATTTCCTTAAGAGAGTAAACAAATTTCTTTTATCACAAACCCTAAGTCCGAGTGGCATGGTCGTAAAACCACACATAATCGCCTTAAAAGGGAGAACGCCTCCTCCTCAACAAAAAGTTTGATTTGAGTATTTGTAATAAAAAAAAACATTCAACTTATAAAAAATATTTTTATTTGATTATTAGTAATAAAAATAATTTCCACTTATAAAAAATATTTTGATTTGATTATTAGTAACAAAAATAATTCCCACTTATAAAAAAATATTTTGATTTGATTATTAGTAATAAAAATAATTTCCACTTATAAAACCAGTTTGATTTTCTTATATGTTAATATTTTTAAAAAATAGTGAAAATAAATTGCCCCACAAAAAATGTCAGACTTAAAATAGGATGGGTAACTGTTTTTTGATAAACACCGCTTGTCAATTTCCGATTTCAAAACTGAAAGTAGACTTTTTTCTCTTTAACCCATAAAAGTCTCCAACATTTTAAATGGATATAAAAAATTAGCACAATTATCTCGAGAAAACATGATTTTTTCTATAAAAATTACATGTCTTCTTTTTCTTCTTCATCTTTGCGTTTTTCTAATACATGAAACAATCTTGAATTATTTGGTTTATTCGGACTACTGTTCTCATCTTGGATGATATTCTCACGTTTCGCTGATATAACCTCCGACCTTCTTCATGCGCGTCTTGTCGAACTCGGGAATCCGTGCAAAATTCCGAATGGAACTCTTTATTTAATCCACGGGAGTTGCTTGCTCTCGTTCCGTTAGTCATGACCGGGTAGAAGTTTTAAGTAATTCGTAATTGTATTCTTAGTATCGAAGTATTACACCTCCAGAAGATTGTCACTTAGAACTGCTTATTACTTAGCACTTTTATCCGTTACGCAACGGGTCATTATTTTAAACTTTTACCCGGTCATGTGAAGATCTACTGATCACTGTAAAGAATTGGAAAATAAAGTGGTACAGCCATGTCACACGATCATCAGGTGTCGCGCAAACAATCTTGCGATGGAATTGTACATGGGGGGGGGGGGTAAGAAAGAGGTAGGAGGACAACATCTGAACGTAAACAGGGCTAACGCTGTATAACACGCTCAGGGGGCAGGACATCTGCAGGGTTGAAGAAAACTGGTTGCCAGATCACGAGACACGTGAAATGAGAGATATATCGCAATTGAAGTTTGGAAGATACAGTATATCTTTGCACCGGTGACAGGTTAGAGAAAAGTATATAGACTCTAAAATGGTTTTAAATAATTAATTTATCAATATTTACTTCCATCAAAATAATTGGTACACTAAAAAATTGGACAGAACCTGAAAATAAATTTCTGATATTTACATTTCGTGGTTATTTTTAGGTAAAACGGCGCCTCTCTGTCACATGCTTTACGCTCATAAACCCACATTATCATCAATTACGATTTTAACAAATTTTTAAATAAATAAAATTAATATGAAAATAATTGAAAATTAGAAGCATTTTTAAAGCAATATTTCTTTTTTACTTTAATCTTAAATTTTTCGGAATCAAATCTTTCAGAATCAAATTCTATCTTTAAAAAAACGTTTTAACGTCCGTGTTTTGTTGTTGAACTACGCATGGGTGTCCTGATGGTTACTAAATTCAAATCAAATTCAATTGAATAGGAAGCATCAGACCTGCTAGTATTTTAAAAAGAGAAGTCGTTTCGGTGGAAGCATGGGTGACTTAGAAATATTAAAATAATTGAAAATTAGAAGGCTGTTAAATGCAATTTTTTTTTTACTTTAATCTTATATTTTTCCAAATCAAATTCATTTCTTCAAAATGATACTTTTTATTTCAACTTTTCTGTGTAGATGCATATTAGTTCGCCATCTTTGAATTTGACTGCGGGTCTATTAATGCGAGGTACGTTACACTCTAAATGTAAGTTACTCAACTTCGTTTAGATTTACAACTACCTTTCGTTAACTTTTAAACTCAAGTTATTTTTAATTTTTTTTAAATACATATACTTACGCGTACTGTTTGCTTTTAAAACTATATACTTATAAACTTTACCACTGCGAAAGTCAATTCAAATACACTGTTGGAATGAGCAGTATACAGAAAAATCTAACGGCAAAGAATTCATACTTATTGCGGCATTCTTTGTGGGTTCCTCCTAGAATTTGTAAACTTAACTAAACAAGACTGTTTATTTTTATTTTTATTATTTCATAGCACAATTTATAAAAGAACAAATAGATGTATAGTTGGTTCTTTTAAATTTTTTTAGTTTCTTCATCAAGAGTAAGACGTTGCAGAACGACGTCATAATGAGCATTGTGTTGTCTCAGATGATAGCTAGGGAGATGCGCTGAAACATCTACGCAGTCTCGAGGCTCGTTCCTCCAAATAGCTATCATCCATCCGTCCTATTTTTCGTATGAATTGTGCAGTATAGGGACCAAAGACACATGACGTTTCAACTGAGAGACTGAAAAATTAAGCAGTCCGTTAGGAAGCTGTATTGGGCATTTTTTCTGGTTTTGGCGTATTGAGTTGTGATACCCAAATTAACAGCAGATTCTGCAATTCTTGACATATGAAAAGGCCAGACAAGTGGCGTCCCATATAAGTGGATTTCCAGCTCGAGAGTGTTATGCCGTTAGGTCGACCATCGCTTCTGTTTAGTCCGACTGGATCGAGAACTGATGTGAACCCACTGAGACCTTATTTAACTACGTCATTGACTGTGGAGTGACGAGACAGACAGCCTGCACTGAATCTGTTTGTTATCTTCCATTACATGCATTCACTACTGTGATATTATTGTAGTCCAAGGAGTGTATCTTCTTGTGGCTGCGCCGTGGAGATATCCCGAGATGCAATCTTATCGTCCTGATACAGCACTACAAGATACTGGACGTCGATAGTCACATTTAATTTTCGGAGCAGCATCTGTCCATTGGCTTGAGTCCACTATGTTTAAGATCTTCAAGAACTTGTGGGTTGCTGCCTATGCCCGAACTGGGAAGTAATCGGTCGCATACCTCTGCCCCACTTTGTTTTCTTTGATCATGGAAGTCTTCAAGCTGTCAGAGTGATTGGCTTCAGTCCGCTGCTTGGTGCACACGTTTGTTCGACAATTTTCTGCCAAAGTTATTGTCGAACACACATTGTGTGCACCATGACACACCATGCCAAGAATTCTTGGCATGGTGTGTCATGTGCAGGGCCTACATAAAGGACGTCTCTGAGTGATGTGGGCTCCAGTTGCACAAGTGAATTGTCTCGTCCGGCTTATATGAAACAATTTCCAAGTCCTGAGTATATCTCTTAACCAACGTTTTTACCCACTTGGCCAAACGTCAACGATAATTTAGATTGAGTAATGTTTCAGGCTTTTTGCTATCATCATCTTGATTGCTGTATTCTGCAACTATTTTCAGGTGCCTCTTATTGTAATTGGTTACCTTTCGTGAACTTTGAAATGAAGTGAACTTGTGTTCGTGTGTATTTACTACACTAATCGTGATCGTCCATTCGTTTTCAGCCAAATTCGGTGCTTGATTTTGTAACAAATAGTTTTCTTTTCCAAATAAAATCACAACTCTTTGTTTTAAAACAAGTAACAATATTTCATTTTGTGAGATTAGAATGATACTTGGTTTCTCTACCAAACGACAGACTTGCAATCAGAACGACAAACCGATCAGTGTAAAGCACCAAGACCCATCCATCTCTCAGACAAACAGAGACCAACCAAGCCCCTCTAGCCGTTTTCCTAGAATATCTATCATATATATATATATATATATATACTGCCATTTGGGTAGCTACACAGCAAGACGACATGACATAAAAATTAACCAACCAGAGTGTCTATTATCCGGAGATAAATTCTGTAGGATTGAAAATGGTCTACTTTCCCAGCATAAAGCCATTCTTTTTTCTAGGAGACAAACCAATTTCTTGGGTGGTCTCTTTTCTGAGTGTCCTACGGTCAGTTTGATTTTCTGTGGTCTAACAGAGTTGAGATTTGTGTGCCTCTCCAAACAAGATGGGCCCGTGGGCTCTTAACTAATGAATTGTGTTCTTTGGACTAGTATTTGGTCCCCCGATTTATAAAATCGGGGGACCTATGTTTTGAGGCATTTCCGTCCATCCGGATTTTTCTCCGCAACCATCTATTGAATTTCTCTGAAATTTTGCATGAAGTTGTAACTTTGGTCAGGTTAGAAAGTGACATTCTCCGATTTTTGAAAAAAAAATCTGGTTAGCCCCCTAGGGGGTCAAAAGGCCCCAAAATGGCAAAAAATGACATTTTTTGCCCAATAACCTTTCATCCATCCATTCAATTTCTCTGAAACTTGGCCAAAATATGGAGGAAATTGTTCCTAATAGAAAATAAGTATTGCTGACCTTGGAAAAAATCTGGTTCGCGCCCCCGAGGGGTCAAAAGCCCCCAAAAAGGGCAAAAAATGACCCTTTTCTCCCATAACGTTTGATCCATCCATTCAGTTTTTCTGAAACTTGGCCAAAATGTAGAGGCAATTGTTCTGGATATAAAATGAGCATCCTTGACCTCAGAAAAATTCTGGTTCGCGCCCCCAGGGGGTACAATGGGGGTCAAAAATGCCCCAAACTGCCCAAATTTATTGCATTTTACACTCGCCACATCGAATCACATACAGAGGGGGACCACGCATGCGCAGCTTCTTTGATTTGGTAAAGCTAAGATTTCTCATGTGCAAGAAAACGAGCATCATTGTAATCTCCAAAACAACAAAACCTTGTAACTTGTTTTAAACAGAAATTACGATTTTTATTTGGAGGGATAATTCTTCTGTTGCAACACTGACTGAGACCACCCAATTGACACTGCGACTGCTGCAACACTGACTGAGACCACCCAATTGACACTGCGACTGCTGCAACACTGACTGAAACTACCCAATTGACACTGCGACTGCTGCAACACTGACTGAGACCACCCAATTGACACTGCGACTGCTGCAACACTGACTGAAACTACCCAATTGACACTGCGACTGCTGCAACACTGACTGAAACTACCCAATTGACACTGCGACTGCTGCAACACTGACTGAGACTACCCAATTGACACTGCGACTGTTACCACCCAATTGACACTGCGACTGTTGCAACACTGACCGAGACCACCCAATTGACACTGCGACTGCTGCAACACTGACTGAGACCACCCAATTGACACTGCGACTGTTGCAACACTGACTGAGACCATCCAATTCACACTGCGACTGCTGCAACACTGACTGAGACCACCCAATTCACACTGCGACTGTTGCAACAATTACTGAGACCATCCAATTGACACTGCGACTGTTGCAACATTGACTGAGACCACCCAATTGACACTGCGACTGTTGCAACACTGACTGAGACCACCCAATTGACACTGCGACTGCTGCAACACTGACCGAGACCACCCAATTGACACTGCGACTGCTGCAACACTGACCGAGACCACCCAATTGACACTGCGACTGTTGCAACATTGACTGAGACCACCCAATTGACACTGCGACTGTTGCAACATTGACTGAGACCACCCAATTGACACTGCGACTGTTGCAACACTGACTGAGACCACCCAATTGACACTGCGACTGCTGCAACATTGACTGAGACCACCCAATTGACACTGCGACTGTTGCAACATTGACTGAGACCACCCAATTGACACTGCGACTGTTGCAACATTGACTGAGACCACCCAATTGACACTGCGACTGTTGCAACACTGACTGAGACCACCCAATTGACACTGCGACTGTTGCAACACTGACTGAGACCACCCAATTGACACTGCGACCGGTGTCGGAATCAAACAACTTTGGACCAGCATAACGAGCAGACAATCACAATCTGTGTAGTGAACGCACACAGCGCACTTTCATAATCTGACGAAAACCAAAACATGAGGTCAGAAGATTTGTTGCTAACACTACATTTACCCAGGTTATCCTAAGGACGAATTGGTTACGCTGGTATGGTCATGTGGAATATTCATCCTCCTGGATAAACTGTTGCAGAAGCATGGATGTCTTGTATCGCAGGAAGGTTCGTCGGCAAAAGAAAACTTGGAAGCAAATGATTAGACAAGACCATACAGTGGAATTTGGAGACAGTTGACCGATCGAACTTCAAGAAATTGAGAGTGAGCTTGCAAAATACCAGAAAAGTTACATTAAATGAATAGAAAAAGTAGTCAAAAGATTATTTAAGATGGACAGAAAAATAGGAAGCACCGAATATTCACAAAGTCACTTTATTTGTCTTCTCATCAATTTCTCTTGGTTTGTTGTGAGGATAGAGTCCCCATATACCTACTGCCAGCTTACTTGCTTAACCTATTTCAAAGATGCCTATTCTCCTAAAATGTGATCTAGTTTTCAACCAGTCAGAGATTCCGGTGTATCGTAGACTCCTTCATTTATCTAACACTGTAACCGGGATATTAGTAGCTAATGGCAAAAACAGCTAAAAATCAAGCTGAATTTTTTAACTTCGAGGTTACAGCCATCCTGCGTATGTGAAGAAAGGGCAGCGCAAAAACAAGAGGGGGGGGTGTCATTTTTGAGGAAACAAAAGACATCTAATTTCCCTACCTTCTTCAGGAATCGTTTTACGTCTTAACTTAACAGAAAAATTTAAATTTTCAGTTTTCAGAGAGAACTCATAAAAGCGAAAAGGAAGACAAAGCAAGACAAGATGGAGAGAGGAAAAGAGAAAAATGAGAAAGAAAGATAAAGCGAGAGAGAGAGACGAAGTTAAAGAAATAAAATCTAGCCAAATGGCGACAAAAAAAAAAATAAGTACGGCTCTAGTGATTTGGCAGAAATCAGTTTTTTAAATAAACCGGATTTTGACCAAAAAGCGGGGGAACTCACATCAATGGGAGGTGCTAACAATTTAAGCAGATATCCAGTTTATTTTCTGGATTAAAAAAAAACAAGGATCATACAGGGAATAAGAACCCCAGAAAAATAACAAGACGTCTTGGGTCTTCCAGTTGACTTTGGCACACACACATGTGGACTCTGTAAACAAAACTATAATAATCCGGATTTGTTTGTTTTTTCTAAGGAGGGGAGGGGAGTATATTAAATATTTATTTTATTTACAAAACATTTTAATAAACAAACGAAACATTGAAACGTCCAAAATTCTCATTTTAAAATGACTTCAGTGTTTACGATTGTTCGTTTTGTATTTAAATTATTATAATTCTAATAAATATATACTTTTTTTTTCTTTTAAAACATGTTATATATATATTTGGGGAGGGGGATATATATTTATTTTTTAATGTAGGGGTGCGTTTTTCTTTTATTTACATAACTTTTAAATAATAAATAAATGTATTGAAAACAAGTAATCTTAATTAAATCCTTCGAAACTGAGGCAATTTAAATTTTCGTCCCAATCCAGAATGTCCCATTTTGGGGGGAACTGGATTTTCCCTACATTAAAAAATCGACCTCGTGTCTAATCTACCCCAGGGGAGTAAAAGTTTTTTTAACTTTTTTTTTAAATTAAAATTGTATTACTTTATAAATTTCTATGATCGGTTAAAAATAATATAAATATTAACATGTTTTAAAAGGAAAAAAATATATATATCTAAATCGAACAATCGTAAACACTGAAGTTATTTTAAAACAAGAATTTCAGATGCTTCAATGTTTCATTTGTTTATTAATAAGACTCAAATGCGTTCCTCTCGTCTTAGCATATATGGTCCAAAAACGAAAAAGGAATTCTGCTTAAGAGCGGACAACTCACATCCATGCATTAGTAAAAAAAAAAAAATCAAAAAAATGTTTAAATGAATTGGAAAAAGGAAAAAGGCCAAAGAAATAATTATATTCAATAAAGATTTATTTTACATTAGATTTGAAAGAAAGCAGCCAAGTGTTTAGATTCCCCCAAGATTACAAGCAAATGGGAAAAGTGAGGCGAGAAACGTGTGGACTGTTATTTTAATTTTTGTAACTTAACACAAAAATTAAAGTTTCAAAAAAAGTTGTTTGGAGAGGGGTAGGCGACCTGCTGGAGGGAATGGGGGAGATGTAAAATGAGATGAATCCGTTGAAGACGGTGGGAGGGTTTTCCTACTGCTCCCAATTTTTCTGACTGTCTCTCCCTCGCTCTCCCCATTTCGGGGTCAAGAGATCCAGAGACCCAACCCCCCACGTTATCTAAAGTGAACTCCCGCCCCAAACCCTTTTCTCCTTGACTGACATATCAAAAATATAGAAAAATCTTTTTATAGGACCACCCCCCCTCCTTTTCCTCATCTTAGAATGAATTGAATTTTTTTTTTATTTCAATCGTCACTTTCGTCTTTTTCATCTGTATTATTCGATTTTGTATTTTCACTGTCTTCTTTATCATCACTGCTGTTCCAGTCATACTGAAAAACGAAGAAAAAGCAAAAAATTCATTAAGAAAAAAAAAAAAAAAAAAAAAACAACAAATAAACAAGTAGATGTCCCGGCTTTATAAGATGGGGGGGGGGGGGGGGACTAGGGCAAGAAAATATACAATCAAATTTTGAATAAATAATTTATTCAGATGATTCAGTAGTGGTTTGTTGTTTGTTTTACGGCATATCAACCCTTTTCGCATTATTTAAGGCCAAATCCAGTCATTTTGGTAGAAGTTTTTATGTTTCAAGTTCTTTATATTTTCAAATATTTATTCAGTTTTTGGTTTGATTGTTTTGTAGAGGAAAAATTGTTCTTTTTTGTTTTTGACTTTGCAGAACATGAGTTTTGCAAAGGGAAAGGAAAAAACAACAATAACTTCATTGTCTGGTTTGATTTAGTTTGTTTTACGGCATAAGAACCATCTATAAGTTATTTAATACCGAATAAGGTTGTCAAATGAAATTCCAAGGTAGGTAAATTATTTTATATTGTTTTGAAAAAAATAAAAATTAAAAATAAAATTAAGATTAAATTTTTTTGAACAGTCTAACTTTGGTGAAGTCTAAGATTGTGGTCAAATTTGTGTCTTTAAACAGGTCCTTTAGATTTTGGCTTTGTTGTAGATCCTGACAGTCTATTAATATATGTATATGGGGGGGGGGGGGGGACCGATCGCCCTATGATTCAAGGGATACAAGGAAGTTATACCCATACTAGTAAGAGGCTATTAGCATTTTTGGGTTTTCTTGGTTTTCCCAACCATTTTTAATGGAAACATCATTTGTGAACCTTATTTGTAACAGCCTTTCCTTACTAGTAGTTTGACCCTGGCCGCCGTCTTTTCATACTGGCTTTGGTCTATCTCGTTCATTAGTTAAAAGTTGGACAGGTTTTATATAGCGTCTGATGGTATTGCATTGTTTGAGGTAGATGGGCAAGTAAGTATTAGGGTTTGACGTGACTAGCCAATTGATGGGCTCCAATCTAGCCGAAGTAAGGGTCGAAATGGAGCGTTGCAGGTCATGTGACCATTTATGTAACCAGGCCACGGACCACTCAGCCACCAGGATCCAGTCCTAAGGCATCACAGATCGTCAACGACGGCCAACAGGTGGCCCAGTTTTCGGGAGGAGGGGGGGGGGGGGGTATCTTACCTCCCTGCATGGGGTTGCAGTCGGCGAATTCTGGGCCCTGCCGAGAGAGACACGATTCAGTAGTAAAAGTGCTATTATTACACACTATGAAAGGAAAGCCGTACAAATGACAATTTTCTGTTTGCCATCATCCACAGCAGTAATATACAACATATTTTGATTTTGTTTCTAGTATATAAGCACCAATTTCATTCCCGGGTAATGCCAGGTGCCTCTCCCTCATATATATATATATATATATATAACTTCCATCAAATGTTTTGCCTATCTATATATGATAGGCAAAACTGACATTGACCATGTGAAGATATATTGTCGGTCAGAAGGTATCTAGCAATTTTTTTTGAAATAATCATTAAGTTTACATTTTTTTGCTTTGAAAAAAAAAAATGTAAAATAACAAATAAAATATTTATTTAGCATTGTTAGATTTATTGGGCTTAACCCAATTCCATGCATTAGCAAAATTAGACCAGTCCACTTGTCTTAGTTGTTATTTTATAATTCCCTGGCAATTTCCTTTTTTCGCATTTTTCATCGACTTAATAAAGTTGCTAGACTTAGATAGCTGAAATTTAGTATGAAAGATCTCCTTTCTCTTACCGAAGAAAGTCAAAGCCATAATTCCTTAAAATAATTACATGCACAATCTTGTTTATCTGTGACAGAAATAGAGATATGGACAAAGAAATATACAAAGTGCAGACAATATCTGTTCACAATTTTCAACTGTTAATTTCATGCTATTTTTGTTTTTTTATTATCAGTCGTATCTTTACGAAAACAGTAATTGCAGAATACTTATCTCCTGGCCCAAACTCTTTCATCTTGGCTGATATATCAAAATTAGAGAAAAATCTTTTTTATAGATCCCCATCCCTGTTCATCTCATATGAATATGATGATGAACTGATTATAGACAATTTCGAACCTCCATATTTGTGGATGAGACAGTTCTCCTTGGAATCAGGAGGGAGAAATAAGATTTCAGACTTCCTCAGCGCCAGCAGGTAGAGGGTAGAAAAGGTCAGAAAGAAATTCAAAGATTCAAGATTCAACTACAAGGTGACATGATTAATGATTTGACGCTGTCACAATGCAAGAATTCACTGGATTTCAGGTGATTATGAACCCAGCAAGCTAATGTGTGCGAGACTGCAAAAGAGAAAAGCTCATTAGGTTAAGGAGGGGGGAGAGAGTCTACTAAGTTTCATACTAGATGAGGAAAAGACAATTTCTGTCAAAGCCGATGCACGAAAAGTGAATGTAGAATCCAAAGAAGCTGATCAACAAGTTGAGCTAGACATGCTGCAGTTCTTCTCCAAAAAGATCAACTCTCTGCCCAGACAAGCTCAACTCTCAGAACAACAGGTGGCTCGCTGCCTCATCTAAGGAGTTACTCAGAATCATGCAATGTTTACAGCGACAGTGTGGTCAGCAGTGAACCGACGACATGCCACCCTATTTTTCCCCTGAGGGCATCAGGTTGAACACTGATGATTACATTTACATTCTGAGCGAGATAACGAAACCATGGATTGACCAGGTAGCTGCAGGTAGGCTGTACATATAGCAGGAGGATTCAGCGTTCTGTCATACAAGCTGGAAGACACAGCCCTGGCGGTCAAAGAAGTTCATCGACCACATTTCATCTGACATCTGAACTCGTCTGAGTGCAACCCTCTTGACTTCTTTGTGAGACACGGTGGAATCAAACATAAACAGGTCCAGGTTCAAAGGACAAGATCACTAGAGCCTTTGGAGGGATAACATTTTTTTTTCAACATTCCATTACTATTGAACAACATAAGAAAACAGTATGTACTTCTGCTGCTGGTTATGGTGTCATGATAAAAATACCGGTTTCTGACTTTTTTTGTCAGCCAGCCTTGCAACTCCTTCCTTCCCCATAGGGTTCATGGCTAGTCTGATTAGAGTCCAGGAGATTGAACGCTGCAAGTGATTTTACCTTCCATTCCCTTTGTATTATTATGATTAGCACCTTACATCAAGCAACTTTCATAAAAAAAAAAAATCAAGAGAAGGTGATGAAGGACTGTGGCCATTTCCAGGGCTGCCATCAAAGTCATAGGCGGGTTCATTGGCTGAAATTTACAAAACAAATGAAGAAAAACTAACCCAAGTTTGATGAATAAATCTCACAAAATGAAACTTATTTTTTCCTAGACAGTAATCTTTTGGACAAATATCGTTCGCTCCATGTAGATGAGAAAATCCCCTATAGTTTAAGCTTGATAATCCTAACAATGGCTGACTATTGTTGAGAAAATAACAATATTAAAAGTAGATGGACACTCACCTCAGATTCTGAAGCTTCAATATCATCCAGATTATTCTTTAAATACATATCTTCGTCGGAAGATTCTGCAAAAGTTAAATACATAAAAAAAACATTAAAAAATTAAAACTTAAAATAAAAATGACAAGATCAATAAAATTCAAACTAATGAGGTTTTTATTTCAAACCAGAAAAACCAAATGGCATCAACCGGGGTCCTAATTTCTGAAAATTGATTTTACTTTTAATATAAAATTTATTAAAATATAAAAAAAAATTTGTTTTAAAAAGCCTGTCTGTCGGGTTATGCAAATAATTTGTTTTTACACAATAAGGGTTATGCAAATAGAGTTATGGCCGCTTATTTTGTTTGGATTCAATAAAAAGCTGTTCAGATTGGAGCTTATGGAAAAGTTCTTTTGTGGTATGATGTGTGTCCGTTCGAGTCCCGTATGGAACGTTGTTTCAGTTGTTCCGGTTATTTTATTTCTTCCATCAAGTTTTTCTTCAATATTTTAACAAAACTCAAAAAAAAACTTTGGCTTTTTGTGGGTTCTGTCTGTTGCTCCATTAAAGTCAGAGTGCAAGCGGTACCCTGATCAAGTTTTATTTAAGAGTTCACAATCCTTTCTGCAATGCAACCATATTTGATACAGATGCCTAACTTGTCCACCATGTTTCGGTCATGAATGCTGAACAGTTTTTGTTCTATCACTGCTTAATGATGTGGGGACACTTTGGTAAATGAGCTTCACACTCAACGAACCCGCTAGCCATCTGTGGGATTTTATCTTAAATACAATTTCTATCAAAAACAATCCCTAGACTATTCCTGAAATGAAGAGGGTCGCCATCACAGCAAAAAAAGAGCAGCGCTAATAGAGGCGTATGGCAGAGTTATTGACAATTTTTTATCCGAAAATCACTATTATATTCTTAGATTTTCTTAAAGCTGGCAAAAAATTAAAACGACTGACTTATTTACCAAGTAACCTAAATGCATTCTGGAGAATTTAATTTTTTAAATTTCGTTTTATTTTCATAAATAAAAGTGACACTTAAAAAAAAAATGAAAATATTTTGTATTGATATTAAAGTGGTGATTATGTGAAACTTTACTAGGGGTTGATATAAAATAGAAAGGTTCCGGTGATACCCGAGTGATACCCGAGATTAAAATTTTATATAAATTTCAATTTGGAAAACAAAGTTTTTTAATAACAAGACTATATTTTTGTGACATCTACATATATAAACTAAAAATGAAGATCCTTTGTAATATGATGATCTATGTTGAAACTATAAAATCATTTCAAAAAATTTTTTTTTAAATATATAAAAAAAAATGTTTATTAAATTACATTTTTGAAAAAGATACTTCAGTTCACACTACACATGTTGGATTTTATATTTAATCTCTTCCGCTACACTTCTGATAGTTTTCTTTATCGCTGCTTCATCATTTTCTTTTTCATCTTTTGTGGTAGTTGGTAAATTATTATTTTAGTGGACTTCAAGTCTTTTTTTCTCTTTAAATTTGAAGCCATTCGATTTTATTTCCCATTTGTGAAACATCGAAACGTTTTCATATTCCTCATTTAAAAACACCCGATCGGCAGAGAAGGACGTTTGTTTTGTTTTTATTCGCGACCATCGCACGAGTATATTTCAAAAGGATTCTTTATTTTGATTAATTCAACAGAAGCGTTGTTTTCCTTCTTTCGCCAGGTAAAAAAAAAAAAAAAAAAAAATATTTAACGACATTCCCGGCACGTCTACTTCACTTATGTGTCACTATTTTGTTCATACAAGTAGAATTCTTGTTTTATACTTCACCAACAACATCTTGATAAGCAACTCACTGGTAATGTATGAAATTTGTACATGCTTAAGTGGAAACGACATCAGCCCTAGTTAGATGGGAACGGTGGAGGTCTTGGACTGCCAAAAGTGTTCAAGTTGGTAAAGGATAGGCATCCAGCCGTAAAATTGCCTTAAATACAATGTCTAGTCGAAATACAGCAGGAAAAAAGAAAGGCAGTGCCAGTAGCACTAATGCTGCTGGTAATGTCTTGGGCTTCGTAGACCCCAGGATGCGTGGATCTTCAGGGTCTATGGATTCCATCAAGCCTTGCCAAAGAAAGTAGTGGAGAGGAAGACTTAGATTTCGAGACTAGACAATCAGGCCCCACCCTCATCAGAGGATTAATTGTGGCCTGATTCAACAAATAAACCGGTTGATGATGATAATGATGATGATATGTAAAAATCGGAAAACCTGGAACACTTCATTAATATTACTTTATGCTGTATCCTCACTCGTCTGTCTTCAATGTAACGACAGAGCAATGATCAAATGGATATGCTATGTCGGGCTGGATCAGACCTGGTATATCAACTCTGATACCCTGCTGACGACGTTGAATAAACCAAAGTTTGATGAGCCCCTGATGGTCAGCTAGCTATGTTGGTTTAGCCATTGAAGAGCGATTTTTTAATTTTAAAAAATGCACAGATCTTGAGGTGGAAGACCAAAAGGAAAGTTTGACAAATCGCCCACTCACCCCCAAAATGAAATTTGAATGGAATCATTCCTCAAAACTGTCAAACTTAGAGACTTAGATTGCAAGGTGCCAAAAAAGCGCTGAACCTCTGACCAAGGAAATAAATTGAGAAAGTGGATACGACAATATTGCATTTTTGATTTCAATAATCATAAGATTAACAGTGAATAAAAAAAAATAATTCAATGAGTAATTATCAAAGTTACGTTGATATCGTAAATACACACGTGAAGTTGTTTCATAATTTTATTGAAGTGCGAAACACTTACCATCTTGATAACTGAGCAAAGGAGGTTGGTCGTGGTATTTCACTCCAGTTTCGTCTTGTTCTTTGGAATTCACCTAAAAATTAAAACAGAAAAAGTTTTATATATCAGGGATGTGAGTATTGATTTACTCCTCTCCAGGAGTTAGGCACAAGGCCAGTTTTTATCTTACTCCCACAAGTAAGATGTGACCCAAGGTCGGGTCGGGAAAGTGGGGTTTAAAAATTGCCTGGGCAGCCCCATCGGCATTCCCCGGTAGGGGCGCCTCAGGCAGTAAGCAATAAACTTACTCCTCCCCAAAGAGGGGAGGCAAAGCCTGGGAGGGTGCACCTCCTAGAACTGCACAGGACAGACCCATTAACCGGCGTAAATCAAGACCCGAAGGCCAAGACAACACCAGTATGGGGTGCAGTATCCATCGGAACAGATACTACACTTTGATCTTAGCCAAAAGGCCAATGTGAGTAGCCAATGGCAAAAAAAAGCTGAAATCAAGATCAATTCATCAACCTGGGGGCCACAGACCCCTGTGGGTGGTGTGTGTGGAGATAGGGCAGCACAAAAATAAAAAACTTTTTTTCCTAAGCAACTCCAATTAGTTTTTATTTATCTTCCTCCCACAAGGTAAGATGTGACACAAGGTCGGCCAAGTGGGATTTGAAAAGCCAGCGCCCGAGAAGGTGAGCACTCTGGCCTACAAAATATACCTGGGCAGCCCCGTTGGCATTCCCCGGTAGGGGCGCCTCAGGCGATTAGCAATAAACTAACCCCTTCTCAAAGGGTGAGAAGGCAAAGCCTGGGAGGGTGGACCTCCTAGAACTGCACAGGACACACCCATAGACCGGCGTAAATCAGCCCCGAAGTCCAAGACAATACCGGTTTATGGAGTGCAGTATCCATCGGAACAGATACTACACTTTGATCTTGGCCAAAAGTTATTTAGGCCGGTGAATTCCCTCGGACAACCTTCATCTTTATCTACAGATGAAGATTTTACAAACCTTGGGAAATCACCAGACCTTAGGCATAGCGCCCGTTATGTAGGGGGAGGGGATAAGTGAGACAAGCTGTTCAATATTTTTTATTTCAAAAATTTTTTTACAAACAACAGAAAAGAACATTTGCTGACTCTAAACTAGATTCTTGCACCAAAATACTGCATTCACTCTGTGGGTGGATCCCTACTTAAAATATCCCCAAAAAACATCGATGTAAAAAATGAATTATCGTGGGAGTGGGAAAAAATATTAAAAACACCCAAAAAGAAAGAAAAATAAAGAACAAAATAAAATGATAAAAAAGTTAGTATGGCCCGGCTTTCCCTCATGGCTAAGTGTTAGACTGCCCACAGTTTTCCGGCACCAGACTGAAAACAAGCGGGTCGGTCACTAAGTGGGAGTGGGAACTTAAAAGAGGAGTGTTCAAAAAATAAATTCATCAGGAATGGGATCATTAGTTAACTAAGAAAATAAAGTGAAAATTAAGAGAAAGACACAGGGCCGCTATGCATGGGCCACCATGATTCGGGTTGTAGTGCACGCCAAGGAAAAATCCGGCTCAACCCGACCAGAATGAACACCATTGCAACAATTTTTCCAACCTCAGTCTTTTGAAAGTTTGCAGATTTGTTGCACTAGCTCGATTGTTAACTTCTTCTAAAGGTAAGGTGTATTTTTTTATGAATGTTTTAGTTCAGCATTGTGACTGGTGGTTCTCAGGTGAGATCTAAAGATTTTGGAGTTCGTCTTTTTGCCGGACATTCTGAATCCAGGTAATTTCCATCTTGCTTTCAAAAATTAACAAACGCAAATGAGATTCTTTACACCTGCTGTAAAAATTCTTGTGAGAGATGTTATGATGGTACTTTTACAACTGTAGTCCGTGGAAACTCTTTTTCTTCGTCAGGCCCGAAGTCCCGCAATTGGGTGTTAAAACTAGTTCTACCAAGTTTCACATAGTTTATACAGCTACAATCTTCTCTTCTCAAATTTTTTTTTTTTTTTTTTTTAATAATAAAACAGAAACCACCATTTTATCAAGGCCGAGGCCACCCGTGGACAAGTGTTAATGTGATTTCTATTTATCCCCCCCTCCAGATTAGACACAAGTGCCATGTGGGTTTGATGGAAGCGTTTTTCAGTGGAATGACTTGGATTTGAACCTGGCACACCCAGGTTCTCAGTCCGCGTCGATACCAACTAAGCCACTGTGCCATCCCTCAAATATTCAGTTTCCTATTATAAACTAGTGAGACTTAATATCATGCATAGCAAAAACAGCATTCAATTTCTGGTCAATTAGATGATAAATCTAACGAGCTGTACCTACTCTGGTGTTGCCCAGGATGCAGTGAGGTCATTTTAGTTTTTAATTTTTATTTGTTTGCACATTTTTAAACTTAAGGTAGACAACTCTTATTATATTCTTCAATTTAATACAAGTTATCCTCCTTGATAATTTTTAGGTGATTATTTCAAAATGTTTCATATTAGAAGTCGTCTCGGGCGGATCAAATAATTTTTTAAGTAAATTGTAACGAAGTATGTTTTATATTGCCAATAAACAAATGAAATTTGGCTAGTCAGAAGAAAAGTTTGATTTGTCAGCTTAAATGCTATTTTTGTCTGACTTTGAAAATCCAACAAGATAACTTTATATGTTAGATTATAAGAGTTTGTGCTATGAATTTTGTTCACTTTTTGATAGTTAATTTTAAAGTTAGGTAGGGTAAAAAAAAAATTAAAATGCTGAAAAAGAACACCTTTTCCCCTACAAGACATTTGTTCTTTCATTATTCCTTAATACTGAAAAAGCCCAATCATTGTTAAACTTGAATTGACAGTTTTTATTAAACCCTTTAACAAAAATAAATGATTTAACCTCAAAACAATTATAGATAAAAAAAATTTTTAATTTTTAATTAAAAAAAAACTGGAAATATTTTGTATTGATATTAAAGTGGTTATTATGTGAAACTTTGAAATAACTTCCGATTCAAAATGAAATATTTTTTAAAAACTTTAGTAAATCATATTTTTGGAAAAGATGCAACTTCAGTTATCACTACACATGTTTGACCTTTTACATTTTTTTAAACTTCTAATAGTTTTCATTTTTTGCTGCTTCACCATTTTCTTTTTCATCTTTTGTGCTAGTTGGTGAATTATTTTAGTTGATTTTCTCGCTTTGATCTTCAAGTCTTTTGCTCTTTTTCTCTTTCACTTATATCTCCCATAGGCTAAAATCTAGAAAACCCGGAACACTTTCATCACTGAATTATTTATGGCAATAATAATAATAATAATAATAATAATAATTTAAATAAAAAAAGGTGAAGCCCACTCACCTGTGATAACAGCAAACTTAATTTCCCCTGCAGTCGAGTTAACTTTGAAAACATGGCCATCCGTGCATCCAGAAGTTGGTAGAGAGAACTTAAAGTATCAATTAAATCTGGGAACTGAAATAAATTTGAAAAAAAAATATTAAACAAAAAAAATTAAATATGAAAAAAAATAAAATTAAAAAAAAATTAAATATGAAAAAAAAAATATTAAATAAAAAAAAAAATATTAAATAAAAAATAAAATATTAAATAAAAAATAAAATATTAAATAAAAAAAAATATTAAATAAAAAAAAATATTAAATAAAAAAAATATTAAATAAAAAAAATATTAAATAAAAAAAAATATTAAATAAAAAAAAATATTAAATAAAAAAAAATATTAAATAAAAAAAAATATTAAATAAAAAAAAATATTAAATAAAAAAAAATATTAAATAAAAAAAAATATTAAATAAAAAAAAAAATTAAAAAATTATATTTAAAAAAGAAAACTTTTTTCTAGAAGTGATTAATTTGAATTATTCGGACTACTGTTCTCATGGGATATTATTCTTACGTTTCGGCTGATCTAACCTTCGACTTTCTTCAGGTGCATCCTGCCAAACAAGGACTTGCGTTAAGTAATAATCAGTTCTAAGTGGGTTTTCTGGAGGTTGAAGGCTCAATCCTCAGTAAGGGCAATACTAAGAATATAATTACGAATTATTTAAGACTTTGACCTTCGTGGATTAAATTAGCAATACACATGAAAAAATTCAAATTGCTTAAAATATCTCAATAATGGCATATATAGAAAGAGCTTGATGATCTAAGAATCTTTAAAAAAATTTTTTAATCTGACTAAAAGCCTTGCATTTTGGATATTTTTCCCCTCTTTAAGACAATATTTGTTTAGTCACATTTTTTACACCAATTTTTCAGTAAAAATGTATATCTTTGTTAAAACAAGATTAAGCAACGAAATTTGCCAAATAAGTGTATTTTTGTACAAGGAGTCAGAATATGCCACTGAAAATCTACAGAAATTAATTGTTTCCAAGTAATCTGCAGTAAATACAAATAAATATGCTGGAATACCTTAAAAATACCATGTATCCATTAAAAAAAAGTTAGATAACTCAAAAGTTGAATTGTAATACATGTACAAGAAACTAAAATCTAATACTAGGACTGTTTAAAAATTAATGTTGCCAGATTTCTTTGGTATTATTGTAGATTAACACCTGCTAAATCGGCCCCTAGCCTCCCCAAAATATGAGATTTTACCCTTTTTAAGCAATTACATGTGAACACCCTGAAAAACTCGGCAGAAAGAAAAAATCAAAAAACATTATTTTAGAATTTAGAGTGGAGATTAGTTTCACATAAATTTAATCTAAAATAATCCCACATTTCAGGGCCATTCTAGCGTTTTATAGCAATTAACCATTTTTTCTATGGAAGATAAATTCTGTGCGGTTTTCTTGTTTTTTTTGCGGCGGGAGGGTTTTTTTTTAGCTTATTGTGTGTAGTTTTAAGAGGGTCTTTGTGGGAGGAGGGTGCCACGCGTACTTTGGGTTAGTGGTAGGGCTAGGGGTAATTACATGTGAACACTAAATTCTAAAATATATATTTTTTCTTTCTGCTAAGTTTTCAGAGTGGAGGATTAGTTTCACATAAATTTAATGTAAAATAATTTATCATTTCCGGGCCATTCTAGCATTTTAGGGCATTAATCAATTTCTTTCTATGGAAAATAAATCCTGTGCGTTTTCTTTATGGGGGGTCTGCTTTTTTTTCTTTCTTTTTTTAGATGATTATGTGTGGTTTTAATGGGCTTTTTTGTAGGATGGGGGCTTGCCACTCGGGCTTAGGGTTAGTAATAAGGTTATAGAAGGGGTTCTGTTTTGGATGGAGGTTGCCATTCGGACTTAGTGTTAGGTTTAAGGTGTTGCCATCGTAATAGTAAACTAGTTTACTATATTATGTAAGCCACGGTTAATTGAGTTTTTTTTAGGGGGTGGTTTGTCACTCAGATTTAAGGTTAATGGTATGACACGTTCAAGAGAAGGCATTTTTAGGTGAGCTTGTCACTCGAACCTAGAGTTAGTGGTAGAGTAATTATTTATTTTATATCAAGTTTTCAGCTTGAAAAAATATTTTAGAAATTCCACTAAAAGGCAAGAATGGCCAAGAAATGGGAGATCATTTTAAGTTAAATTTATATGCGAAACTGATACCCCTACTCGAAATTCTAAATTAATTTTTGTCTTGTTTTCTTTTTTTGCTAAGACTTTTAGTGTTCACTATTCACACGTAATCGCCTAAAAAAGTAGAATCTTATTCATTTTTTTTTTAATTAGCAACTAGAAAGTCATTATTACTTTATATTTGAAAACCAGTATTTCTTGAAGTATTTTTTTATAAAAGAACCACAAACAGCATTAACTTTTTTAAGCAAACAAAGTTTTTTTTTGAAAAGTTGTAAATGAATTTTACGAAGCTAACTGTTTATAACTAGCTGCTGCTGAGTTATTAATATATCAGCAATACTAGCAGCATTGTTGACTTTCGATCAAAACAGGACAATATTTTTTTGGATATGGTAATTCAAAATTACTACCACCGAAAAACAAAACGTACAATTATAAGTTTAATGCATAAAAAAGATAAAAGATTGATTTATGTACTAGTTGGAATACAAAAAAAAATTTTTTTTTAAAGTTCGATACACGTCATGTTGAAGGTTTATTTTTAAGATTACAAAAAAAAAAATCAATCAATTTAGTACCCCAACAATAATTGAAATTAATATTTTTCCTGATTGTTTTCCAAATTTCATGACAAAATTCCTCAGTAGAATGATATGATATCTTTAGAAATGGGTGAAAAAAAAAAAAAAAAAAGTATGGTAAATGGGCAAAAATGATGTTAACATTTTTATGACTTTATTTGCAGAAAACTCTACAAATATATAATGAAGATTATTATTTATTAATGCATACGAAAAGAGATTCATTCATAAACAAAATGGTTGTATTTTGACGACTTAAAATGCTTTGGTTTTTAAAATATTACTATTTCAGTAGAACTATCTTGAAATCTGTGATTATACAAACAGTTTCATGTTCAGTGGGTATCGCTAATTAAATAAAGGGTTTTGTTTGAGATGCTGTATAGATTCTAGGGTTCGACAAGACACACCTGAAGAAGGTCGGACGTTACATCGGCCGAAATGTGAGAATAACATCCTAGATGAGAACAGTATAATAATAAAATAACAAATAAATATGCAGTTTTTATTTTAGGTGAGTTCATCTTCAGAGAGGAGTGAAAATGATAAAAAAGGGGTAGAAGAAGGAGAGACAAGAGGTGCAGTAAAAATAGAAATGGCATCTGATTTGTTGTTTATGTCCTGTGAAAATAAAATACTGTTTTACTAATATATTGTTTCAGACAACATGGAAAATTAGTTTATAAAATCGTAGATAAGCAAAGCAACATACTAGTCGAAATAACGTCATTAAAGTTGAAACAAGATATTTGGGTCGATTCGTTTGAGCATACTTATTTGGTAAAATGAGTTTTATTAAACAGAACTCAACATTTTGTACATGGAAGATAAACGTGGAGGTGAGGGTATAGATGCTGTATGTAGTGGGTTGAGTACGTAAAGAGGGGAGAAAGTGGAGATGTAAGGCAGGAAAAGAGTGAGAGGCAAATAGTGGGGGTGGACAAGATGCATGAGGGAGAAGTGGGTGGAGCGGTAAGAAAAGGGGGAGGATGATTAAAAGGAAATGATAAAAAACATGTGGATACATGTTATATATATCATTATTTTTTAAGTATTAATTATTTAATATTCACTTAGAAAATTCTCACATGGAGCTTTTCAATTGAATTTAGTTTTTAACTTGCTACGGAAAAATAGAAGCTCAATAAGATAAAATACAGCTTAAATATATATGCAGTTTTAAAATAGCATTTAAGCCAAATTTCAGAAAGAAAAGTTCATACCAAACAAATTTACAACCGTTTCAAAGATCAAGTACAAATTATTTTTGTTCATCTCTTTAACCGTTTTGGCCTCTACCACATTGTAAGTCTTATTAAATACTTATACAAGCAAACGACCGTAACCTTCTAAATATAATATAATATATATATATATATATATTTATTTATTGATTGAATTCCACTGACGAAAAAAAAAGCATCAGTCCATAATCATAATTTTTTTATTTCGGCGAATGTTTATATTTTCCGTCTTACGAACATTTTAGAACTCATAAACAAAAATATAGTCCTCAGGTTTTACAGGCTGCTCATCAGAGACCTTTATTTAATAATAAAAAATAAGCACACTGGTCCAAAGCAAAAAAAGATGAAAAAAACAGCAAGGCAGAAAACACGCAAAACTTACATTAAAGAAAGTAATCAGAAAAAAAATTATATATATATATATGTGTTATAATGGAATAATTCCAGGAAGAAATCCGGGTATGAGAGCTCAATGTGGTAAACAGAGCAAGAATAACATAAAATATAATAACACGAAATTACATAATTGTCGATGCAATAATTTATTTCAACCTTGTGGTTTCCTCAAGCATCAAACTAGACAATTACATTTTTGAGACTGACAGAAAACTGTCAGTCTCAAAAATGTAATTGTCTAGTTTGATGCTTGAGGAAACCACAAGGTTGAAATAAATTATTGCATCGACAATTATGTAATTTCGTGTTACTTATATATATATATATATATTACATATACATGTGAATGATAGATAAAGAATACTTACAGATATTAAGTAAGACGTGTGAATGGAAAGAACCACCTTAATCCACTGAGCATATTTATTCAGGCTAGAAAGAAAATTAAGAAAATGATTAATATAAAATAAAGAGATTTCATTATTAATTTTTTTAATTCCAAGTTTTTGCTTATTCCATGCGATGTATGGGGACTAATTTTCCGTCATCAGAGTCATAAATAGGAGACAGAATGTTTGCCACCCCTCCGTGTAATTTTGAATAATAACTCATTTGAATTTTATTTCAAAATGTTTGCAATTTTGGTAAAAGTTTTACAGACAACATTTATTTTCTTCAAAAGGTTTTACATTTTTTTTTTTTAAATAAATAAATTATAGTGATCCATTTCTCTAAGAAATGTTTTGCTATTGAACAGAATTTCCAAGAAATTGTAGCAAACCAGACAGGAGTTGGGGGACTTGGGAATCATTGCTAAAGTGGACATCAGAGGATAGACAAATAATGTTGATGTAGAAATTGAAAAGGAGTAGAAAGCAATAACAAGGTTGCAAGTTTAGCATCTTGTAAATTTTATAAAAAAGTGTAAAAGGAGAAGAGAAAAAAAACTACCAAATTTTGAATTAATAATTTATGCTGATGATTCAGTAGGAAAATTGTACTATTATCACTCACTATAGAAGAAAAGCTACAAAACTGTGAATTCTGTGATTTTATGAAAGCAAAATGATACAATTTGGTGATAGTTTTCTCATGGATAAATTCATTAGCAGTCAGAATTCTGTTAATTAAGCAGACAACACTCATCCTTGGTCTGGAAAAAAAAAATCTGTCATGCCAACTATGTGCAGGCCATATCCTTTTTCCAGTTCCATTTTTGTATATGTCTGAACAAAAAAGTTTTTTTTCCATAGAAAAATAATTTTAAACTAGACGAAAGCATTACAAATATGCCATTCCATTTCGCCCGACTGCAACCGCCTTGGCTTCGTTGTGTGGGATGCTATCGATTGGGACACCATCAGATCGAGCCCCCCCCTTCCTATCAGATTTTGAGTAATGCAGTATTGTTAGTATTTTGGTTGATGTGTTTTAGAGGTTCTCTGATACAAAGGCCAAATGGGGAGATAGCTGAAGTTTTCTGTTGTATGGATGATTGGGTTGGATGTTGCTCACTTTATGGTATGTTGGGTTATTTGGGTTAGATTAGAGTTTTATTGCATATTGGAGGGATAATTTTTCCCATCAAAGGGACTGGTGTTTCTGTTGGCTTCGATGTATAGACTTTGTATTGGTGATGTGGGGTAAGGTACATGATAAGTCATGAAAATGAAATGCCGTGGTAGACAAAATGTGTAAAAAAAAAAAAAGACAAACGGAAAACAGGTTAAAATGCAGGAAAAAAACAAAAACAAAGATTTCACCGGTTTCATTCGTATTAACGAACGTCTTCAGAAAAAGTGAAGATTTGGAAACAATTTTATTTTGAAGGCACACACATGGGAGAAGGAAAAGATGATTTGATTGAACCATATGAGATTGGTGATGTGTGTAAGGCTCCTAGGCTTAGTCTAAGGCCTTGGTGGTGCATTTTTTTTTTTTACTTTTTTTAGATATGTTTTGCGTGCAGCACTATAGATTGAGGACCCAGGATATAGTTTGGTTCTAATGTGGGACCTATATATTCTAAGCATGACCTTGCCGCCTTCTCCCCAGTTCATTTTGGATATTGTTTTTAACATGTTTGTTATCCAGTATTATTCCTAAATATTTTGTTTGGACTACGGGTATTTTATGCTCGTCAATTTCTGGGTCAAGATGATATTTGTGTTTCTTGCAGAAGCGAATACAAACGGTTTTAGTTTTGGATAATTGAAAACCCATTCTCATTGGTCGATTTGTGAATCTTGATAATGCTATGTCTTTCCATTGTGGCCATATATGGTGATGAGTATATTATAGCAAAGTCGTCTACATTTTCTATTCCTGCGTTGATTGATTTAGTGATGCTATTAATCTGGAGGGTGAATAGTGACTGACAGTATGCTACCTTGTGCTATTTCCGTTTTCTTGTTCATGCACATCTGAGATTGTGTTTCCGAGCTGTACTGTAAAGGTTCGATGTGAAAGGAAGTTTTTAATGAATATAGCCATGTTTAATCCCAATTTTGTGGAGGTCTTTTAAGATTCCATACTTTCAAGTTGTAGCGTATGCTTTTTCCAGGTCGAGAAAAACTGATACTACATGGTGTTTTTTTAATTAGTCCGTTGCGGATAAATGTTTCTAATCTAATGAGTTGGTCATTGGTGCCTTGATTCTGTCCGAATCCACTTATGTATTTAGTTAATATGTTATGTTTCTCCAAATACCAAGTCAAACCTACATTGACTAGTCTTTCCATCGTTTTGCATATGCAGTTTGTTAAGACGATGGAGTGGTAGTTTGTTGGGTTGAGATGATCCTTTCCTTGTTTAGGGATTGGAACGTAGGTAGCTACTAGCTAATGTTTTAGAAAGTTATTGGATCCCCATATGTTATTGAAGATCGATAAAAGAATTGTGAGGGACGTATCTGGTAGGTGTTTCAAAAATTGGTAGTGTATTTTGTCTGGATCAGGTGCTGTATTTTTGCTCTTGTTGATTAAATTTTTTAGTTCTGCAATCGTGAATGGGGAGTTGTAGTGTTCCTTGTTGTTTGATGTGAAGTTGAGTTTTTGGTGCTATTTTAGTATAAGCCCGATGCAGTTAATTATTTTCATGTAAAAGCATTATTTTGTACTTACTCAGTCATAATTTATCTCTCACGGCATGAAAAAGAATTTAAAAATATCAAGCAGAACTTTGATTAGAACGATTTTTCCATTTCGATGTACAACCTGTATTCGCGGCCGAGCCGACATTTTCAGAGAAATTCTTCAAAAGTACTAATTAGGTCACACGTGCCTACCTAAGGGACCCAATTTCACGACACTTATCTGGCCTTAGTTAGCTATTCCTAGCTATTCCATCAACCGGTCACTCCCAAAATGGCAGCGAGTCGACGTTTCATATCGCCCTTATGGAAATGGAAAAATCGTTCTAATTAAAGTTCTGCTTGATATTTTTAAATTCTTTTTCGTGCCGTGAGAGATAAACTATGACTGAGTAAGTACAAAATAATGCTTTTACATGAAAATAATTAACTGCATCGAGCTTATACTAAAATAGCACCGAGTTTTTTTATATTTTAAAAATTTGGAGGAATAGTGGTTGGATGAAGAGTTTTGGCTGAATTCTGCGGCTATTTGATTGACTATTTTTTTTTGGTCTGCAGTCTTCTCTCCGTTTGGAGTGTTTAGATACGTTATTAGTATTTGGGTGTTTCTTCCACTTATTTTCCCTATGATCTCTCAGGTTTTATTTATGGGAGTTTGCCTATTGAGTTTAGAGATGTAGTCTTGCCAGGTTTCCCCTTAATTATATAATGAGCTTTTGCTTGGGCATGTTGGTATTTTTGGAGGTTAGTTCTAGTAGGGTTGAGTTTGAATAGCTTCAGCATTTTTTTCCCTGGTTGTTACTGCCTCTTTGCATTCTGATGTGAACCAAGAGGTTGTTTTTGGATGTGGTTTGGTGGGAGATTTAGGGATTGTTTTGGCGATTTCAATTAAAATGTTGAAGGTTGACATTGAGTCTGATTTGTTGAGTATTTCAATTAAAATGTTGGTGAAGGTTGACATTGAGTCTGATTTGTTGAGTATTTCAATTAAAATGTTGGTGAAGGTTGACATGGAGTCTGATTTGTTGAGTATTTCAATTAAAATGTTGGTGAAGGTTGACATTGAGTCTGATTTGTTGAGTATTTCAATTAAAATGTTGGTGAAGGTTGACATGGAGTCTGATTTGTTGAGTATTTCAATTAAAATGTTGGTGAAGGTTGACATTGAGTCTGATTTGTTGAGTATTTCAATTAAAATGTTGGTGATGGTTGACATTGAGTCTGATTTGTTGAGTATTTCAATTAAAATGTTGGTGAAGGTTGACATTAGGTCTGATTTGTTGAGTATTTCAATTAAAATGTTGGTGAAGGTTGACATTGAGTCTGATTTGTTGAGTATTTCAATTAAAATGTTGGTGAAGGTTGACATTGAGTCTGATTTGTTGAGTATTTCAATTAAAATGTTGGTGAAGGTTGACATTGAGTCTGATTTGTTGAGTATTTCAATTAAAATGTTGGTGAAGGTTGACATGGAGTCTGATTTGTTGAGTATTTCAATTAAAATGTTGGTGAAGGTTGACATTGAGTCTGATTTGTTGAGTATTTCAATTAAAATGTTGGTGAAGGTTGACATTGAGTCTGATTTGTTGAGTATTTCAATTAAAATGTTGGTGAAGGTTGACATTGAGTCTGATTTGTTGAGTATTTCAATTAAAATGTTGGTGAAGGTTGACATTGAGTCTGATTTGTTGAGTATTTCAATTAAAATGTTGGTGAAGGTTGACATGGAGTCTGATTTGTTGAGTATTTCAATTAAAATGTTGGTGAAGGTTGACATTGAGTCTGATTTGTTGAGTATTTCTTTATTAATTAGTGCTGAACAGAATTTATTGAACTTAATCCAATCTGATTTGTGGATTGGCCATTTTTGTTTTGTCTCCTCTGTTGTAGAATTAGTTGATTTGAGGAATATTGGAGAGTGGTCGCTATCACATTGATCATCGTAGAAGTTCATGAAGATTGATGAACATAAAGTTAGATCCATGGCTGATGTTGTTCCGGTGCTTGAATGGATGTATGTGTGTGTTTTGAGTAGACATAATTTGGAGGATTCCAATATGGATTCTATAATTTTTCCGGTTGGGTTAGTGTCATTGCATCCCCACATTTTATTGTGAGCATTAAAGTATGCCATTATCATGGCAGGGGTGGGGAGTTGTGTGATTAAGTTTTGGATTTTGGTTTTGTTGGATATAGATTGAGCAAATGGTTATTGTTCGATGGAGTGAGGCTTTTATTGCTATTGCTTCAAGGTTTGTCTGCAGTGGTAATACCATGTGGAATATTTGATTTTTGATTATAATTGAAGTTCCTCCAATAGGTTGTCTTTTGCTGATCTGTTTGTTTGGTTATAAATGTCATATCCTTTGAAGGTAATCTTGTCGATCTCTTTGAGGAGGGTTTTTATCAATCTGATTATTTTGAGGTTATATTTTGACATTAAGCGCTTTATTTCCTCATAATTTGGTTTTACATTTCTGTAGTTCCATTGTATTAAATTTTGTTCTAGTAATTTAAGTTCCATTATAATTTGAGTTGTTGCTTAGTTTTATTATCTATACTTCGTGTTTTCAGGGGAAGGTATGGGGAATGATTTGTTTGTAGGTGTTCATTCAGTTTTTTTATTTTTATTTTTTTTATTTTGGTTTGTTCCTGGTTCTTCATTTGAGGTTTTTATTTCTAGTTTCTGCCTAGATTGGGATTTTTCCGATTCTAGGCTTTTTGATTTGTTTTTGTTAGGGTTTTTAGAGTTTCTGTCTTGAACTTCTTTCTTGGTTTCCAATTTCCAACAGTTCAAATTTGTTTTCATTTTCAATTAGTACAATTTCTAGTTTCTGTTTGTTGAATTGTTTCTTCAAAGGAGGTTTAGTTTTTGTAAGTTGTTTGGGTTGAGATTTTCTTTGGTCTTGTTGATCTGGGATTGAGGAGTTTCTTTTGATCTGATTCCGTGTTGGATCTAGTTATCTGGCTGACTAAATTTTCCTTTAATATCTCTAGTAGTGATTTTAGTTCTTTCACTAAATCAGATTTGTTGTTTTGTGTTGTTTCTTGTCTTTGACTTGGGTTTGTCTTTCTGGTTATATTTGCATATGTTGATGCATCCAGGGAACTCTCAATTATCCTTCTTGCCGCTGGGTATGAGTTTTTTTTGCAAACATTATTCTTTAGAGTCTGCTGCATGGTTTTGTTTGCAGGGAGTTCACAATCGATGTGATCCCTAGATTTTTACATGTTGGTGGTTTGGTACATTTTTCCTTGTGGTGCCCGAACTTTTGGCAGCTGTGGCATCTCAGACGATTTGGTATGTATACTTCCACTTTTGCTATAAAGGTATTCAATTTTTATTTTGGTGGGGGGGGGATTATCAATGTAGGTGTTTGTTGGGTCATTTGGTTGGGTTTTTTTTTTTTCATTAATATTCTTTGGGCATCTGTGACACCTTGTTTTCTTAGGTTGTCTCTTATTTCGTCCAATGTGCAGGGGGAGAAATCTAGGCTTCTTACCACACCCTTTGTGCGGGAAGTGTGGGAGTAGGCTTTTATTTTAAGGTTATGAAAATGATTTTTCTTCAGTAGTATTTGGAACTTCTACTAGAATGGTGTGGTTTCTTAATTTTTTTTTATTGATGTTTTTGTGAAGGATCTCATTGTTTTTTTGATAATCAATGGAGACAATTTGGTAATTGGAGTGTTCTCAGTTGATTACAAGATAAATCTTGGAAACAAGTTTTGTTCAAATTAATTTTTTTTTTATTTGGTTTCAGAGCACGTGGTCTCTGAGTTGTATTCAATATGGGGTCTTTTATTTTTGTTTGTTGCCATGGGTTATTTGTTTTAAAATTTCATCTTCCTCACAAACCAGTAATAGGAGATACTAGGGTGAAACTCGATAGCCCTATTATCCAAGGGATACAAGGAAGTTATACCCATACTAGTAAGTAACTGTTAGCATTTTTTGGGTTTTCTTGGTTTTCCCAACCCATTTTTAATGAAAACATCATTTGTGAACCTTTTTCCTTACTAGTAGATTGACCCTGGGCGCCGCCTTTTCATACTTGCTTTGGTCTATCTCGTTTGTTAGTTAAAAGTTGGGCAGGTTTTATATAGCGTCTGATGGTATTGCATTGTTTGAAGTAGATGGGTTTTATGCAAGTAAGTATTAGGGTTTGACGTTACTAGCTGATTGATTGGATCAGGTCTCTCCGACCTCCCATCTAGCCGAAGGGTCAAAGTGGAGTGTTGCAGGTCATGTGACCATTTATGTAACCAGGCCACGGATCGCTCAGCCACCCACGGACCGCTTAGCCACCCAAAGCCTACAGGTGGCCCCTTTTTTCAGGAGGGGTGGGGGTCTTACCGCTCTGCATGGGGTAGCAGTCAGCGAATTCTGGGCCCCTTTCGATAGGGCGCAACAATTTCTTTTAAATTACGAGAAAAAGAGACAAAGAGAAAAGGAATGTAATTCTTACGATGCACTTGGGCCGCTCATCCTTTGAGTGAGTTCTTTGATTAAAGGAACAATTGCTTGAATATCCAATTTTCGGATTGTATTTTGGATCACCGTCTCATTTTGATTCTGCAAAAAGACATTCTGAAAAAGAGAAAAAATATATTTGTTTTTCATTTGAATGGTGAGATTTATGATCAAACCATGATTGCATTCGTGTAAAACAGTCACGTTTTATTATTAATATCTATTATAATACTAAAACTGGGTTAATCAATGTTTTTATCCTTTACAGATGGTTGTCAATTTATGACCGCAATTGGTTACGGCCGACCGGTCGTAAAATGATTTGGACGTAAGTCACCCCATGTAGCGTTGTGAGTGGCCAATTTGTAAACACACACTTACCCCCATGTATGTGTGTGTGCATGGGTGGGGGGGGGGGGTGTCACCATTACCACTAGAAATAGAAACCTTTAACCAATTCCAACTAAATTTGTTATTTACAACGACATCTATTTGCTACAATTTAGTTTCATTTATAGTCCCTATTTAGTTGCCTCCCGAGGACAGGGTTAGACACAAGGTCGGTTTTTAATGTGGAGGAAAAACAGCTCTCAAAAAACGGTAACTCTGGCTTGGGATATAATAAAAATCTCCTCAGTCTAGAATGATCTCTCCCCCATCGATCAGGGACAGAAAAGATGAAGTGTAGTATTAGGACAAGTACTACACTTTGCTTCTGACCTGGGTGTCAGAGAACTTTGTCAACCACATTTCACCGGACATTTGACCTCCAATCAGTTACAACCGAGAAAGTCAAAATTAAGAGAAAGACGCCAATGCATGTGGGAGGAGGGAGGAGACAGGAGTAATTCTTTGATGAAACAGCATCGTTTCAAGTCTTAGCTTTCGTGGCTAAATTAACACTTCAGTTTTCATAAACTGCCACAAGAGTTTAAAGAAAGGCAAAACCAGACAGAGAGAGGAAGAGGAAAAGAGTAAAAACAGGAAAAGAAAGGTAAAGAAAAAGCGAATCCAGACAAATAAAAAAAATACATCAAATTGCTACTTCCCGTAGCAATTTGGTATAATAAAAAATGCAGATTTCAACAAAACAGCGATTTAAGCGCTTTTTCTGGGGGGGGGAAAAAAAAGGAAGAATTCTGCTAAAAAGTGGACATGTTAAATTAGCGTCAGAATATTAGACTATATTTTAATCAACTTTAAGTCATAAAGAGAGAGGGCAAGCAGAAACTAATTTTAGATTTTGCTTTTATGCTTACATATTTAACTGGCTTTGGAAATTCATGTTTTGGTGATTCAAGCAATTAAACCCGAGACCAATGGGTGACCCAATGAATCACATTTATTTCTCGTATAAATGAAACAAAAATCAATTCCTCAAAATTGGAATCAAGACAGCAGAAGATCATTTGTAATATGATCTGTCGAAACTATAAAATAACTTTATATTTTAAAAAATTGTTTATTAAATTACATTTTTGGATAAGTTTCAATCAACTTTATTACACACATTTGACTTTTGTTTTTAAAACTTCTTCAGTCGTATATTTCTGATAGTTTTCGTTTTTGCTGCTTCATTTTCTTTTTCACATTTTGTGCTAATTGATGGATTGTACCTTTAGTTCAATTTGTGATGGTTTCATTGATCTTTAAGTCTTCTGCTTTCTTCAGCTTCTTTTCTCTTTCAATTTGAAGCCTTCAATTATATCTCCCATATGCCAAAATGAGAAAATCCTTGAACACTTCCATCACTGAACATGTAAAGTTATCTTGTCAGATTTTCAAAACCAGACCCAAATAGCATTTAAGTTGGCATATCCAACTTTGCTTCTGACTAGACAATTTTCATTTGTTATTGTTGTATCATGTTCTTGTCAACATACTTAGCTACAATTTAAAAAAATTACTTGGCCTGGTTCAGACGACTGCTAATATGAAACATTTTTAAATAATCACCTTAAAGTAAAAATCAGCAAGATGGATTATTCATTTTTAATTGAAGAATATAATAGGAGTTGTCTACCTTAAGTTTAAAATTGTGCAAACCAATAAAAAATGAAAAGTAAAATGACTTCACTGAATTCCAGGTACCACCGGGTAGATACATACATAGATGTGTATCGTGCTGAATGGGCTAAACGAATAACAACAGTTGTCATTTTACTTACATTCAATATGTTCTTATCTGAACTCATAAGTCCCTGCGTAAGCAAAACAGCCATAGAGTCTGCAACTGGTAGATTTTTAGTCGGAGGTCCTTCAACAGTGCTGTCTAAACTGATGGCATTCAACCGTTCTTGCATTGTGAACTGGAAAGCAAAAAAAAAAAAGTAGTAAGAATTAGTTTAAAAACAAAAACAAATGTTTATTGAAAGTTTGGTCAAAATGGAAACTCATCATATTCGGTTAAAAGCACCGTGGAATTTCCAATAATTAATTACTGAGAAAATAAGCATAAAATATGCAATATAGGTGAAGGTAGAAAAAATAATACTAGATAGTTCAACTGAATACATTAACAAGTGAGTATAAGTGTTGGTGAAAGTGATATTCTATAGTTTCTACATAGGTGATAAATTCAATCCCAATTGAAGTATCATCATCATCATCATCATCATATTTGGTTGAACATCCATTTTACATGCTTGCATGTGTTGGACAGCTTTAAGAAATTGACTTTCAAACTAACCTATCTCTGACAGGTCTTTATTTATCCCTCTTTCTCAAGTTAATTTTATCACTTCCTCCCATGTTTTCCTTGGCCTTTTCCTGCGACCTGGGCTTCTATACATAATTACACTGCATACACATACCTGATAGGCTCTTCCCTTGGTCAAAAGTAGTAACGCTATGCTGGTTAGTAATGGCAGAAGTTCCTTAAACTTACTCTATGGATTCCCAACTCTTTCAATCACACTGTTAGAAAAATTGTTAAAAGCTTATTTGTAAGTGGAGCTGATACAAACAATGAATCAGTCATGGCTCCCAGAAACAACAGCCGCTCACACCAGTCAAAACACTGCTAACTTGTATGCTGTGTTTGCGGTGGAAAAGGGAGTGGCTACCCTAAACAGTTATAAATAAACATTCAGGACAACAAAGTGAGCCACACCTAGTTATGCAAATGATTCTTTTTGCTGACCAATCAATGACATTTTGGGTGCGATATACATAAGTGTACTTTGTTTATTAAGTTAGTTTGGTGACTAGCCTCCCACTCAGCTCCTGTCAGTTTCCATTATAAGCTTTTTCCACGTTTTGAGAACTTGTGTTTATTGAACGCAGTGTTGTAGTCGTTTGTCCATTCTTCCGTCAACGCTTCAATCGGTTAAAGGTTGATAGACCTTGGGCTTTCTGTAGACCCCGTAAGGCTAAAGGTAAAAGCAGAACACATTTATTTAATACATTATCGAATGCCTGTTTAACTATAGGCTAGTGATTAATACCACACTGACAAGGAATGAAAATGTTTTTTTTATTGGCACTATAATAACGCATTTCACTTGTTTATTTTTTAAATTATGTAGACCGACCAAGACAACTGATAATATGGAAACATTTTTCAATTATGACAAAAAAATATATAAATAAATCAGCAAGAGGAATAACTCATATGTTTAATTGAAGAATAGAAGAATTGTCTCCCTTACAAATAATATTTTCTTTCTTTCTTTCTTTGGATAAGTTTAGAAAATGTACAAACAAATAAAAAATTGAAATTTTTTAAATGAGGATTGATAATTTGTATTATTTGGACTGCTAATCTCATTTTGTATGTTATTCTCACAATGTTTCGGCCGATGTAACCTCCAACCTTCTTCAGGTGTGTCATGACAATCTCGGGAATCTTGATATCGTGGATTACATAAAGGGTTCAGATTGAAATTCTGTAGAGATTCCCTGAGTTCGACAAAATGTACATGAAGGTCGGAGGTTACATTGTCCAAAATGTGAAAATAGCATCCGAAATGATAACATTAGTACAGCTCGTATTAATCTACGCATTTCTGATAATTTTTTTTGTTATTGTCTTAGTAACATTATCTTGTCTGGTTCACCTTCATCTGGCAGATGACCATCCAAATGATCATACAGATAACAGTAAATTAATATTTTGAATATTCTCACTTCATTCACAATAATCACTGGCTGGTTTAATTTCCTTATCGAGGTAAACAAGCGGAAGAGCGAAGAGTTCATGGCCACCTCTATGCATTATGCCTACTGTCTACTATCCTATTTCACATCTCCCATCCCTGAACCCCGATTTTTATCTTATAATTTCTAAAATAAACTAAGACATTATCTTTGCTGTTTAAAATGTACGGTGTGAACGCAGACCCCTACGATATTACTGTACAAACCCCTAATACAAAATTAATACCACCAGTTGATTCATCATAAAATTTTATACTAGAAAAACTTTGATCTTGATATAGGTTTTTGATTTTAACTGCATCCCTGATAAGTAATAATTAAAACTATTAGTTAAACATGCACAATACTAGATGGAATTAAAGGAAAATTTTAATGGTGTCAGAAAATTTATTGAAAACTTTCATCCTAATTGAAACTAATATGCGAGATATTTCTTCCAACATTGGTGTAATATAACTCAAAAGTTGCATTTTTTTTTTAATCAACTTTAAAGTGTAGTATCTGTTCTGATATTACACTTCATTTTTTTCTGTCCTCGGTCAGTGATGGGGAAATCCTTTTATACTGAGGCAATTTTTTTTTGTCCCAATCAAAAGTGCCCCATGGATTTTTAAAAACCGACCTTATATCTAAATCTTCCCTTGTGGGGAGGCAAGTAAATAGAAACTTGTTTTCAAAAAAAAAAAAAAAGAAATTATTAAAATGGTGAGACAGGAAGGTTAGAAAATTTTTTTTAAAGGCCGTTGAATAAAAGAGATCAAATAAATACCTCTGTTTTTTTCCTCTTTTTTACAGACGACGTATTTGGTGCCATACCGCTGGCCACTGTCAGACTGGGAGTCAGGACTGTGATATCTTTAGTTACATCACCACTTATCACCTAAAAAAAAAAATAAATAAACAGTTAATGAAGAAAGAAAGAAAAGTAATGAACCAAAATCGGTGCTTATATAGATGAGGGCACAAATGGAAAATGCAATTCCAAATAAAAACTCTTGCTTATATTTAGGTATCAGACAAAAATAAATATCTTCACCAGAAATTAGGGAAAATTATCAAGTAGAATTTTAATTAAAAATAAACATCAGTTTCATCGTATTTTGCCGACTGTCATTCATATATTACGTGTTTATGACAAACTGAGTTATGCCCTGATTTACATGTTTTTCGCTCGAATCAATGGTGTATACGATAAAAGTGATTTTTATTTTTGATTAGAATTCTACTCGATAATTTTTTCTAATTCTTGGTATAGGTACCTATTTTTGTTTGATACATAAATATATCAAAGAGTTTTCCTGTTAATTTGTTTGGCACTGCGATTTTCAACTGTGTAATTGCGTTTTTCATATGTGCCCTCAATTATATAAGCACCAAAAAATCATTATTTTAGAAAAGTCTCTGATTTTTAGAAATAGAGTTCATTTTCCTATTTAAATTTAATGCAGAGTGATCAACTTCTGGACCAGCAAGCATCGGAGAGACAGGTAACCAATTTGTTTTGGGGAAGTTGAAATTGACATACTTGAGTGGGAAAGTCTCAGTAACGAAATTCTTATATACTCAGCCATTTCCTATTATTTGAGTAACAATATTCAATATGAAAAATCAGCGAAATATAGTCTACTTAAATAAATCTGTAAAAAACAAAAAAAACTAATAAATGAAATCGGGTAACCAAGCCATATCAACCAGTTTGGATTATTTAATACTAAGATCTGTCATTCCCCTAACTTAAAATAATATGGAAGGAAGAGTTATCTCCGTTGTACTCTATGAAAAGGAGTTATCTGCTTTTGGAGATGAGGTCAGCCATTACAGTTTGGACGTAAAGAAAAGTCCCTCACAGTAAACAGAACAATTATCGCCCATCCAGCAGTTTTTAAATCATCATCAAACTTGTAATTGTTTTAATGGATGTGTTACGTTTCATTTAATTTCATCCATTAATCATTTACTAAACTGATAGTGGCGGTTATTATCAGCCATAACAGTATCACAAACCAGCCTAGTTTAAAGAAGGATAAACAAACAAATAAGGAAAAAACAAAAGAAAAACGTATGAAAAGAAATTTTTTTTAAAAATGAAAGAAGCAAAAGAAAAAGGAAACAAACAAAAGAAGAAAAGTTATACCTTTTGTACATTTCTTTCTTCGACAATTGTTGAAATTGTTTCGCATCGTTCCAGACAAATTTCTGCAGGAGCCCCTTTAGATATCTATAGTTTGAAAAAAGAAAAAAAGAAAATAAAAAAATGATTAATAACTGCACAGAACTTCACCTTTAGATATCTATTTTTTGGAAAAAGAAAAATATAAATAAAATAAAAAAATGATTAATAACTGCACAGAACTTCACCTTTAGATATCTATTTTTTGAAAAAAGAAAAAAATAAATAAAATAAAAAAATGATTAATAACTGCACAAAACTTCACCAAAGCACAAATAATATCATCAACTGAAAAGAGTTAATAAAAAAAAAAACAATTACCTTTAATTTTAATCCCAATTGACATGTATTTAAATTAAATTTTAGTTGTAGTGTAAAAATAGTAAAAGGAAAAATACCACATAGGTTAGATTAAGTTAAACAAAAACAAAGGAATTTTCCATTCTTAAGTTAGAGCTACCAGAGCAAATAATGAAGTTATTTGTTGTTCTTTTTAATTGCTTCTATTATTAGTCACAAGGAGAGAAAAGATGAACATCTCTACCACTGCTGCTGCCAACCCCAATTCTGAGATATTTATCCATGAAGTGTTTGTTTACAAAGTGAAAATGACAGCCACCTGGTGAAGATCAAAGAACTCCCCATGCAACATTATACTGTGATCTGATATTCTTTTGCATTACTGCTACTCACAATTACACTACATGGTTGGATATTGGAATAGGCAATGTGAAAATTGTTGAAACACTTTAGAAAAAAATAAAAATAACAATTTGCCATGCCAATAGAATGGATTCTCTCGACTCTTTCAGCATCCATCTTATCGGCCATCGCATTTTAACGGCATGTCAACTCGTTTAGTCATTTTATGTTTAGACAATTAAAGGCTTGCATTAAGTCCGTAGTTGTATTATCGTATATAACACCTGTTATATGGAGAAGTATCCTGAGAATTTATTTTGGGAAGAGATTTCTGTTCCACAAATGGTCAGTTTCTGAATGTGGAATTGTGACTAGTTAACGATCTTTTGCAATCATGCTCAAGATTGCTGTTCATGGGACGTTATTGTTCGGGACATATTGCAGGCCAGGGAAGAAGCCGGCTCAACCCGACCCAAATAAACGCCATTACAACATGTCTATATTTTAAAATGTTATATATGCATACAGTTATAAGTGAGGTTTTGTTTCATAGGTGAAATGTTAAATATCATTTGTTCACTCATTTCATTGATCCTTGTCATCACCGTTTAAGGGTTACATTTTGTTGTGCCAATAATTGTTTTTGGTTTAGTTTGTTTTGTTTGGGGTGGGGGCAAATCTCTTGTTTTGGTGGATTTTATAAACCTTAAGGCATCTCATGACTAGCTGATAAAATCGGATCAGGCTTCTCTAATAAGCCATCTAGTTCAAGTAAGGGACTAAATGGAGTGTTGCAGCTGACAGTTTGGTGCTTATACAGCTGACAGCACCGGTGAAAACCGCAGTTCCAAATAAATTAAGAAAACTTTTTGATATACTTACTTATTAGGCAAAAATAAGTATCTACACCAAAAATTAGGAAAAATTATCAATTAGAATTTTAATCAAAAATAAAAATCAGTTTTATCGTATTTTGTCGATCCGCCATTGAAACGAGCGGAATACCCGTAAAGCAGGAGGAGATTACTCAGTCTGTCCTTTAAACAAGTAATAATGAATGGCGTACGGGCAAAATACAGTAAAACTGATTTTTATTTTTAATTAAAATTCTACTCAATTATTTTTCCTAATTTTTGGTGAGGATACTTATTTTTGCCTGATATGTAAATATATACAAGAGTTTTTATTTGGAAATGTGTTTTCATGTGCTTTTAGCAGCGACAGTTCTTTGTTTTTTTATTTAGCTCGATAGTCATCAGGGGTCACAATCAACAAACAACAGGTTACCCCATTTCTTACTCCTCAGCAGAAGTGCAGTCGGCATACAGAACATCACTTACAAGTGTACCCTCACCCCTTTCAGCCATATCCTGCTGGTCCTACTTGGGTGATGGGAGCTATATGGCCGGACAACTGCTGCTTTGTAGGGTACTGCTACCAGGATTTGATCAAAACAGTATGCAGCTGATTGTGTAATTCACATCCAGCCTTTTCTCCAACCGATGTAACCCTTTTATAGTACTGGCACGGTGTGGAAGAATTGAAATTTTATCAGAAAGATACGATTTTCATATCAAAAACTTGTCAATAGCCGTCAATGCTTTGAATATTCTTATGCTGACATTGCCTTCAGTAGATCAGATACTGCTACCGAAGTCTACGAGTTATTGCAATAATTTGAGAGGCTTGACAGTTAAGGATATGCTACCATCTTGATAAAAATAATATGCACACATAAAATATGCCCCCCCCCCCAAAAAAAAATACACAAAAGTGTGGAAATGCATAAAAGAAAGATGTAATCCTACTTACCACTCGTTCAAATATTGGTTTGATAAAAGAGCCATGAGCTATCGTAATCGTACCATCGTTATCATCAGCAAGATATGATGCTAAAATTGGAAATGTTTTTCCTGATGCACTGCAAACCTTGATCGTGATTTTTGGACGCAATGGTTTCTTCATATTCCTGAAATTGGGAATTAAAAAAAAAGAGATCAGAAGATGGAGTTCTTGTAGAAAAACAAATTATTCATGTTTATAGATTGCAGACAAAGTAGCTGACTCCTAAAGCAATTCTCTAATAGAAGTCAAATGTGGCCTAAAATGAAATGCTGCTGCTGCTACATCTGGGGAGCACCTTTTTCTGCCTTGAAGTACAAAACCAACTTTGAAATCTAGTGTGGGGAGGAGGGGATTCTTTCTTCTCTTCCCTACAGCCTCTTTCTCACAGAAGAGAGGTTGCTAGTCTTTCTCTACTCTATCATTATTTTCTATGGTAGCACTAACAAGCTCCAATCTATGGTTCCCCCTGTAAAACATTTACAATACCATGTCTAACTACAACAACTAAATAATTTTCCATCTCCCTCTGTGTACCTAAAACTAAACGGAACCTCCATAAAAAAATTTTCTTTCTAAGAACTATCCATTTGTGGATCACAATACCATGGAGCTGCTTCCTAGATGACTATAGCATGGTCGTTTTTAAGTCCAATGTTAAATTCTTGTGTAGCCGTCCCCTTAAATAATATAATTTCTGGCCAGTCTCAACCATTGTTACCAATCATCGTTTCATTGTCCTCCTGAAAAACTCATTAACCCTTATCCGAGAGTGGCATATGGGACTTGATAAGTGGCGATTCGTTAGTACAGATAAAAAAAAAAAAATTTAAATGGTGAGGGATGATCACTTCTGCTCTCTACGACCCCTTTCTCACAGAAGAGACGTTGATAGTCTTTTTCTACTCTATCATATTTCTATGACTGAGTTTCAAACTTTGTAAAACTTACACAGCAGGAACACATTTCTACGACAACTGTAAAAAACTTTCTTCCTCACGGTGTTTAACATCAAACGGAATTTTCAAGAACAGAGTTTCTTTCCAATTGGTAGAACAAGTTGCCACAAGATTGCTTCTCTGAGGCCTACAAAATCCTCCAATCTAATGTCAAACACTTATCATATACTGTCCTCATAAATCATCAAATTTTATTCATTTTCATTTTAGTTTGAAATATCATTTTTATTGTTGTCACGCTAAATTGCAAAATCCAAGGTTTTACATTCCTCAATTGTCATCTTGTACTCCCAGGTTTGGTAGTTTTGTTTTACGGCATATCAACCCTTTTCAGGTTATTTAATGCCGAATCAGATCATTTTGGTAAAAGTTTTTATGCTTCAAGTTCTTTATACCTTTAAATATTTATTCATGGTGTTTGGTTGTTTTGTAGAGGAAAACTGTTTTTGCTTTTAGTTTTGCAAAGGAAAAGGAACAAAAACATCAATGTTTGGTGCATTTCAAGTCAGGAAGCCGGTATCTTCAAACAGCTTGATCTGGTAGCACCAGGTATACTCCCAGGACGTGTTAAAGGAGCTCTTTATGAGCATCTCCCAGGATGTAGACCTTGCCACGTGATTAATTGCTGGCCAGTGTTATAATGAAGGATTTGTGAGCAGTTATACAAAGTGACTTTAAATATTCTCAATGTGTTACTTTCCATTAATAGAATGGTTGGAATCACATGGCAAAAGTATGTTGGAGAAATAGACACGGATCTCACATGTGCTGCTACCATTGCAATGAGCCTGGTCACATGACTTGTACGTCTGATAGATGTGTCTCTTTTGCCTCAGCCATTGCAAGAAGCACCAACGCAATGGTTTTGGTCACACGCTGGCATTCATTTTATTTCTGTTTTGTTTAAAAATTGTCTGAAAATTAAGTTTTCTAAGAAAAATGTTGGCAAGGTAGAATTTGAAATTTTTTTTTTTTTCACCCAAAATAAGGGGGCACATTGGCATTGAGATGTAAGGGGCTACTGTAAATTTGGGATCATATCCATAGGGGCATCCGAAGTGGGAAGTTGTGCAGCAAGATGTTTGTTCACATTAAATTTCTCCATGTTGGTGCAGTCAGAGAAACAGGGAGCAGGGAGAGAATTCCTAAGCTAGCAGTGCGTGAAAGAAGCTATTATAGTACAAAGCCTTCTGGCATCTGGGGACTTTAACAGTGAAGGGGTGGGATTTAGCTGATTGTCGGGTTGGTCGAGGGTATTTATGTCAAGGGGCAACAGAGCAGCTAGTTCATCAGAGCACATTCAATTGAAGTACTTGTAAAACAAGCATAGAACATTGCGATGATGGGACAGAGACTTGAGCTTGATAGACAGTGTGGGGCTCAATAGATTAGAGACTCTTTTTTGAACACTGTCTAAGAGGAAGAGACTATGGTTTGTGCATCAGTCCAGATGTGATAAGAGTTAGACGAAGGTTTAAAAAAAAAAAAAATGTACTTACCCGTTTAAGACGTGCTCAAAGTATAAAACTTGTCCACCTTTCGTGACAACAGATAAATGCATCGGCTGAAGAAAAAAAAAAAACTTTTAAATAACAAATAAATTTGAGTCTCCAGTAAAAATAAAAATGCTGATTCCCCACATCCAAGAGGAATAGTCAGAGTAATCAATTTCATGTTACACAATAGAATAAATGAATCCCTAATAACAATTAGACAATACTGTATGAATTCATTTTTCTACTAGGTATTACAAACCGATGCTGACTTTTCATTGGACAACTACAAAATTTCACGTCTAATATGCTTAAACAAGTCATATCTTTCTTAGTTGTGAGCCAATGGAAAGAGAATAAAATAAACATTCCAACGAAGTCAATTTTATTTGCGCTTATATGTTTACTATTTTTATACTACAAGGTAAAATGAAAAAATGACGAACTTTCATTTTTATATTTCATACCTCACATCTTGGTTAAAATGCACAGGAGTAAATTTTATTGGATATTCTTGAGATTACACAAGCTATATCAACAAGGAGGCTTCACTAAAATGGCTTAAGAGTGGCAACTTCCTATTTGATGAGGAACGGATACTAATAGCTGCACAAGACCAAGGCTTACTTACGAATGGATTTAAGAAAATGGCTGGTCTACAAAAAACTGACCAGTGCAGGTTCTACCATTCTGCCATTGAAAGTCCAAGCCACCTAATGTTTGGATGCAAGATCCTTTTGGCTGATGGTCATTACACTGCCCGCCACAACAAAGTATGTAGATACCTACATTGGAACATCTGCGGAGAGGTGCAGCTTGAAAGATTGTTGAACATCTGGGAACATGAACCCTCACCCATAACATTGAATCGAAAAGTGACAGTGTTCTATGAGAAAGACAAACAGGCGGGCAGATATATAAAAGACAAAGCCATCAAACCAGACATTGTCATCTGAGACAAACCAGAAAAAACTGCTCTCATTGACGTAACCGTCCCAAACGACTATGGCCTCAATAGAGCCGAACAAGAAAAAAATAACCAAATACCAAAACCTCAAAAATGATTTAAAAATAACATGGTCCCTCGACGAAATAAACATCATACCGGTTGTAGTGGAGGCAACTGGTCTAATGGGGAAAAAATCTAAGAAAATACTTAGACACAATTCTGAAAGACTAAACTGTAGGGAAGTACAGATAGCGGTCCTAAAAAAACAACATCTATCCTTAAGAGAGCACTCGGATATAAGTTTTACTCATAGGGAAATCAAGTGTTAGCCTCAAGAGTGGGGCCCTTTCATCTCTTTAGATAAACTGAATTAAAATGATAAAAAAAAGCTATTTAAACCTAGATGACTAGTGCCATGTGATGTGGGTTTTTATGACCACTACAACCGAAAATACGATCAATTAAAGTTAACTAATATTTCGAAATTGATCAGTCGACGTACATCATTAAGTTTCATATCGATAATATTTTTAGAATTATTTCTGCATATGTAAATATTTCATAATTTTTAATTGCACAGATTTTTCTTTAAAACTTGTGTTGAATTCGGAATAAAAATGCAAACGTGCCAAACTGAAATACTAAATTTGTAAACAACATGCCTCACAGCTATTTGTAATAGCAACAAGGAGAGAAAGCGAATACTCAGTCCCTCTTTTCACTCTCACATTCTTTTCTCTTTTGTTTTTCTCTTTTTGAATAAATATTAACAATATTCTGAGAAGTTAAATTTGCTATCGTTTGGAGGATTTAAATGATGCAATTGTCTAAATGAGTAGAATTTCATTTCTTTTTATTAACTTATTTAAAAAATATTTTTTTATTTTCTTAAAAAAAGAATTATGCTAACTTTCTGTTTAAAAGAATTTTGTCCAACTTATTTTGAAAAATATTTCTTTAAATGGGGTTCCTTTTCCATATTTGATAACCTGTGATCCTTTGTGTCACGAGTAGTCTATGATTTATTTTAATGGAGGACGTCATAAATTATCTTCCCAGTGTTTTCAACCAAGTGAGTAATGTTTGGTTTGTTTTACGGCATATCAACCATTTGTGGGTAATTTAATGACGAATAAAGTTTTCAAATATAATTCTATAAGTAGGATAATTATTTATATCCTGAAAATACATTACTCTTTGAAAAACATTACTCTTTGAAAATACATTACTCTTTGAAAATACATTACTCTTTGAAAATACATTACTCTTTGAAAATACATTACTCTTTGAAAATACATTACTCTTTGAAAATACATTACTCTTTGAAAATACATTACTCTTTGAAAAAACATTACTCTTTGAAAATACATTACTCTTTGAAAATACATTACTCTTTGAAAAAACATTACTCTTTGAAAATACATTACTCTTTGAAAATACATTACTCTTTGAAAATACATTACTCTTTGAAAATACATTACTCTTTGAAAATACATTACTCTTTGAAAATACATTACTCTTTGAAAATACATTACTCTTTGAAAATACATTACTCTTTGAAAATACATTACTCTTTGAAAATACATTACTCTTTGAAAATACATTACTCTTTGAAAATACATTACTCTTTGAAAATACATTACTCTTTGAAAATACATTACTCTTTGAAAATACATTACTCTTTGAAAATACATTACTCTTTGAAAATACATTACTCTTTGAAAAAACATTACTCTTTGAAAATACATTACTCTTTGAAAATACATTACTCTTTGAAAATACATTACTCTTTGAAAATACATTACTCTTTGAAAATACATTACTCTTTGAAAATACATTACTCTTTGAAAATACATTACTCTTTGAAAATACATTACTCTTTGAAAATACATTACTCTTTGAAAATACATTACTCTTTGAAAAAACATTACTCTTTGAAAATACATTACTCTTTGAAAATACATTACTCTTTGAAAATACATTACTCTTTGAAAATACATTACTCTTTGAAAATACATTACTCTTTGAAAATACATTACTCTTTGAAAATACATTACTCTTTGAAAATACATTACTCTTTGAAAATACATTACTCTTTGAGAATAACCACATGCAAGCTGGAAATGATCTCGACAATACCACAAGCGACAGACGAATACCATTAGTTTTGTGTTGTTTGAAATATAGTTGTCAACTTATGAAATTATCCATAAGTTAGGTAATTATTTATATTCCTAAAATACATTGTTCTTAGAAGGAAATTTCAGTGAAAGCAGAAACATTATTCTTAGAAGGGAACTCTAAGAAAGATCAGCATTATTCCCAGAAAACACCATTCACAAAAAAAAAATTACTTCTTTAGAAACGTTACTCTTTCAAAACTTCACTCTTTGGCACTGATAATCTTCTTTGCTCTCAATGTGCCCGAGTCACTGTTTTCTAGTATCTATTTGGAAAAAAAATTTTAAAAATAAGGTTTTGATTTTTTGCATAATCAGATTGAATAATACGGTTGGGGATAAGCTTATAGATACTACGGCACGATACGAGCAGCTGATTGATCGAATCGAGCTTCTCTGACCTCCAGTCTTGCCGAAGTGAACAAATGCCTATCAACCAGGATCCCGTCCTACGGCATAATGGGTCTCCACCCACAGCCAACAGGTGGCCCCGTTTTCGTTTTTTCTTCTCTCCTCTGCATGAGGTTGAAGTCAGCGAATTCTAAGCCCCACAGAGCAATATATTTTCATGAATAGACGCACAATCTGTATGATAAAATGTGCCAGATTTTTAAAACTGGCACTTGGAAATTTAGACATCTTAATTTATAATTCATGGCTTCTTAAGGTAAAGAGAAACATATCTGACTCCATAATCAAAAAGAGCACATAATTAAGAATAGCTTCAAAAATAAATAAATGGTGGAGAAATTACTGAATTTCTTGAAATGATGAGGTCCATATTTAGGCACACTTTTTTTTTTTTTACAGGATTATTAAAGAAAAATGTTCAATGAAAAACACAAATTTTGGCACTTAAAATTTATATAACTTTTGAACCACTGATGCTATTTGCATCATTCAAACCGTTTTGAGCTTCTTTTACACAGCTCTTTTCACCCAAGTTGATAAAATAACAATTAGTTAAAAAGAAAAAATGAACTTGTAATGCTACTTCAATTAAAGTGAATGTGTCAGAGAACAGAAGAAAGACCAACAAATAAGGATGAATTTCTTAGGTTTGTTAGCTATAAATCTAAGAAAGTTATATTGTCGGATTTTAAAAATTCAAAACCATTTTAGTTGACAAAATCAAACTTTGCTTCTGACTAGCCAGTTTTCAACTGTTATAGCATGTTATTGGAAATATAATAATGTACTGAACTATAATTTTAGTTGACAAAATCAAACTTTGATTCTGACTAGCCAGTTTTCAACTGTTATAGCATGTTATTGGAAATATAATAATGTACTGAGCTATAATTTTAGTTGACAAAATCAAACTTTGCTTCTGACTAGCCAGTTTTCAACTGTTATAGCATGTTATTGGAAATATAATAATGTACTGAACTATAATTTTAGTTGACAAAATCAAACTTTGATTCTGACTAGCCAGTTTTCAACTGTTATAGCATGTTATTGGAAATATAATAATGTACTGAACTACAATTTTAGTTGACAAAATCAAACTTTGCTTCTGACTAGCCAGTTTTCAACTGTTATAGCATGTTATTGAAAATATAATAATGTACTGAACTATAATTTTAGTTGACAAAATCCAACTTTGATTCTGACTAGCCAGTTTTCAACTGTTATAGCATGTTATTGGAAATATAATAATGTACTGAACTATAATTTTAGTTGACAAAATCCAACTTTGATTCTGACTAGCCAGTTTTCAACTGTTATAGCATGTTATTGGAAATATAATAATGTACTGAACTACAATTTTAGTTGACAAAATCAAACTTTGCTTCTGACTAGCCAGTTTTCAACTGTTATAGCATGTTATTGGAAATATAATAATGTACTGAGCTACAATTTACTTTTAAAGTAACTTAGTCCAGCTTCTTAGACGCCTGCAAATATTAAACATTTTTAAATAATCACCTAAAAATAGAAACATTTTTAATTCGATATAATAGTTGTCTACTTTAAATTGAAAAATGTGCAAACAAATAAAAATTAAAACCTAAAATGGCTTTATTGCATGCCGAACAAAGCAGCTGCGTGTTAAAAACATCATCCCTTTGTGCTGTTAGAAATTATCTGCTCGGTCTCTTCCAATTCGCTTTGTGGATGACGTCATCCAATGTGCACAGAGACAAACAGGCAAAATCCACAAGGTTTTAGTAGTATATATATATATATATATATATAAAAATTATTATTATATACCCCAGTTTTCATTATCTGTGAACAGCAACCGACTTACCCAATAACATTCCCAGGAAGTACTATGCAAACATCGACCAGTGGCGGATGAAATGCTCAGAAAAATGAAATTAGAGCACCGTACAGGTGTAAACCCTGGTAAAAACGGGACCCAGGATCACCCTCATCCACCCACAACAGTGCCCACTAATTGTCAACAGATAAATCAAAAAGCATCATTTAGTAGCATGGTGCTTGAAGTCTGTTTCTGATCAAAGCCAGGCCGGGTTTGAAAGACCCTTAAGTGATGAAGCCAGCATATGGATGAGGACTCACCTTTAAGCATCCACTGGATGTATTTTTCAATCAATATAATCTGGGGTTTTTTCTTTCTTTTATTACAAACTTGAAATGGGATTATTGATTAAAAAATATCAAATGCCGAAAGAGTCACAATAAATAATACAGATTACTTACCTGATCTTTCATATTCAAAAGTGACAATTTTACTGGTTCTTCAGGTAAAGAAAAAGATGCGACAGCATTTTTGTCTCCTTTACTCGTATTTACAGACCTGAAAAAGTAAAAATGAACATTTTTATTGAAAAAAAGAATTTTTTTGTAAAGAGGGAGGGGAGGGTACCAAGAAAGAGGATATTATTTTCTGTAGGGAGGTTTCTGCCATCCTCCCACATTCCCAAATTGTCACCATCTAGTATAACTTTGGTGATCTAATGAGAACCGGTGTCTCAAGATGATGCTATTTGTCAGGGTAGTGGTGAGGCTTATAAAAAGAAGTAAGTTTGGTATATGGTTATGCCCATAGTTACATAAGGGAAAGTTAGATACAAGGCCAGTTTTTAACATGAAGAAGAGAAAAAAAAAAAAAAAAAGAGCCCAACAGGATTGTGGGCAAAAATAAAAAGAATTGCGTCAACCCCTGACAATTTACCTTAAACAAATTCTAGCCACAAAGACAACATGCCAATTGATTAGTAACACTGTCCACACATAAAAGTCAAATAATGCCAATAGGCGATCACAGAAAGAAATATAGAATGTGTGTGTGTGTATATATAATGATCTAAGTGTAAAAGTCATTAAAATAATTACAATAAGAAAGTCATTTGTTTAGCTTGCGACCCTGTATTTGAAAACAAAGAAAATTTAAAAAAAGGGAAATATATATTTTTCTTTGACAAGGGCAGGTGAAGCGCTCTGGGCAATCACCTAGAGATGGTGTCCTGATATAAAACACTGGTCCCCATCACTTCAACAGGGTGGCGTCAAGAAGAGCAGCCACCCAGCCTATAAGAACGTTGTCTCAACTCAGGAAATGACTTCCAAGGAAACCTGACCAGAGATAAGTTGGGAAGTCAATTTTTAAAAGCTGTCCAACACATGCCAACATGTAAAATGGACGTTAAACTGAATATGATGAAGTAACATGTAGGCATATTAGCATGACATTTGATATTAATATTTTATACTATTAATCACCGAGTTATTTTTGTGTGGGTGTGTGGGGGGGGGGGGGGTATAACAAGGAACACATTCAATCATGAAACCGATGTGTGAAGTGTTTGGCTTGTGTACAACACTTAACATTCATTAATAAGCCATGATTGGTCAAACATATTACAATCTTTAAAGAAAAAAGATTTTAAAATAGTTGATACAAAGTTAGACTATGAGTGGCCATGTGGGGGCTACATTGCTATTCTAAGATCAAAGTGTAGTATCTGTTCCGATGGATACTACACCCCATAAACTGGTATTGTCTTGGCCTTCGGGGCTTGATTTACGTTGGTCTATGAGTCGGTCCTGTGCAGTTCTAGGAGGTCCACCCTCCCAGGCTTTGCCTCCCCTCTTTGGAGAGGAGTAAGTTTATTGCTTATTGCCTGAGGCGCTCCTACTGGGGAATGCCGACGGGGCTGCCCAGAGCACTCACTTTCTTGGGCGCTGGCTTTTCAAGTCCCACTTTCCCGACCCGACCTTGGGTCACATCTTACTTGTGGGAGTAAGATAAAACTGGCCTTGTGCCTAACCTCCTGGAGAGGAGGTAAATAAATACTCAAAAAATGAAACCAAATGATATTTATTTGGATTCCGAGTGAGTTGTACGCAAGAAGAGAAGTCATCAAAAAGGTTGGGAGATCAACAACTTACCAAGCGCTAACAAGCCGGTCGTTAACAGCTGCTGATAAGAAATAAGCAGATTCAAACGTATGATGGTTTTTGATAACAGGTAACAATTGCAACACTTCTGTTGTGTGCCCACTATATTTCTGAAAAGAAAAGAAAAAAGAAACTATATAATCAACCATAATACATGCGTATGTAATCAGGTTTATGTTTATATATTTGTACTTCTAAACTAATTAAACGATCATTATGAATTTTGGATTACAGCTGATAGGCATAAGGGGCTGTAATATGGGTTATATTTAGTTTTATGTAAAAGCAGAGTATACGCCGTTTGTGAAAATTCAGATAGCTCCAATTTTTGTGAAATTTTAACAATAGGCATTAGACATCAATTAATAAACATTTCCTAAATTTCAGTTTGTTTGGAGTATTTTAATGGGTTTTTAGGAGGGTATAATATGTACACAAACACTCATTTAAAAATTCAAATATTTCAGATTTGTATTGAATTTGATGCATAGGCATTAGAAACCAATTAAGCAAGGTTCTGATTTAACTTTTAGACATTTTCTAGAATCAAAATCATTTTGACCATGGCCATCCCTACTGGGTATGGCCATGATTTTGATCCAAATTAAAATAAGGATTCTAGACATAAGCTTTACTATCATTATCATTTTTTTTAGAACTTGAATTCACCCTAGACAAGGCACACTGCCACTGAGATGTAAGGGACTGTGGATTAGGGGCCAGAAATTATAGGATGGGGGGGGGGGGGGCATCCTAAGTAAAGAGTTGTGCAGTGAGATTTGTTCACATCACACTTAAATTTCTCATGTTGGTAGTCAGAGAAAGAGTTCCAAAGGCCGGAAGGAAAGAAGTTATTAGAGTAGAAAGCTCTCCAGCATTTAAGAAACTTCACAGTGAATGGATGGGATTTAACTGATTGCCAAGTTGGTCGGGTGTATTTACGTCGAGAGGGCACGAGAGCAGCAAGTTCATCGGAGCACATTCCATTGAAGTACTTGTAAAACAAGCACAGTGATGCAACATTGTGGCGATGAGACAGGATCTGAAGCTTTGTGGATAGCGAGGGACCTATTAGATTAGAGACTCTTTTTTGGACCCTGTCTAAGAGGGAGAGACTTGTGGATGGTGCACCAGCACAGATGTGACAAAAATACTCAATGCATGGGCAGATGCTGGCTTTGTAGAGATATAGGATAGTGTCAGGATTGAGAAGTTTTTTAGCATGGTAGAGGGAGCTCACTTTCCTTGCAGCAGCCTTGACAATGTTTTCTATGTATTTGTTCCAATTCATATTATCTGTGAATGTTAGGCCGATGAGTTTGAATGTTGGACTCTCAGGTAGGGTGTTATTAGCCATGGTAATTGGTGGTTGAAAGGGTTTCTTGTAGTTGTTAAAGGAAAGGGGTGTTGGGTTAGTGACATTAAATGTTACCATCCATTTATGTGCCATTCAACTACAGACTGAAGGGCATTTTCTAAGGATTCAGCCATTGCCTTGGATATGAGCACGTCTGCTTTTCTCACATATCGAGAGTAGAGCGTGTGTCATCAGCAAATATACCTATCTCAGACTCAATTTAATCAGGGAGGTCATTTATGAAAATCAGGAACAATAGTTGTCCTAGTATCTATTCCTGGGGTACACCAGAATTTATCTGTTGCCATCGAGGACATCCTGAATCTTTCTTTTGGATAGGAAGGATCTAATTACATTAAGTATTCATCCAGAAATAGAATACAAATTTATTTTCCTAAGAACTTCATGCTAGACCTTGTCAAAGGCTTTGGATATATCAAGCACTACCGCCCTGTCCAGTATATGTGTTCAGAAATGACCGTTAGTATATCCGCTGTAGAAGATGCTTGCCTAAATCCATACTGATGGTCATTACCGAGATGGTGCACTATCGCTTGATTGATTAAAGATTTTAGTAAAGAACGAGAGTAGACTGATAGGGCGATAATTATGAGGGTCAGTTCTATCTCCAGAGTTCATGAAGATAGGTACCACTGAGGCAATTTTCCAGCTATCAGGGAAATTTGGGAGAGAGTGGCCTGTGGAGTCAAAAGTAGAGTTCATGGTGAACCGCTAGGGCAAGTAGTTCAGCCTTATCAGTTGCCGTAGAAAGACATTATTGTGGGGGAATTGTTGATTGCCCCTTGTTCATCACCAGAAATCACAAGTGTCTGTACCTCAATGCGTTTTCTGGTCATTTCGTTATACGTTTTCTTAGCTACAATCTTATAAGGAGTTTTACTGCTACAAATTTCTGTCTATTTTAAATCCGACTTGTAGCAGTTGAATTGACGGAATGCTTGCTGCTTCTGAGCAATAGCAGCTGTACATTTTGAGGTGAACCATTGGGGAGAGTTGCTATAGAATTTCCGTGTGTGGACATGTGCTTCAATGCATACTTTGACCCATTCGGTTAACTCATTTGTGCACTGATCAGCAGAGAAAGAAAATGTTTCACTCGATGGGACATCTCTGTTGAATTCCCAATCAGTTTGTTTAAAATATCTCGTCATTTTGAGTAACGGCTGATCGGCCTTGGGACGAGATTTTAGGGTCATACCAATCATTACCACAAAATGATCAGTGTTCCCGAGTGGGCTATGGGCACTCGTCACAGAAGTCTCAGGCAGTGAAGTCAAGAAGTGAGGCTTGCTAGTCCTCACGATCTGGGAGGTGGGTCAAGAAAGTGACATATCTTGATTTTAATCTCTGTAAGTGGACATAAACATGGTGTTTAGTTTGGGGAAATTCATTTTACCTGTCCTGGGACGGGTATTCTAGTATATCTTTAAATAGTGCATAACACCAAGGGATGTAATTCAATATATAACATCAGGAAGAGGTGCATCAAAGTATTATATAAACATTGAGAATTATTTGTGGTAGCTTGCAGTCAAGTAGCAATAAACGACCACTGATTTTGATGGGTATGCTGTAAATAGTTAATTGCTTAATTCTGAACGTCCCATATCACATGAAGCTGCATTAACCACAAGTACGGTCCATATTATGAAAGCACCAGACATTATATGAAAACGATAAGCTTTTGTTTAGATCTATTTTTAATACAAAGTGAAAGAGAAATAATGGTGCTTATGCTGTTCAGCGGCCGTATGGAAAAATTGTTTTTTTATAAAAACAATATTATATACTTATTCAGCGTTATATTCTTACTCACTGTACAAAAAAGTAGAAAAAATTATCCACTAGAACTTTAATTACAAGTATTTTTCCATTCTGCGTATCATAACAGCGATTCGTTCAGTAAGCGTCCATCTTCTTTCTTAAGATTTCAAGGGCAGATAACTGAAATCTTCTTAAAAAGAAGATGGAGGCTTACTGAACGAATCGCTGTTATGATATGCAGAATGGAAAAATACTTGTAATTAAAGTTGTAGTGGATAATTTTTTCTACAGTGAGTAAGAATATAACGCTGAATAAGTATATAATATTGTTTTTATAAAAAAACAATTTTTCCATACGCCCGCTGAACAGCATAAGCATTAAAATAATTTACCAGTCCTGGTGAGACTTACATCCGGGTATTGATACTTATTTCAGTATCTCAAGGTTTTCGTAAACGTTAGACGACTGTTTATTCCACATGCTTTATTTCAGATAAAAAAAAATTTTTCCTAGAGGCCTGCGTTTTGACGACATTATCAACAAATAAGTTTCAGAAAAGATATTAGGTTCGTTTGTACTACTCATTTATCTGACTTAAAAGATTCATCATCGGAGGATGAAAATGATTTGTTATTTGAACAATGTTTTTGATGAATGACATTTAGAAAATTGTCAAGCACATTTAACCGTTAGGCAGCATCTTCGCAGATTATACAATGTTTTTATTTTTTTAATTAATAAACAAACTTTGTTCAATTTTTAGGTAGCGAATTCAGTTTAACATGAAATGATTCCCCCCCCCCCCCCTTCATACACATTAATATTTTCTGAGAATTTCCGTCTAAAACTTTTATTTAATTTCTTCAGAAAACAAGAAATCTTATTATCATGAAGTGGTAGAGTATTCACCTATAAAATTTCATTGGACAAACAAAGAGAAATGGATGTATAACTTTTGTTGCCCAAACTCTATTGGCCAGGATAAATATATTACATACATACCCCCACCCCCATCTGGTAGAAGTTCCATCAACTGCAGCAACTACTCAACTCACATAAAAGACTTGTGGCCATGCTAACAGCTCCTATGTTCACAGTGCAATGTTCTATGCAAGCGAGACCTGGCTTTTGGTCAAAGCAGACCTGCACCGATTGCAACGCAACAATAAGGCAATGATTAGACAGATTTGCAGTGTGAAGCCAGAAAAAATGTGGCAAGTATATGGTCATTGATGTCATTAATGAGAAAAAAAATGTGGCAAGTATATGGTCATTGATGTCGTTAACGAGAAAAAAAATGTGGCAAGTATATGGTCATTGATGTCATTAATAACGAGAGAAAAGGCTTCGTTGGTATGGACATATGGAATGCTTGAGTGGTGCTATCAAGATAGCTATAAATAAGGGAAAAGGCCGACCTAAGTTGCCTTGGAAGGAACTGCTGCGGAGAGATCGCAGAGTGTGGAAGTTCTCTGCAGTCAATCCTCATGATAGTTTCTTGGAAGTGTGGAGTGAGATCTGCCAGGCATGCAGTTAGTCAGCTACCTGGACGGGGACCCATCAGTGTGGAGGATGCCCCTCAACCTTCACATAAACAAAAAAGAACCGATGGTAGATGTCTATATATATATATATATATATATGTATATACATCATTAACATGATGGAGAACTTCTCTTTACATACTTTTGTCCTGATCCGTTCCAATTTCCTAATGTATTTCCTTGTTTCTAGCAGGAACTGGCCGATGTATCTGCCATAATCGCTTTTAACCCGAGTACTTTCTGATCTGTCAGGATCCATCATGGGGGCGGGGGGGTTATCAGTGATGGTCATAGTGCTAAGATATAAGAGTGAGAGTTTGTTTTTTTCTCTCCAGGAATCACGTGTTATTTACTATATTAATAGGGTACTATGTTAGTGTTAAAAGATATTTAAGGATATTGTCACTATTATTAAAATTTATTTTGTTGATAGTACGTTTTTTGTTTTAACGAGTAAAGCTTCTAGTATATGCAGTTCATGTTGATGGATTCGGACGGATCAGAAAATATGGTGGATGCATCGACCAGTTCCTGCTAAATACAAGGAAATTGGAACGAACCAGGACAAAAGTATGTAGACAGAACTTATCTCTCGTATTTAATGAAATGTTTAAAGGAATGCTGCCCACAATATATATGCACTTGATATTCTTAAAATAATTGTTTTTTAGTAGAAAATGAACCCCTTTCCAGACATTGATGCTGTGTTTTTGTTCTGGGAACATTGAAAAATGCTCGACAAATACTGTTCTGATGAGAGATGTTCTTTAGCCAAATTTTATGTTGCATTGTATGATTGAAAATAAACAGTCCGCAAAGAGCTGTAAAAACTTTAATACCGTTGTGCATATTTTTTTATTTAGAATATGATTTACACTCAGCTTTTTTCTTCTTCTCTTTTTTTTTATCTAACTAAATATTAAGCTGTCACTTTTCGCAGCTAACCGGAAAAAAGTTTTCTAATTGCTTTATATTCGAAAGTGTGTGTGGATGTATGTATAAGATTATACTATACTAACCGTGATAACTTCGTATTTTTCAAGATCCCATAACTTGATGAGATTTCCCGCCGAGATCAGTCTGTTTTTTGATACCAAGCAGATACTGTAAAGTGCACTGTTGCTTGCCTTCCATTTGCTGGAGAAGAAACAAAACAATATTACCTCAAGAAAACACTTTTCATATAGAATATCTATATTCTTAAAATTTTTAGACCACTTCTCATGTGTCCGTATGCGTTTCTCAACTACGTGACTAACAATCTTTATTTTATTACCATGAATTGCTTTTTTATTGAAATAAAATATGCCTTAAGTACTAAAACAAACCTTTTTTTTTTTAAATCGTATATAAAAAAAATGATTTAATTACAAACTTAAATTCACCAGAATGCATTTCGGCTTATTCGTTAACAAGTTATCCATTTTAATCTTAGTTAAAAAAATAAATAAAAAATGAATGAATTATTTTGTGGCCCTTCAAAATATAAAAGTAACTTGAAAGCATTTAAACTATGAATAGAAAGTCCTTTAAACTGGCTATAAAATTCTTAGTAAATCCTTATGTATTGAAGGTTTTGGAAGCTATTTACATCCAATAATTTTATAGAGATTAAAACAACATTACAATAATAAAATTAGTTATAGTTTTATAACAAGTTAGTTCAATTAACAATTTAATGACCAAATTAAATTTAACTTTTAAAATTCAATAAAAAAAAAATTAAATTTTTTTGTATAAAACACAAAAGACAAACAGTATAGTCTAAATGAACAAAAAATGAAAGTAAAAAGTCTCCCAATCAACACTAGATAGGTACACCTAGTAAAGAATAATTTTGACAACATAAACTGATCTTACTAAACTGTACCAGATTGATAAAACTTCACACATAAAATATCATTTAAAATAGAATAAAGAAAAGCAACCAAAGTTTTATTTCATTCAATATAAACATTTATGGGTTAGGGGAATGTGTATAATATATATATATATGCACACATTCCCCTAACTCTTAATGATTAAGCTCTTATAAAGTTGAGCCATTTCAAGAGATAATTTAATTGCTGAGTTATAAATTCGCCACATTGCAAGCTTCTCTCTCTTTTAGAATCACAGTACTTGTGTTTACATTGAAAGGATACAAGGCGTATTTCTCTCATATTTCAAAGTATGATTGTCACAGGACCAGTGTTCGTAATACTTGGTTACATGTAAACAGTCTTGGAAAAAATTTTTTTTTGACTAAACCAGAAAATGAGTTATCATTCCACATTAAATTTATAAGAAACGTGATCCACCACTTAAAAGTAGGCTTGTTTTTTGTTTTTTTTTTGGGGGGGGGGGGGGGGTGTAAAAAAATTTAATTACTATTTTGCAGATATTTTTCCAAGTGGTTTATATTATAGATGAAAGTGATAATTTTTAAAAACCTTGAAAATATTTTGTCTTGATATTAAAGTGGTGATTGTGGAATCACCACTTTAATATCAATAGAAAATATATCCACCTTTATTACATTATTGGTATTAATATTATAAGTGTTGAAAATAATATTTTTTTCCTAACATTTTTTACTTACTATTTTACTTTGCCAAGTGATAAATCCCATTCTGCCAAATATTTGTCACTGGAACATGTGTACAAAGTATTCTTTTGTGGATGCCAACATATGTCATTGATTACATCACTATGGCCATTTTCCTGAAAAAAACAAAAAAAAACAAAAACAACATTATTATAAAGACACTATTAACCCCTTCCCCGATTATCTAGCGTATTCACGTGATACACATTCTGAACATTTTTTTTTACAATCCCAAGTATCTGTGTTCTATCACTGAAACTAAATTTATTAGCAAGAGATGCTTCGTTCACTGATAATTTCCTGTTTTTTATAAGTCTGAAGAATTTTTAGTTCTTTATAACATGTCTCGCTTTTTTTATTTTATTTGTTTATTTCTCAATACAAGTCAGTATTTTTTTTTAGCAATTGTGATGTATTTCAGTTACAATTTTCAAAATAATACATTTTCGCCAATTTATTTCTGTATTGTGTTTAAAATAGCAAATTGAAACAGATACCGAGAAAAGGATAACATTTTTTTCTAATGATTTCATTTGAAAGTAAAATTTCACTTTACAAAACTAATGTCATGGGAAATGTAAATAAAACAGTTTTTGGCATAATTACAAATAAAATCTGAATTTTATTTAACTTTTTTCCTTTAATTCTGTATACATGTGTATAGTGAGAATAAATTTCACACATTCTATATAACTCGCAAAATATTGACAATTTTATAAAAAATTGTATCATTCACTCAATCAAATATAAAAAAGGGATAATTAAGCAAATAAACTTTTTTTAAAACCTGTCCAAAATGAAACATAGGAAAGAAGGGAGAAAAGGTTTTTTCTTTTGCAGATAAGCTGATTGTGTCCAATTGTAGTTTTTCAAAGTTCCGTCTTTGCTTAACCCTAAACTCCTGATGGGAAGCTTATAGATAACCTTACAGTGCTGTGAGAGAATCAAGGAAATAAAACATCGAGCAACAAAGTTGTTGTAGTTTTTTTCTTTTATGTTGTGCATAATTGCAATTGTCAGGTGAGAAAGATGGAAATTATGGCTGCCACATCACCACTGCAACTACAGAAATATGACCAGCTGATTCTGCCGACAAAGTGGATGCACTGTGAGAATTGAAGAACACCCCAGCTATTTTATTTATCTTCCTCCCACAAGGTAAGATTGACACAAGGTCGGGAAAGTGGGATTTGAAAAGCCAGCGCTCAAGAAGGTGAGCACTCTGGCCGAGCAAAAATAGCCTGGGCAGCCCCGTTGGCATTCCCCGGTAGGGGCGCATCAAGCAATAAACTTACTCCTCCCCAAAGAGGGGAGGTGAAGCCTGGGAGGGTGGACATCCTAGAACTGCACAGGACCGTCCCATAGACCGGCATAAATCAAGCCCCGAAAGCCAAGACAATACCAGTCTATGGAGTGCAGTATCCATCAGAACAGATACTACACTTTGATCTTGGCCAAAAGGCCACCCCAGCTATGTTACGCCCTCTTTCATAACTCGTTTTACATGGCACTGTGCTAATCTTTCGCCAATATATTGAATATATATTTTAGAACAACAAAGTTGGTGATATTCTTTTATTTATTCACAAAATCGTGGCTGTCATTCAGAGAGCTTAAAAACTTTCTGAGGAAATTCCACAATTGCTTACCTCCAGTTTTCTGTTGCTTCTTAATGTAAAAATACTTGTCAGCTTAAATATCCCTTAAATAAATAAAACGAATGTCACTTTTACGTTGATCGCAGAATTCTATTTAGGACGGTTTATTTCATTATTAAATGGGTGAAATCTCAGTTTGTTAGTCAGACACCCCACCCCTTTCTTATTGGGTAGAAACACATAACAAAATTGACAAGCCATTTTTTTTTTTTACTAATGAATCCCACTTATCCAGGCCAGAAGTCACTCGAGGATAAGGGTTAATGAGTTGAATGAATTGTCAGTTGAATGATGAAGAATATTACAAAAAGATTGAAAATGGTTAATTGAATGAACAAAGTTTGATTATTTATGGGGACGATTTATGACAAGTATTTGTTGACATTAGATCTGAAGACGACCATGTTGTAGTCTGCAGGAAAGCAGTCCAATAGTAATGCATTCCACAGATCGGAAGTTCTTAGAAAGAAAATGTTCATTGAAATTCCGCCTGACACTAGGCACACTGAGTGACACTGGAGGTCAGTCGAGCATTTTCCATAGAAATCATGACTGTGATAATGATCAAAGACAAATAGGAAAACTGCCCAAACACACAGACAACCATTAACTATTAGAAATGAGTTCATTTGAAAAAGTAACATTCTTGTTTATCTTTTTTTATTCTTTAAAAAAAGTGTGCAATGTATTTTTTCCTCATTCTGAATAAACAAAGCTACCAAGTCCTTTCAGATTTTTATGGGGCACGCAGGATGCATCTTAGTATTTCTATACAAAAAGCAAAGATACATTATATCATTTTAGCCGTAAGTCGAGAGGGTCTTTTTTTAAATTGTTTTTTTTCTATCTTCATTTTGCTTTTCTGCCATTTTCTATTTTAAAATGGTGGAAAATTTCCAGGTATTTTGAATTAAGTTTGTTGGCGACAAAAGATGGCTTTGTTATGAATTAAATAATTTGAACCATTTTGAGGAAAAAAACTAAAACACTTACTAGCGCCCACACCCGCCCTTCTAGTAGCCACAATCTCTTGTTCGAGTTGCCCTGTTAAGTGGTGACTCATTAGTAATTTGGCTTCAGCTCAAGTCTATATTTTGGGTACGAAGCTATGTTTAATCATGGTATGAAACTGTCAGAAATTCTATACCATTATTTTCTATGGCTTGATGGATATAATATTTGTTAGGCAGGTTTAACGCTATACAAGACACATAGAAATACGGGCTGGATCAGAGCAGTATATCCAGAGTTATCTGTCCTTGAATTAGAAAAATGGCTTCATTTCTTGCACCTTCATCAATCAAAATTATATTTTTTACAAAATGGTTATTGGTCAATTTGCTATCTTTTATTAAAATGTATCAAGTAGAGAAGTGTTACCAGCGCTTTCCATATCCAGTGTGATGTTTATACATCACCGAACTAAAACTATTTGGTTTTGGAATTTTTGCGACTTGTGTTCGTCTCAAACTGACTGGTAATTTCAAGGTTAAGCCCAGTCAAACTAGTTTTAGATCATGGCAACTGCAAAAGAATGAGGTGATTGGCCATTCTTGCAAGGTTTGATATTGTTTAGACGTTTGTTTTAACGTTTCAGCCGATATAACCTCTGACCTTCTTCAGACACATCTTTTTCGAACTTGGGAATCTTTGTTAAACTCGGTAAACTATGAAATTTCGAACTGAACTCTTTATCTGATTCACACAGGTAAATTGTTCTTGTTCAATCAACTATGACAGGAAAGAAGTGGTAAGTAATTTTTATTCTTAGTTATCGCCTGTAGTGAGGATTGAACCTTCACCCTCAAGAAAACTGTCACTAAAAACGTTGATTAAAAAGTTCAGTTTAAAATTCTGTATAAGTTCCAGAGTTCGAAAAGATGGATCTGAAAACGGTCGATGGTTATATCAGCTGAAACGTGAAAATACCAATCAAGATGAGAATAGTATTCCAAATAATATAATTGAAAACATTCTGCCTCATGTTTTCACACATTTAGCGATACAAACGGAATAAGTTTGAGTAATGCAATTAAGGACATACAATAGAACAATCAACATGATTATGTCGTAATATATATATATATAACAACATAGTTAGGAGACATCAAATTTTCTGAGAACCGATTAGAATCAAATCCGTGGGTCTCAGAACTCACTAAATTTTTTTTTAAATAGCAGCATCACTGAGTATGTTTTTCTGTTTTGTTTGATAGAACAATTAATTGGGATAAATAAATAGGGCGTGTCAGATTGCGGATGTTGATAATTTTTTTGTGTAGACTTCATGATAGTAGTAAATTAAATATGCCAATTCAAGAATTTTCCAGTGAATCAGGCCATAAGTTGAGGCAAATTTTAAAGTGGATTTCTAAAGCTGGTTTACATAAATTCGTGATTGAAACAATGCAATATACGAACACATTAATTACTAATGGCATATTTAGAATCCACATGTTCCTATGATTTAGTCAGGTTTTAAATAATTTCAAAATTTGTTTTTATTATTATAATTTAATGAAAAAACCTGTTATCTTTTAGTTAAAGCATATATATGAAGCTGAAACTCTTAAGCAAAAGCAAACTTTTGCATGAACATATTCGCTATGAACAACTTCTTTCTTTCAAGTCATCAATGTTTTCCTTGGCCTTCCCCTACTACCTTAACTGCTTTACATTTGTGAAACTATAGGGGCATCCATGTGTAGAATCTTCATCTGATGCACCATTGTGACTATCTATGCACTATTGTAGGGCCACAAAAGTCACATTAGTTTGGACCAATCCCTTGTCAATAGTTTTAACTCAGTTATTTCAAAACAGGGCTGATGCCTTCGAGTGACCCAGTCATAGTAGTGTGCCCTTTTGATTGGCCTGGAGAAAATTTAGTGTGATATTTTGATATTCAGAAAAAACATGTAATATTTTTTAGTCAAGTCTGGCTCAGGGTCATGTGAAAAGAGAGACATTTACACTCCTTGTGCCACACATCTAACCAGAGAAGTTTTTTAGAGAAAAAAAAAGGGTAAAACCTTTAAACGTACCATGCGACTATGAAGTTCTCCCTTAACGACGCTGTACAATAAAACATTTCCTGCAGTTGTACCAAGCGCAACCAAATCCAATTCTTCCGCAGCAGAATGACCATCATCACCGGATCTCTTTCGCTTTTTCTTCTTCGGTGTATCCTGCACACACACAAAAAAAAATCATCATCAATATAAAAATCGAAACTATTTCATAAATACATTTGGTTCAGCAAGTCTCTATTTACCTATCTCCCCACAAGGGCAAAATTAGATACAAGGGAAGTTTTAATGAAGAAAATCGCTAAAGTCTAAAAAAAAAAAAATTTTTTAATTGAAAATAGTAGTCTTTATCAATGCAAGATTAATTAATTTTTTTTTTTTTACTTTAATTTTATTAATTTCAGAATAAAATTCCATCATCAGAGTTGACCAGTATTGTATCATTTTTCAAAAAATAAACTTTTTTTTTTTTTTTTTGATATAAGATCCTTGTAATGGGTGTTATCCGTGGCGTTGTCTTTGCGGTTATGAATTGAAATTCTGCTTGTCGAACGAAGATGCATGGGCATGCTGGTAGTTTAGAAAGATAGGGTGTTCATTTTAAAGCATTGACAGGTCAGAATTATTAAAATTGAAGCCTTTATTAATGCAAGATTAATTATTATTTTTTTTTACTTTAATCTTATTAATTTCGGAATAAAATTCCATCATCAATCAATAAATTAATTTTGCATTGATAAAGGCTTCAATTTTCGATTTTAATAATTCTGACCTACCAATGCTTTCACGGCTATCCTGAGCGAGCTTGCAAGAGATGGTAAGCCAATCATGATTCCAACCTCTAAAATCGATCACTTGAAGGTTGAACTGCCCATTAATAGTCATACCATCCAGATGATTATACTGTGGATTAATTTTTCCGCTGGGTGACGAGCTGCATGCCTGAACCATCAAAGATGTTGATGCAGCAAGACAGATGGCAGACTTCAAGTTGAGGTGTTGTGAAGAACAGCAGTTGGCATGCAGTCGGCTTACACAGGATGCAATAGAGGTAGTCAAAGACTTCCAACTTCCGCTGATAGATAACCCTCATTTGCCATGTTTCGCAAAACCATAAAGTGGATCATCCAAAGATAAGATTGGTTGATATTGAAATCTGATTGCCCCACAAGGACCGTTAGGAGGCGCATAACAGCACAACTCAACAATCGAGTTCTGCTACACTCAGTCAGCAAAAAAAATTTTTTTTTTTAAATCTAGTTCCGACTGATGACCTGGGTTTTTATTTTTTTTCAATAATTAGAGAAATTTATAACCTTTATGACTTCTAATCCTTAAAATTGGTTCGTTGACATTTGAAAAGAAATTGTTTATATTAACAAAATCGTTTGTATCGAAGAAAACTTCAGTACTTACACCAACAATTCAGTTTCACCAGAGACTGTAGAATGTTAAGGAACTTCACTAAACAAACTGAATGTAGTATTAGGGATTTTTTTTTCTTGCAAAGACGTTATTTAACGAAAGAAATTGTTGATTTTATCTTGTATTTAAGTGCATTCTGTAATGTTATTTCGGTACTTCTACACAATACGAAGTAACTTTTAGTAAAGATAAACGAAAAGGTATCCAAAACATTCCAAGTGAAAAGTCGCAAAAGTAATTAGGGTATTCAAAAAATTACATAATAGTTGGAACTTGATTTTTCTAATAAAAGCATATGAAAACAGCACACACTGTTATAGAAGTAGGTTTAATATTTGATAATGGTAAATTTGAAGGAATCTGGAATAAATATTACAACAGACATCTCATGTTTTTTTAATACATCGGACTCTCGGATATGTTGAACAAAACAAAATATAACCATTGTTTGCAAGAGGCCTGTCCTGTAAAAGAAACTCCATATGGCTTTAATTTGTTTTTGTCATTCTTTACTTTTGTGTTTTTTTTAAATTATAATTAATCAGATGTTATTTTTACATTGCAATTTCTTCATGTTGGTACAGCCAGGGAAACAGGGAGGGAATTCCAAAGGCAAGCGATCCGAGGAAAGAAGCTATTAGAGTAGAAAATCTCCCGAAATTTAGGGACCTCTACAGAGAAGGGATCTACTTTTGCTGCTTATTGGGTGGATCAGGGTATTTGTGTTTTGTTTTTTTGGATCAAGAGTACAATAAGGACACCAGTTCATTAACACAACACGCGGAACATGTTCCGGAAGTCACCGGCGTCTTCCAGTTCACCTCGCAATACACTTTTTCTTAAAATACACAACACAAAATATAGAATGTTCTGGGTTTAAAATTTGCTTTTTTTTAGTAAATAAAAGTAAAACAAAAAAACGATAAATTGTTTTGTTTGTTGCAAAACGAAAGATTACAAGTCAGCCGATTTTTATAAAAGCGTATATATTTCGTTTATTTTATTTACAAGTTGTTTTGTAAATAGCGACCACGTGTATTGCGACGTCAACCGGAAGACGCCGGTGACTTCCGAAACATGTTCCGCGTGTTGTGTTAATGAACTGAGGTCCTTATTGTACTCTTGATCCATTTTTTGTAATGTTTCTTTGGTTGTTCTAAGTTTTGTCAATTAGCACATAGTAGTTAATATTTCATTTGTTTAATAATGAAACTTTGATTAAATTATCAAATGTAAAAAAAAAAAAAGAAATACCATTTATTCACAACTTCACAAAATATGAAAGAAATATTTGCATAAACTGTTTAACTATTTATCCATTTTTGTGTGTTCGTATTTACTCGTCTCCAGATAAGGGCAAAAATTAGACACGGTCGATCCCCTTAGTTACCACTGCTCTCAGGTGAGCTCTGGTCCTATATGGTAGTACCTGTCAGGGTACCATCTATGGATTAAATAGAATCTGCCCCAAGAATAACATGAAACTAATCAGCAATATAACTGTCGTCCTAAATAAATAATTAAAGAAAATAAATTTATTAAAACAGCATTAAATAACTTTAAATGGGTTGATAAGCTGGTTTTAAAAAAATTCACTAACACAAGCAAAATTTCATTAAATGAATAAGACTCTTCAATAAAATTTAACTTAAACTATCTTAAAAGAATATTTAATTAAAAATAATAGTTATTCCACACTCAGACAATTTGATTTGCCATTGAATAACCCATTGATGGTTGATATGCTGTAATAAATAAAAATAAAAAATTTTTTAACTCATTTTACTGAACATTTGGGCATATCTCAGGTTAAACTCATCACCTGAAGTTGGTTGTGGGCTTGTTGGAAAGCTGTTGATCTGATGAATTAAATAAATAAATCTTTTGAAGAATTTAACCTAGGAGGGACATATTTTTTTTCTGCTGCCAGTTGACCTAGCCTAAATATCAACTTTTTAATATTTGGCGTAATTTTAGCAATTGATTGCATTCACTGTAAGTAATCAGAATTTCTTCCCAACCCTAACTTTTGCTTGATCCTAAATAAAAAAAAAACAAACAACAAACAGTGAACGTTTTGAAAATTTATAGAGAGTTGACTCATTCTTGGTGATAGAGCTTTCCATACTATTTTATATTAGGACACTATGCTCGTTCATCCTAAAAGAAAAATGAAATTCTACTTCATGGGGACGCTTACATGTAAAACACCCTTAAAACCTTGGCAATAATATATATATATATATATATATATATATAATTAGATTTTAAAGTGGGAGATCATGTTAGCATATAAATTTAACAAAATGATTTCCCACTTTCGAATTGATAGTGTTTAAATAATATGTAACCATTTAACGGTTTTAGTTACATTTTCTTGGAAGTGACAGAATTGTTTTTATGATTTTTACGGCAGCTGATCAGAATTGAAACTTGAGTATTGGAGAATGTTTGAAGATACTCAGTGAAAAGCATCATCTCACTGAAGATACAATTAACGAAAAGTGGTATAAAAAAATTCATTAATAGGGTAAAATCACATTAAGAACAACACTACACTGAAAAAGAGAATTGCAATTAATTTGAGTGAACTTCGTAATTATGGTTGTGATCACTGCAACAGTACCAGGCGTCTCAGTAATGGCGCAAGAAAAAGACCCGTGGAAGAACTTGACACAAGAACCGAGGAGATCTGGTGCACGATCCAGGCTGTTACTCGATCACAGTTGTTGGAAATTCTCTTGACTTGGTGAACAGAAAAAGAGACTAAAAACATTAGACAATCGTCGTGAACAAACTCTTCATCAAACGAAGACGACGCAATGTTTGTTGCATCACTTTGTTTTAAACATTCGCTTTGAAAATGGACCTTAAAACCGATGTTTGCAGATATAGCTGCTTTTCAATATTTTGTTCCAAAATTTATTTCAAATCAATAATATTGAATAAGGTTGATTAATCAACTTTATATTATGGTCATATCAAGTATTATATTTCGGAATTTTTTTAGATGAAAATTGATAACTTGTATCATTCAGATTACTGTTCTCATATGTTATCAGGTTTCGAACAATGTAATCTCAGACCTTCAGGCATTTTGTTCAACTCTGAAATCTGTACGAAACCCTTTATTTAATCCACGGGAGTAGCTTGTTCTCATTCCATCCGCCATGACTGGGTAAAAGTCTTAAGTAATTAATTCTTAATTGGATTCTTAGTATCACTCGTACTGAGGATTGACCCTTTAACCTTCAGAAAAAAATTTTCAACATCCTAAAACATCCAGGGACCTAAAAATATTCACTTAAATCCAGTTCTTCAACTACTCGTATGGATCTCTCTTACCAGGTAACCTTTATCAACATTAGGGGTCTACGTTCCAATTTTCCAGACGTTGAAATCCATTTAGACGAGACCAAACCTGACTTGTTTCTGTGTGAAACTGTCATCAGACCATCAATTTCTGTTGATAACAAGATTCCAAGCTATTCTAAAATGGTCTCTACACACGACATTCGGGATCGCCATGGACATGAAATTTATGCTTACATCATTAATAATTCTCAACATGCTAGGGACATCTCAAATAAAGACCAAGTTGCCCTTGTTCACAGCACTTCTTCCATCTTTTGCCTGTTATCATCCCCAATGTTAATCACTGGTATTGAGTTTTATATACTCTCAAAAAATTACAACAGTGACCAAACAGTAAGCCATAGTACAGTCGTGAGTATGCCACTGCTCACAAAAAACACTATTTCAATTGCTATCAGCTGAAACCAAAGCCGCCTTTAAAAGTGTTTGCAACTACTGCAAAATCTGTGCTCAATCTGTTAGATCCAGAATTGCAGAGTCTCGGCTCTCGAGTTTTGGAGAATAACATGATACTGAACATAAGATTTATATTCCAAATATCATTAATGGACCACAGGTGACTCCTCAGCAAAGAACTTTGCTTCAAATTTCACTCTTTGCAATCAGAGTCACACACTTCCAGAATTTCACTGAAAATACTTTAAGTAATATCCATACAGCTGTCCGGCATGTTGCCAAAAGTATCAAGAACCTTGTTGTCAGCAAGGCAAGTGGTCCTGACAACATTCCAATCATTGTCCTTAAGAATCTGCTGCCAGAACCGGCTCCTATCCTTACAAAATTATTCAAATGTTTTTCATCTCTTTGGAAAATTTCATTGGTCTGCTGAGTATTTAAAAATACAGATTATCAGTCTTCTTCACCTCAGAACAGACTGATCAGTCTCCCGTGTTATAAGTAAATTGTTTGAATCTGTTATAAATCAAGTTGTCAATCACCTCAGCAAAAGCAATCTACTTAGTGACAAGCAATATGGATTTGTCCTGCAAGATCAATTGCTGATGTGCTTACTGTAATATCACATAGGATCAGTAAATCTCGTGATAGGAGCTTTATTTCTAGGAAAATTGCCTTCGATATATTAAACTCCTTTGATAGGGTCTGACCGTGGCCACCGAGAGTTACTACAGGCCAAGCAACTAACTTCCTGCCCCCCTCTGACGTCACTGACTTCCGTGTCAAAACAAGGACGGTCGTAATGACGATAAGAAGGCATTTCGACTTCTCCATTCACTAAATAATCCATCAAAATTCAGGAAATCAACCAATTTTAATGAAATTTTCAGGATTTATTAATTAATGATCACGGAATGTAATAAATCCATTACTTTATTATAAAGCTTGGTGCAAATGTATTATTTCTTGTAAACAAAAAACACCTTTACTAAAGTTATTCAAAATATCAAAACATGTTGACCATACGATATTGTAAATATTTAAAACAAAGCATTAGACAACTTTAAAAATTGCATGTAAAAAAGAAAAGAAAAGAACACGATTCGATTCATCTTGAAACTGACTTTATTCAATATAAATTTAAAGAAAATAATAATTCACGATCAAATACTGCAAAAAACTGAATTATGAATTACCATTATTTAAACTTCTAACCCAATCAACCGTAAGTAATTCAGACTTTGAAATTTGTTTAAAAATTATACAAAAAAAAATTTCAATGTTAACTGTTTGTTTAATAATGGAATCAAAATTCAGGAAATCAACCAATTTTAAAATAATTTCGCGCTTTTTAAAATTTCATTTCATAATTCACAAAGTTAAAATGCCTACTGCATATGTTTGGATTTCCAAAAGAGAAATAATTACTGCAAATATGGATACACGTAATAATGTTTACACCGACTAAATATAGTGTAGTAAGTTTGAATTTTTTTTAATTATATAAAAAATCAAGTCTGAATTACTTATTCATTATTTGATAAAAAAGTAGTGTTCCATTTTTTTTTATTACTTTTTTTCGATGTCTTAAGTGTAGCATAGTTTATCTTTTCTCTACTTTTGTAGATTAAATAAATGAAATAATAACATCATATTTAATCAAAATTTTCACAAAAAATATTAATTAAACAATGCTTTATTCAATGATAATATCGTTAATTCTTCGAGTTATACTGATTTTATTAACAAGAGTGTAGGGGCATTTTCCGTAATATATACGAAATAGTTTAAAAAAAAAAAATATTTTAAACATATACAGATCTTATTTTCATTTTAAAAAAATCATGGATTTTTTTTATATATATAAAAATATACGTTTAGTAAAGGTGTATTTTATTTAAAAAAAAATAATACATTTTCACTAAGATTTAAAAAAAATGTTTCACTATATCTCCTATGCTTGTTTATTAATAAATATTGAAAATTTCATTAAAATTGGTTGATTTCCTGAATTTTGGTGAATTTTTAAGTGATGGGAGGGTCAAAATGTTTTTACATTTTGGGGATCGGCCTTTGATTTTGCACGTACCTATCTCTTAATAGCAAGATAGGAGTTGGTGATTCCATTATTAAACAGACAGTTAACATTGAACTTTTTTTTGTATAATTTTTAAACAAATTTCAAAGTCTGAATTACTTACGGTTGATTGGGTTAGAAGAAGTTTAAATAATGGTAATTCATAATTCAGTTTTTTGAAGTATTTGATAGTGAATTATTATTTTCTTTAAATTTATATTGGATAAAGATCAGTTTCAAGATGAATCGAATCGGGTTCTTTTCTTTTTTTACATGCAATTTTTAAAGTTGTCTAATGCTTTGTTTTAAATATTTACAATATCGTATGGTCAACATGTTTTGATATTTTGAATAACTTTAGTAAAGGTGTTTTTTGTTTACAAGAAATAATACATTTGCACCAAGCTTTATAATAAAGTAATGGATTTATTATATTCCGTGATCATTAATTAATAAATCCTGAAAATTTCATTAAAATTGGTTGATTTCCTGAATTTTGATGGATTATTTAGTGAATGGAGAAGTCGAAATGCCTTCTTATTGTTATTACTACGGTTCTTGTTTTGACACGGAAGTCAGTGACGTCATTTTCTAGCTAACCGGCCTGTAGTAACTCTCGGTGGCCACGGTCTGACACAAAGGGATGCTTCACAAACTTGCTAGCTATGGAATATCTGACAATGTCTTCTCAAATCTTTTCTCTCTGATAGGTCTATACAAGTAGTTGTTGATAAGTCTAACTCTCTTCCTGATTTTCATAATGATCTTCCAAATCATATTCTGAGATCATCTGTTTACATTCTTGCAGACCATAACTGTCTATGGCAGCACTTTGAAGAGCACTGGTGATCAAGATCTTGCTGATTCTCTCTTTCTTGATCTGGACTCCAGCGGGTACGGACAACTAATTGTAAATAAAGAATTTACCCTCCCATGCCTGACTTCCAACTTAATCCTGGATCACTTTAAGAGAAAGTGAAGCAGTCTTGGTATGTCATCTATGCTATTCTTTGATTTCTGCACCAAGGAGAACCTGAAAACTCCAATTTATACAGACAAGGAGAGTCCTCAAGAATTGATTTTTTTTTCTTCTTTCTTCATCATGAATAAATTTCTGGAACATTCTGAAGTGGCTTAGCTAGGAAAATGTTTATTTGATCCCTCACCATATGTAAATGTAATGCTCCTGGTTCTACTAGAGGCCTCCTCTGGATTTCATACACCACTCCGAAGTGACATTGCTTGCTTGACCATGACAGCTTCCCACCATCATACAATGACTCTCTGTGTTTGAGACCCCTATCTAAAAGTGAATTTGATAAGAGGATATCCACTTTATGTAAGGGGCTTCTAGTTGGATCAAAGTTAACATCTGTTCTGTCAGACAAGCTAGGCTACCTGGGGTCATGGGTAATATCTTTTAAAACCATCTCTCTTGCCAACTGTTCTTTGCAACTGGTTCAATATAATAGAAAAGGCTCACGACCAGTGGGGACCAGTTTTAATGGGTTTTTATGTACTAAACAGTTACAACTTAAAGCTCAAATGTCACTCGATGGTTATGAGTTTGTCAGGTGGACAGTGAGACATCGTCATGATTGGTAATAATGGTCGAAACTTGGCAGAACTTGATTATTAACATTAGACTTGAAAACGACCATGTCGTAGTCAGCTGGGAAGCAGCTCCATGGTATTGTGTTCCACAGACAGGTGATTCTTATATAAAAAAAAAATTTACTCATGGAAGTTGCATTTGGTTTTAGGTACAGAGGAAGGAAGAAAAATTATTTACAGTGGTTGTAACTAGACAAGTTTTTGTTGTGAATGTTTTATAAAGGGGGGGGGAATAGATTGTAGCTCAGTTGAGCACCTACCATGAAAATAACGATAGAGTAGAGAAAGACTAGTAACCTCTCTTCTGTGAGAAAGAGGCTGTAAGAAAGATGACACCACCCCCTAGATTTCAAAGTCAATTTTATACTCAGTCACGGCACCTGCACAGAGAACAGGATAACAACTACTAGTACAAATGAAAAAAAAAAAATCTTTTACCCCCCCCCCTACCAATACAATACTTTTGTGCATAGCGATCCAATAGGAACGAACATTAGATATCTTTTTACTACAACCATGTCTGAGTAACACCTGTAGTCATTCGTCTCCCTTGGTTAAACTATTATACGATCTGAACAAGGGGCAGCCGAGATCAAACGCTATATAAGAGCTGCAAGGTCCATCTCCGCGAGTCTCAAGCGGCCACTACCTTCTATTTGTACTTCAAACAGATTCTCCTGGAGCGGGTTGAGCCAGCTCCATCCATCCTTGTCACTGCATACTTCACGAAGGTCAACCAAAGTTTGATGATTTGAAGTCAACAATTGCTGTTCCAACAACCCTGTAGTTTCAGGGGTCCAATCAGCTTTAACAGTCATCAGCCAGGTTTTTCTTTGTCCACCACATTGCTTTCAAGAGGTTTGTATCACTGACATCTCCACAAGTGGCCACTGTAGTGTCAACAGTTATTAAGGTACATATTTATCAGGCTATGGTGTGGACGATTTTCCCTATGGTTGTGAAACGTGGCCAATGAGAGCGGTTGATCTACATAAGATTGAAGTCTTTGACGACAGCCTTCAACGTGGGTTGGATAATGGCCCTGTGGGAACGGGCGCATCTTGAGGTGAGCGTATCTGTTGGAAATCGTTGGTTTGACTAGCGCGATTTAGTGCGGGTGGACCCGTGCAGTCGAGTGCAGATTAGGGCTGTTCTCACAGACGTGACAGGGTCACCGCATTGACGAGACCTCAGATCAAGGTGCACCTGCGCATAGAGGCTCTGTGATGTCACAGGCTTTTGCATGGGAAGCAGAGTTTGTGCCAGTCTGGGTTTTGGAGGCGAGCCTATGAGACGTGATTTAAGATGTAGTCTGCAACATGGTTAGGGGAATTAATTCCCTAAGAAAATATAGGCGAAAGATCTCTTTTCCCCCCTTCCACGAATAGTTAAGGACTTAATTGATAAGTAATAATGAAAGCAGTAATTTGCTCTCTCTCTCGACGTTGGTGAATATCTCCAAGCCGATAGATAACTATGCCTGAAATAAAACAGAACTTTAAAAGATTTTTTGTTTTCTGAGTCGGTCATGGAACTTTTGTGTTGCAGCAGCATGGTTCACAGCAGAAAGAATTCAACCACTAGACGACGCACCCCTCCACAAGGAAAGATTGAGGGTGCGAGAAATTTAAAGGTATGCAAATTATATGATTTATGGTGTTAAAAATGACGAGTGATTAAACGAGAACTGCCACGGCCCAAGCGGGGTTATGCAACACGTGGATCGAGTACCAATTAAAGCTCTGTCAACGATTGAATTGCTGACCCTTGTCATCCATCCTCCAATTCCAAGATGGTTCGACATGGAGCTTGGCAGAAACATGCTGGTGGCCTGTTGAAAACCTGAGGAGTGACAACCAAACACAATCTGCCAGCACAGTAGTTGGTCTTCGACTATGAAATCAGGGTTGGCTAGCCATATCATATGACCTAGCTCAGGATGGGCGAAAATGGACTGCGAGCGTCAGAGATGCTGTACGTGCTCGGGCGGAAACTGGCTCAATCCGACTAGGATGATAGCCAATATAGGTAAAGAGTAACACCTATGATTGAGGCAGGAAATCAAGCTCACAACTAAATGCTTAATATACCAGACTCTTCTTCGCACAATTCTAATCTATGGATCTAAAACTTGGCTACTCCATCCTTAAAGTGTAGTATCTGTTCCGATGGATACTGCACCTCATAGACTGGTATTGTCTTGGCCTTCAGGGCCTGATTTACGCCGGTTTATGGGTCTTTCCTGTGCAGTTCTAGGTCCATCCTCCCAGGTTTCACCTCCCCTCTTTGGGGAGGAGTAAGTTTATTGCTTACTGCCTGAGGCGCCCCTACCGGGGAATGCCGACGGGGCTGTCCAAGCAATTTTAAAACCCCACTTTCCCGACGTTGGGTCACATCTTACTTGTGGAAGTAAGATAAAAACTGGCCTTGTGCCTAACTCCTGGAGAAGAGTAAATCAATACTCCATACTTGTGACATTTAGAAGTATGTATTCAATCATTAATGTTTCCACTGCATCCACAAGCTTTGTATCACTGACATCTTTTACATCACAATCTGCTGGAGATGCCAAGACCTTTCTAACAAAGAGATTCCGATCGTTTGACCACGTCTTTTGTCATTCTCCAACCAATATGATTCACAAGGAAATACCGCAGGAGAATCCAACATTCGTAGCTGTCTTTGGCGTTAAATGATGGAATCATGACTGGCTGTGGTATGCTAGGAGTCAGCTATGGACGGACGTGGATGGGTCACCCTGATGCTGCAAGTTACTTAGAGCCAGCTCAATTCAACCTGAGTGAATGCTGTCACAGACAGGGTCACACTGAATCTGATGTAAGGTTTGTAAGTGTATCATGTGTATTTCTGACGTTTAGTCGAACAGTGTGAAACGTAAAACATTCACATGAAAAAAGTTGCTACGTTAATTGCGAAATAAAATTTTCTTATGTACCGAGATTTTAAATCTTCACTCAGATCAGTGCACTGCGTTGTGATTGGATAAAAGTTGATTGTTTTGCATTTAAGACATCTATATTAATGAAAATTATAACTTAAAGTGAGTGTATCTCTTGTGTGAGTAACTTTTGATAATTACACACCGAGCGAATATTTATTGAAATAATTTTTTAAACTTATTTTTTAAATAAAATTTTAAAAGTTACATTTAATTATTAAGTATCATTTAGTGATTAAATTATTAATTCAACCAAATTGTTATAAAAGTTATTCCTAAACTAAAACTAATATTACAAAACAACTTGAAATCGTATCTATCGTTTTTTTTGTAACTCAAATTTGATTTCTGGGCCAACCTGATAAAGGTTTTGATACTGGTATTCTGCTCCTGAAAGCTGAACGGTTGGCTCAAGACTGTGATAAGTAGCAGAATTTTGTTATCAAGCATGTGGCGAAGCTCTCTGGTGTATGCACATAATCAATTTAATGCGATTGAGGTGAAGTAAATTCCCACCGAGTTAGGATATGACTCAATTATCCGTCAAATTACTTCACTAATTACAAGTTTCCACTGTTACCTATGTTTCTGATGTCAAACTTTAAACTCCAAATTGTTTCATTACTTGAGACAAACTTTAAAAAAATTAAAATCTAAAAATATTCAATAATATTTTATTCATATTCTAAAGAAAATAAAAAAATAGCAAAAATCGATATAAAAAAAACTTGATTTTAAAGAGAAATCTTTTTAAAGCTCTGGTAGCAGCATGGTTCCAAATTGAAAGATGAATTTGGGACGATAAGACAATACACAATCGAAAAATCGTCTCAAATCCACGGTCTTCCTTTTTTCATGTAGATTAATTATAATTTTTATAACAATTTTTTTTTTTTTTCGTTTATTCGAAATCAAGGAGTTGAAAACATTTTTTTAGTTGTTTAACTACTTAACATTCGATTTAAGTTAAAGGTGATTACATTATTACAAGGAAATATGACAAATAGGAGATCTTAAAAAAAAAAAAAAGAAAGATAAGTCTAGTCGAATTTAAATGTCATTTTAATTAATTTAATTTCATTGTAATAATATAATCACCTTCAACTTAAGTCTAATGTTAAGAAGTCAAACAATAACTAAAATAACAGTTTTCCACTCTCGTTGTCGTCTTAAAAATTAATGTACATTAAAAAAAGTAGACCGTGGATTTTAGACCATTTTTCGATTGTGTAGATTTTAGCATCCCAAATTTACTTTTCAATTTGATACCATGTTGCTACCAGAGCACCCTAAATCGTTTCCAAATAGTCCCACATACAATAAAAGTACTAACGTTTACTACCCCGTGTTGCCCAGAATGCAGTGAAGTCATTTTAGTTCTTAATTTTTATTGTTTACAGATCTTCAAACTTAAAGTAGACAACTATTATAGGGTATTGATTTACTCCTCTTCAGGAGTTAGGCACAAGGCCAGTTTTTATCTTACTCCCACAAGTAAGATGTGACCCAAGGTCGGGTCGGGAAAGTGGGGTTTGAAAAGCCAGCACCCGAGAGCAGAGCACTCTGGCCATTAAAAATTGCCTGGGCAGCCCCGTCAGCATTCCCCGGTAGGGGTGCCTCAGACAGTAAGCAATAAACTTATAGGGTAAACCGGAGTGAAATGGGACATTTTTTTTGGGGGGGGGGGCTTTTCTTCCTTTGACAAGTCTTAGAACTTCCCTAAAACTGCACGCATGAAAGTGGAAATATGCTCAGGGTAGCAAATGGAGTCTCAGCATTCAATAAAATAAAAACCATTCATGTTAATGTTCTCTATAAATGTACTAAATTTTATGAGGTAATCTACGTATGTTGAAAAAAATAATAACCGGGGTGAATAGGGCCACCTATATTTTAAAAAAATCACTCTAAAGGAGAGCATTAAGTATTTTTTTTATCAACACATCACGTATATCAGATGACTTTACTCTTGCACACATTTTTTTTTTACAATAAAAGTCCTGTAAAAGATTAGTATCATTTGGTAACATACACTCGTTAGAGATGTGACACATAAACCAAGCCATATCATAAGGTCACAAATGGGAAACAAACCTGGAATATGTCAAAACAAATAAATCTCTGTATTGGCAGAGTTTTGGTTGGGAATCATTATGCCACTCTGGGGTTATACACCACTCTTTTGCTAGATTCGATAACTATTGGGAAATTCAGGGTGGCCCACTTCACCTTGGTCATTTAATTCTAAGAAAAATCTTGCTTCCCCTCAAAAAATTTAAAAAGGGCTTTGCAATTATACTTATATGGCCTTCTCACTTTAAGAATATCATACACTAGAATTCTCAAGTGACATAAATAGAAATCAGCCAAACGTTAGATAATAAAAAAGAGCATCACCTTGGCATTCACACTTCCATCTTCATCAGAGTACAGAGCAGAAAGAATGATGCAGTTCTAATGGTAATATCATAAAGACAATGCCTGATGCAATCCATAATGGAAGTATCAAGCTCTGGGAAAAACGAAGTTGGGAGAAAATAGGGCTAATCATTCGCGGCCCACTTCACCTAGAGTTACCCTATTCTTCAATTTAAAATGAGTTATCACCCTTGCTGATTTTTTAGGCGATTATTTAAAAATGTTTTATATTAATTGTTAAATAACTTATAGAGAATAGGTTATATTGCCAATAAAACGGTACAACAATAACAAATGAAAGTTGTCTAGTTAAAAGTTTCATTTGTCAGCTTAAATGCTATTTGGGTCTGACTTTGAAAATCCAACGAGATAACTTAATAAATTCAAATCGCCGCTATGTGTCACAAGTAATTAAAATTTTACTTTTTAAAAGTATTGGTTAATAATTAAGTTATGGGGAGTTGATAGTTATTGCAGATCTAAAAAGGGGGAGATAATAATGTCAAAAATACAAAATAATTGAAGATTATTTTCTTTAAAATTTCCTTTAAATTTGACAGAATTATCTCCCCTTTTCTGAAAAACAATGAAGTCGCTTTTAATCTTTATTAAACAATATTTTTAAAAACAAAAATTGATTGAAACATTTAGCAAAAATAAAATAAAGTTAAAGTACTGCTTGAAAACAATCTTGTTTTCTTTATTAACATTTTTCTTAAAAATCAGCGATCATAAGTTTTTTCTATATCGATTTTTATTTATTTGTTTTAGAATATGAATTGAATATTATTGAATTTGAATATTTTCGTTTAACAAATCGGAATTTAAAATGAGGAAGCATGGCGACAATCGTCATATTAGCCCAAAATTGGATACAGCCGTTCGGTAGTAATTTCGTTTTATATATTTATATAGCGATAGCCATGTAGAGCTGAGAAACGAATACATAGAAGCCATCCTTTTTACATTTAGAAAGCTACACGATAGCGGGAACCTGTTGCATTTATTCTAATAATTGAAATTAGAAAATTGATTTGACTAATTGAGTCGCACCTTCTGACCTCAATCAAAGTTATACAATTATTTGAAGTTATTGAGAAATAATTTTCCATTATTACTTTTAGTTTCGAGATTTTTTTTATAGATTATTTGAATTATTCGTTCTACAATTCTCATCTTGACTATTATATTAATAACGTTTCGACCGACTTTCTTCAGGTGCATCTTTTCGAACTCGGTGACCTGAAAAGAATGTTTAATTTAAATTGATATTTGGTACAGATCTTATGGAGTCAGTTCCGAGTATTGAGGGCAAAATTCGGAACTAGTCTCGGAAATTGTCAAAGCATTTCACGGTTTGAAAACCACCTTTTTACGAAGTTTTTTTTACTTTTTTTAGGGGCTAAAAGTTGTTTTTGCTTTTTTTCAAGTCTAACACTTTGCATACATAGTGTCGTCTAACTTTATCGCAACTTTGAAATCGTAACCTCGGGAATGAATGACTCGAACTCTTCGTCAAACTAAAAAATCAGTCTATAAAAACTGAAATCCCGTGGGTACCCATTCCTTACAAGTACCTTTAAGTTCTATTTATTTACATCAACATGACATAATGTGAATAATACAAGCAAATAAGTCAATAAATATTTATTTTAGAAGCTTTATTTGCCGATATTTATACAAAAACATTAAATCGAAAATATAAACATTTTTAGGAAAAAAATTAAAAAATCGGGCAACAATTTTATAAAAAAATAAATTGATCAGTTAATAGATTTTATTATTCGAGTATTTAAAATTATATCAATAAATATACAACTATAGTTTTGCTTACGTTACAAAAAATACAAGGGTATTGACAAAATTTGTTTTATTTCAGAATTAAATCAATCAAAGTATGGTACTGGTATAACTTATACAAAAGACAAAAAACGATCATTTAAATGTTAAATCTATTAAATATAATTAGGAAATAAAAAAACAGGAATCCGATTTTAACTTTTTGAGATTAAAATGCCACATGGTGAAAATCGAATTCTTACTTGAAAACTAATAAGATATAAAAATGCTAATTATACAAAGTTTTAATTGAATTTGATCACATTACTATAAACACTGAACTATTTACAACAGTTTGTTTTATTATTCTTTTTAAAATACACATATATAAAAACAATGTTAAAGCAATTATTGAGATTGTGAGAATGTTCTCAGAATATATAAAAAAAAAAAAGAAGGCCATTCTCTTACCGGGAATCTGTTTGTCGGACACCAACAAAGACATTTACAAGTGGCTGTGAGATGCGAACTCGGTGTATATTCAGTTTTCAGGGTACCTGAGCGTGTATCCCAAACTTTTAAGATTCCATCCACCGAACATTGCATTAAATAATCGCCTTTTGGAGAGAAAGCAGCAACGTCCCGAGGTGCCGCCATGATTTCTCTTAACGAACACACACGTGGGGAAGAAAAGACAAGAGACTCAGCGCATGCGCCACGAACCTACTTCCGTTTTGCTACTTCCGGTAAAGTTAGTTTTTTCTTAAACCGAAATCGAAACCGGGGACGCAATTGGAAGACGAGAAACAATAACAATACTAATTAACAGTACTAATACTAATTTCGGTGTTAGAATTCCAATAGACTCATCATGTTGATATTTCACGGTTAGATTGTTTTTCTAACGTAAACCGGAACCGGAAGACAACAAAATGACAACAACAATTCTACTTCCTGTGATTTGACTCCAATTCATATGAACTCGTGATAGTATTTTTGAACGTCAAATCTTTCATCAACTTATTTAAAATGTGTATTTTAAATATAAGTTTATTGTATTTTTATTAATTAATTCTGTAAAAAAAATTAATTTCAAATTTTTATTATCGTAAAAAAGACGGATATATATGTTTTTAATTCCGACTTTATTATTGTTTACATTTAATTTTTAATCGAATTAAGTTTGTTTTTAATCGAAACTTTTGGCATTCGTTTGTATTTCTCGCTTATTTACGATTTCGAAAACAAATGAGTTTATTTGTATCGTAAACAAAACTAGCAAAGATGTATATTTATGAAAAAAATGATCAGGTTAACGCGATTGCATTAGTATTTTAACTTTAAGCCAAAGACGGATTTTTTTATTTAAAAAAAAAATTGAGGATAACAGGTTATTTCTTTGAACGAAAAAGGTAAATATTTGCTGCTTTCTATTTATTTTTCATTGTTTTTTTTTATTATTATTATTATTTAGAAAAAGAATATAGACCGGTAAAAATATATGACAAAAAATATTTAAAGAAATGTATAAACTTTGTTATCTACTTACGTGTTAGCTTAAAATAAGATTGTACAGAAACAATTACGTAAATTCATCTAGTATTTATTAAATTATAAGAAAGAAAAAACGATCATTTCAGCTTATTAAGTAGTAGGGAGATAACTCTTTTTTTTTTCAGAAAAAGTCAAAATATAAGAAAAATAGCGACATATAGATAAAATCGTTTTTATTTATTTAATAAATACTGGATGAATTTGCGTAATTGTTGGTGTCTTCTTTTTATCTACCACGCAAGTATAAACAAAGTTTATACATTTCTTTAGCTATTTTTGTAAGAGAGGCCTAACATGTCATTGTAAAACAGCAGAAGCACCAAATTCTTTTAGTGTTTTTGGTTTTAGTAAAAAAAATGAGTTTGAAATTGACTTCCCGTGACACCACGTCGTGCGCACCACTTCGTTTTATTTTGTTGTTGTTTATTTTTTATTTTTCGTATTGCCACCTGGACTTAGTGGTTAGGAAGATGATGTTTTTTGTGACTTTTACCTTTGAAATGTTGGTAATTTTATAGAATCACTCCCGTTTCCAATCTGATTTCACCCCTTTCCTTATTAAGGATCGAAGTTGATTGGAGGACAGTAAGAGTAGTACTGTCTTGTGTAAGGCCCCATCTTCACATATTTGTCCACATGGTTCTTGAAGCTTTTGATTACTGCTGCGTGTGATCTGTTCCAATGCCTTATAATACGTACACTAAAACAACTGTTTTTCGTACTTCCAGTCCAGCACTCGGGGGTAAACCTATGTTTGATCCTAACAATGATGAAGAAAGAATGTTTAGATTATGTCATCTAAGAGCTAATCTTAGCATAGACTGTTAAGACCAATTCCTATAGTATTTGTAACAACAAAAACGGTCGTCAAACGAAAATAAAACAAAACATATTTATAAACAAACAATGAAAGATGGTAAAATTGTCGATTCCAAACCAAAATGACGGACAATAAATCGTCTGCAGTTTTCTGATTTTTTTCTTCCGACCTCACAAATCAAATGAGTAAGTAAACCCAAATAAATTGTTTTGGACCAATTTCCCAATTGTATTTCCTGTAGAATAATCGACAATTTTACCCGAAAGATAAAGTTAGAAAGTCAACTGCCGCTTTTCTTGGGGCTGTCTTCCAGTGGACGGGACAGGAGAGAAAAGAGTGACTTCTTTCTTGGCTGTTGTCGGTGTGTTGCCCACTGAGATTTCGAAAACTAGCTAGATCGCCCCCCCCCCCCGGCGCTCTTGTATAAGCAGTAACCGATCTGAGGGAGATAACTCTATTTTTCTTAGCCGCCGCTATTCCGAATTCGTTTATACTTTGACAAGGGAGATAACTTTGTTTATCGGAGCATGAAGAAAAATAACTTTTTTTTTATGTTTATATTAAGTGTATACAATTTGTGGCATGTAAATAAAAGTGCTTAAAAGTTATTTTGAACGGTTTAGGGTTTTTAACGCATTTCAAAACCGTAACATGTTTTTTATTAATAAACAAAGTTATCTCCCTTGCCAAAGTAAAAGCGAATTCGGAATAGCGGCGGCTAAGAAAAATAGAGTTATCTCCCCCAGATCGGTTACTGCTTCTCTCTGCCAAATTTTATCGACTAGTTTTGTCTGTTTTTCGAAACGGTGACAAGGAAAAGTTGTCCACTCTGCAAATATTATTTGTCTGATTTTGCGTATTACTTTTTAAATTTGTTTTCTTTTGAAAATATTAATTTGTTGTTTGGCTTTTGCAAATATATATAAATTTGTTTTCACAAATATTAACTTTGTTTTGTAAGAAACAAATCATAAAATCAAAATAATTAAATTGAAATATATTACAAAATTAACATCACAATAATGGCGTGTCTAAATATACAATAGTGTCGAAGAAATTGTCCGCAAATTCAAAACAAATTAATATGTGGGTTTATTTGCTTTGTCACTGCTGAAAAAAAAACAGATAAAACTAGTCGATAAGATTGAAATCCTTTTTTATTGTAATGTTATTTGCATTTCATTTAAATGTTAATAAAAACAATCAAGGGGGCGTAACTAACAAAAAACTTGACCAAACTAAATATTTGCCAAAAAGTGTTGATGTTGTTTTAATTGGTTATATTGAAGCAGTTTGCTGACAAAATAGCTGCCAAATTTTATCGACTGTTTTTTTTGTGTGTGTGTGTGTTTTTCCAAGCGGTTACAGGGGAAATTAATCCATCGTATTAATTTGTTTTCTGATTTTTGCCGATTTCTTTCCTCTTTTGTGAGGTCGAAAAAAAATCAGAAAAATGTAGCCGATTCATTTCCCGCCATTTTGGCTGGAAAACGACGAATTGTAAGAAAAAAAAAGAAAGTGATACATACCGTTGCTGGTGCCGGCCTTCAGGTGGGGTGGGGAAAAAAACAACATGAGCAGAAATATAGAGGTGATATTTATATATGTTAAGATGGGGGTGGCAGGTTGTTACAAACCTATAAATAGAGGTTCTACCTCTCACCGGTGTGATCAGTTGATGAGAGCTGAAGTGTTATTGTGTTCCAGAGCTTGGTGGTGACCAGAAGTAGTATTTTATTCGACTCACTATAGACCAGACACTGGATCGTTACTCCTGCAGAGAAATCCGTTCTCTGCCCCATTACATATTCTTACCGGACCTATTGGTTGGGTCGCTAAGGGAGCAATTCCTTTTGCAACCCACCCCCAACTGCTGCCTCGGCCCCTTTCAGGGTATTGACTTTGAATTGGATCTTTTCTTACATTTGGATTTATTCCTACATGTTGCAAAAGGAAATGATTTGACTAAGAAAGGTTTGGATTTGCAACCAACGGAAAAGAACGTTGCTGTGATACGAACTTGCTTTTCCCTTTAACAACCAAATGGCGGACCCAGTCAGCATGAGGGAGATAGAGAAACGAAGGACTCATCTTCAACGGAAGATAAGATCGACCATAAAGAGTCTAGAAAAGGAACAAATGTCGATGAAAGTGTTTTTGTCCTTTGAAAAGAATATCGAAGGATGGCTAGAAGATCTAGAGGCAGTGTCATGGACAATGGAAGAACAACTGGCTGCCGAGGAGGAGTCTGAAATTGTTCCAGACATCCTTCGGATTTAAGAGAGATGTGCGTCAGCAAATGAATGATTTGAGGGAAACAAGAGAAGGAAAAACTCCAGTGGTCCCTTCTAAAAACCAACAATCTCCCAATGTAGACCAGCCATTAAACCCTTAAAGTCAGGAAACAGCTGGTACCCCTGAACCAGGTAGATCCTTCCACTTCAACCCAACAGCCCATTCATCCTTTGTGGTGGAACCTTTTAAAATAAAGTTGAATGGGCCACATTTCAATGGAAAGGAATTTGAAACAAATAAGAGAAGTTTCAAAGACTTTCTTACTAAGTTTGAGAACTGTGCAGCATCGATACCATCTGCCACTAGTAAGTTATATTTTTGAGGTGTTCCCTAGAAGGTAGAGCCCTTCAACTTATCGACCATCTTTCTGTTTCTGAAAGCAGCTACCCAGTGGCTCTAAAATTATTGAAGGACCAGTACCTGGATGAAGAAGAAATAAAGGGAGAAATTATCCAAGGAATGCTTAAGAGTCCGAAAGATGTGGAGCAAGTGAAGCACTTAATAATAAAAACCCAGGCAGATGTGTCGGAACTCAGGACTTCATACAACTGTGACCTGTATGATGATACATCTGCGGGAGCAATTATAATATCACAGGTGTTGTTCGCAAAACTACCATCCGATATAAAGGGCGAGCTAATCAGAATTTCTGGAAGGACCTACCCGACATTATCAGCCATCTTGTCAGAAACTCCAGAAATAGTGAAAAGGTTTTTGATAATTAGAAAACCTGAAAAGACCCCAATGGAAAAGCTATGGCGCTCTCCAAGGCTTAGGGTAGAAGAGGAAGATGGACCCTATTCTTCTCTGAAAACCTTTAACACAAAGGTGGACTCAAAACCACAGAGTTGTGGATTTTGTAGGCGGAATGGGCATTCTCCTGAATATTGCCACTATTACACTTCACATGAAGTCAGATTTACAAGGTGCAAAGAACTCTGGTTGTGTTTTAGATGCCTAAAAAGGACCCACATGGGAAATATGTGTCCACTAAAAACGAAGAATAGCTGTAGTGGCTGCGATGCTAAAGGCCATATAACAGCAATGTGCCCAACAGTCGGAAGTGGAGTGAGTGTGGACACCTGCCTTCACATTAATGATTACCAGCACAGTTACATGTCTCCCGTAATCAGCGTGATGGTAGGAACGAGAGAGAAAAGGATTGAAATAAACTGCCTGCTGGATACAGGAAGCCAAAGAACCTACATGGACACCTCGGTTCTAAAAAGATTGAATTGCCTTTCTTCAGCAAAGGAAAGGGTGTTGGAAGTTAAAACTTTTTTGGGCTCAGCGACAAGGTCTTTTCAAGAAACCTCTTTGGATTTGAGGCTGGTACCTGAAAGGGTTCACACCCTCCCAATTCTTTCCAGCAAAGTGAACCTTTTTTATAGATTGCAGGAGCTTCCTCAGATACTCAAAGATCTAAAGAGGCACAAACTGGCAACCCAACACAGTCCCCACGACAATTATATCAACATTGAGGGACTAATGGGAATTGATGCAATTCAATTCCTGGAACCGTTTAAAATAGTACCATGCATGTACGAAGCGGCCTTTGCAACGCCGAAAGGACTAGTCCCCTTTGGTAACAGTCGGCATTTCTTGCATGAAAATCAAATAAAAACAAGAAACAAACAAAGAAGAGGGGTAAACATCAATTATACCTGCTTGATTCCCATACTTCCAAGGAACAAAATAGATTTTGTACTGAATCCGGAAGAGAGCTACCAGGACCCCCTAAAACCTTGGTTTGAGGAGAGCGATGTCCAGCGAGGACTGGAAAATATGTTTAGTATGGAATCGCTGGGACTACCTGCCTCAGAAGAATTCTCCACCTTGGATGAAGAAAAAGTAAAAAGGTTCAGAGACACTATATCATTCAGAGATGGCCGGTACCATGTACAACTGCCTTGGTATGAAGACAAGATAAAGTCGGTGCCTTCAAATCATAATGCTGCTCTTAGAGTCCTAGAAAGGGTAGTTAAGGACCTGGAGAAGAAAGATCTCTATGATCAATATCTGGACGCATTTAAACAACAAGAAGACGAAGGTATAATAGAGGAGATAACAGTGCCTCCTGAATACTTTAACAATTATATTTGGATTCCCCATAGGCCAGTGCTCAGACTTAAGGACCAGACAACGACAAAAGTGAGACTGGTTTTTAATTGTTCATACAAGAGGGCAGATTCAGTATCACTGAATGAAGAGGCCTATCCAGGAGTAAACCTGATGGCAGATATGTTGGAACTGTTGATTCGTTTCAGAACCAACAGGTATGCATTATTGGCTGACATAAGGAAAGCCTTCCTTATGATTCGTCTCGACCTGAAGAAGGACCGCAATCGGTTTTGTTTCTTTTTAAAAAAGGAAAAAACTTGCATTGTTATAGATATACAACCATCTTATTTGGCTTCAATGCGAGCCCTTTTATACTGAATTATGTATTGAAATACCATGCGGAAAAGTTTCCCTCAGATGTGTGCTCCCAGGCGCTAAAATCGGATTTCTATGTGGACAATCTGGTGAAGACAGGAAATAATATCGATGCCCTGTCTACTTTATACTCAACAGTAAAGGAACGTTTGCAGAAGGGTAACTTCAAGATACAATTTTGCAACTCCAACAGTGCGATGTTACGGAAGAAAATGGAGGCGGATGGCACCCTGTCGGGGTTTGAATCTGGATGGGAGAAGGTATTAGGATACCATTACAGCCCCGAACAAGATACTATAAAGATCTCTCCTCATGAATGCAATGGGACTGCATCAACAAAAAGAAAGATGCTGTTAGAAGCCTCCAAGATATTTGATCCATTATCTCTTTACCTTCCTATAACAGTGAGAAGTAGGGTGTTGATGGGAGCACTTTGGAAGCAAAGGTCGGATTGGGATCAGAAGGTTCCGGAAAATTCCAAAGGGATTTGGAAAGCACTCGCAAGGGATTTAAGCGAGTTGGACTCTGTGTCGTTTCCAAGGAGAGTCCTAAATGAGGACAAACCAATAAAATTATTTTTGTTTTGTGATGCCTCCAAAGCGGCATATGGATTTGCAGCATATGCTGTACAGGATGGACAGTCAGCGCTGGTGTTTGCGAAAGCCAAAGTGGCGCCCTCAAAGAGTAAATCTCTACCCACATTGGAGCTTTTATCTATATTCTTAGCGCTAAAATGTTTACCGACTATAACGAAAGCTTTGAGGGACACTCTGATGGAGAAGGTCTATGTGGTAACAGACGCTCAAGTTGTCCTAGCATGGATTCTGGCCAAATCTATTACAACAAAGAATATCTTTGCACGTAATAGGTTGCGAGATATAGCAGAGATGACAGCCACAATGAAGACGGAGTTAAAGTTAGAATTTAGTTTCCAATACGTGCCGACGGAAGATAATCCGGCCGATTATATAACAAGAGGACTAACTTTGAAAAAATTTAAGGAGAAACTTTCTCATTGGTATACGGGCCCTGCGTGGATAAGGCAGGAGGAGATACACTGGAGCAAAGTGGAGTTGGCTTGTCTTTCAGAAGAACAAAGTGAATGTGTACGTCCCTCGGTTAATATGTTAACGAGAAATAATAATGAAGTTACCACTGTTGTCTCGGTAGAGAGATTCTCCAGCTTCGTTAAATTGGTTAATGTTGTTACTTTGATGTTTAAATTCATCAACAAACTTCAGAAGAGGGATGCGGACCAGAACCTTCAGGCCCAAATGTATTTGATGAAAACCATGCAAAAAGAATCTTTTGCACCAGAATTGGACTTTTTGTTGGATCCTGAAGGCAAGGGTGAGCCAGAACTAGTAAAAAATCTAAACCTCTTTTTGGACTCTTCCCATATCATTCATTCTAGAGGAAGAATAGGCGGATCAGAATATCATCCGTATGCAGTTCAAAATCCTGTTTTGTTGGGAAAAAAACATCATGTGACAAACCTAATAATAAAGGAATACCACCGGAGAAGCCAACATTTAGGCTTGGCGACAACTTTAAGTGAAGTGAGGCTGGCTGGATATTGGATTCCACAGGCCAGACAAGCTGTTAAAAGAATAGTGAATGCTTGTGCCAGGTGCAAAAAATACAATGCCACTGCCTTTTCAGCACCAAATGCAACAGACCTCCCTGGTCCTCGAGTAAATTTAGTGAGACCATATCTCCATACTGGCGTGGATTACACCAGTCACATCTGGGTCAAAGGAGAGGTGAGAGATTATAAGATGTATATCCTCATATTTACCTGCTTGAGTGTCAGAGCTGTCCACATTGAACTCGTCCCGGACATGAGTGTATCTTCCTTCGTACAGGCCTTTGTCCGCTTCACGAATGTAAATGGCATCCCCTCTCATCTTTACTCAGACAATGTAAAGACTTTCGTGGCTGCTGCCAGAGTGATAGACGGGGGGATGATAACAGAAGAATACAAAGAAAAATTTGGGATCTATAACCTGAAACATTGCACTATACCCCTTTATTCAGCTTGGTATGGAGGCACTTGGGAGAGGACAATTAAGACCATAAAAAACTGTCTGTACAAGTCGATAGGAAGAGGGAAGGTGGATTATTTTGGTCTACTGACCATATTATCAGATGTTCAGCGGGCCATTAATAGCCGCCCCCTGACTTATAGAAGCTCTGATAGTTTGGATGGGCTAACTCCGAATTCTCTGGTGGGTTCAAATGTGAGCCACGGATTGTTAATCCGACTGAATGATGATCTGGAAACAACAGAGCCTCTTAGCAGGACCAATTTGAGGAGGACGCTCCGTTATCGGGAAGAGAGTTTGGAGAAATTTAAGAAGATATGGGATTTGAGTCTTAGAGAAAGAAATCTCAGGTTATCAGGCCCTTCCTTTGAGAACATCATCAAGAAGGGTGATATAGTGTTAATTAAGGACCCCCTCAAGACTAGGGCATTTTGGTCTATAGGCGAAGTCCTTTAACTGATCGAAGGTAGTGACGGATTGGTACGTTCCGCCAAAGTGAGAAAGGGGAACGGTTCTGTACTTATTCATTCCATTAAGCACCTGTTTCCACTGGAAATCTATCCGCAATCGAAGGAACCTGCAGAGGAAGTCTTAAATGAAGAACCAGTTGACTCACAAGACCAAATCCTATCTTCCCAATCACATGAAAGCACCAGGATCTGGATATGTCCAACTTGCAACAGACCTGAAGATTCGAGATCAATGATTGCCTGTGATCAATGCAATTATTGGTTCCATTTTGACTGTGTGGGCTTAGTTGTTGCACCACCTGAAGAGGAACAGTGGTTCTGTCAATTTTGTAGGCCTCGGCGACCGAGTAGACCCAGTTTATTGGGGGTCTAAAAAGAAACCAGAATTTACTGGTGGAGGCTTTAAGAGAGGACTTTAAATTGACTAAAAAATTAAAACCCGTAACATTATTTTGTATTAATTGTTACAAAGTGTATACAATTTGTGGCATGTAAATAAAAATGATTAAAAGTGCATTTAAAACCCGTAACATTTCTTTTATTAATTGGTTAAAAGTTATTTTGAACGCATTCAAAAGCTATTTTTAACGCATTTCAAAACGGCAACATTTTTTTTTATTAATTGTTATAAAGTGTATACAATTTGTGGCATGTAAATAAGTGATTAAAAGTTCATGTTTTTTATTAATTGTTACAAAGTTCACAAACTGTGTCAAAGCTATCACTTTGTGACACTTAATAAAAAAATATTACGGGTTTTAAATTAATTGTTTGAAGGTTGTTTTGAGCGCATTTAGGAGTTGTTTTTGGTGCATTTCAGAACCGTAGCGTGTTGTCTTCCTTGCCGAAGTGTGGGCGAGTTCGGAATGGCGGCTGGGTAAAGTAGAGTTGTCCCCCTCAGACCGGTCACTGCTTATACAAGAGCACCCTGAAACATGAACCATTGTGTGTCTGACTAATCGAGAAATGTTAAGTTTAACAAAAGAATTATGAAGTCGTGGTGGATTAGCAGCAGCACTTTTTATGCCCACCACCAATCACAATCAATGATTTGTCTCACGTGATTCAATTAAACCAATCAACGGAAATTATTAAAAATTGAAGATCTGCCTGCCTTGAATATTAAAAAAATATAAACCTGTGTTTTTTTGTTGAATATTTGCAGATTTTACAATAATTTTTTCGGTATTTTTATTGTTTTTACTTTTCAAAATAGAATTAACGCTAAAGTGTAATATATGTTCTGATACTATACTTTATCTTTTCCGTCCTCGGTTAAGAAGGAGAAATCCTTCTAGATAGCGGCAATTTTTATATTAATCCAGAGTGCCCCCCTTTTTCTTTTCTTTTTTCGGGAGATGGATTTTCCTCATATTAGAAACCGACCTTGTGTGTAAAACTCTTCCTTTGGTTTAAATATTTGCCGATTTTACATTTTTTTCTTTAGTGTTTATTTTATTTGTTTACTTAACTTGATGGAGAAAATGCAGGATCGTTAAATTTTTAGGTTACCTACTCACCAATTTTTTTTCTTCCTACTTCTGCAGAACAGCACACAAGTGATATAATTAGTTTTTGTTTTTGGCTCGACAATTTCCGTAAAGTAGTGTGAAATTGCTACATAACTAACATTAAAACATTTTTTGGGGGTGTGTGATTTGGAATCACTTGTCCTTAGAATGTATGCGCTCTTGCCATGTCTTTGACTCTCACGTTAGAGCACCGCCAGAAAGACTCCGAACAAACGTAGCTTGTTAATGCCTCCAGCTGACCTGTATAGCCTCTACAGGCTATGCCTTAACTTTTTAAAGAAAAATGTGAAAAATACTAAAAGCCTTTTAAAAAAATTATTAACAAAAAGCGAACGCAATTTTTATTTTTGTAAACAACGTAAAAAGATTTTAAAAAAAACAAGTCCAAGAAACAAAAAAAAGATTAAAAAATGGTCAAGACTAGTTACCCCCCCCCCAACACACACATACACACAGAAATATGTCTACGACGTATCCCCCTCCCCTCTAAAAAATTGTTTACTACATAATGATATTAAAACTAATGTTTTGTTTTTTAAAACATAGTTTACCCCAAACAAGGCAAGTTTCCACTGTAGGCGTAAGGGCCTACTGAGAATTAGGGTGAAAGTTAAAGGGGGGAGGGGGGGTCATCCTAAATTGGGAGCTGTGCGGTTGTTCACATTACTTTTACATTTCTCCATGTCGGTACAGTCGGGGGGGGGGGTCTAAAGGCCGGCAGCATAAGGAAAGAAGATATTGGAGTAGAAGGCTCTCCAGCATCTGGGGACCTCCACAGTGAATGGATGGGATTTAGCTGATTGTGGTTGAGTGTATTTACGTCGAGAGGGCACCAGAGCAGCAAGTTCATCGGAGCACATTCTATTAAAGTACTTGTAGAACAAGCACAAGGATGCGACATTGCACCGATGGGGCTGGAGCTTGGTGGATAATGAGGGACCTATTGGATTAAGCGACTCTTTTTTTTAACCTTGTTTAAGAGCCCAGATGTTACAACAATACTCCATGTATAGGCGGATGGTGGCTTTGTAGAGATATAAGATACTGTCATCAGGTGCAAGAAGTTTTCTAGTACGGTAGAGGGAGCCCATTTTCTTTGCAGTAGCCTTGGCAATGTCTTCTATGTACTTGTTCCAATTCATGTTACCTGTGAATGTTAGGCCAAGGAGTTTGAACGCTGAACTCAGCTAGGGTATTATTTGCCATGGCAATCGGTGGTTGAAGAGGTTTCTTGTAGTTGTTTAAGGAAAGGAGCTTTGTCTTGGCAGTATTAAGTGTTACTATCCATTTATGACCTCATTCCACTACAGACTGGAGGTCACTTTCTAAGGATTCAGCCATTGCCTCAGATATGTGCATGTCCACTTTGCCCACATGATGAAAGTAGAGCATGGTGTTGTCAGCAAATATACTCATCTCGGACACAATGTCATCATGTTTATAAAAATCAGGAACAGTAAAATTCCAAGGATCGATCTATGTGGCACTCCTGCACTTATGTCATTTTGTTTGGATGAACGGCCATCAAGGACAACCTGGATCTTTTTTTGGGTTAGGAAGGATCTAATTATATTAAATATTCGTCCAGTAATACCATATGAATTAATTTTTTTGAGTAGACATTTACGCCAGACCTTGTCAAAGGCTTTGGATATATCTGGAGGATTCACTCATTGCCTCGGATATGTTTGCGTTCGTTTTTGCCCACATATCACTTGCATGCTATTCTGTCCGGATATTGATGATCAGAAAATGGATGATAATTTTACGTTAAATTTATATAGGGAAGTGATACCCCACTTTTAAAATCTAAAATACTTGATAAAAAATGAATTTAAAAAAAAAAACGAAATTCTCTAGCAACAAGATCGGTATACTAATTGTAAACAAAAAAATGGTTCGTAAACAAATGCCAAAAAATGGTGAGTAAATACCGAAGAAGTCAACTCGGGAAACAAATTATTGTTTACAAACAAAAACATTTCAAAATGATACAACATATTATTTTGTTGAAATGTGAGAGGCAACTAATCGAAGATATTTGGCAGCCATTACACAGCTGAAATGTTCAAGAAAAACAAAACAATAAAATGGAAAAGTTATGCATGATATGAGTGTAATGGAACAGTTAAAAGTTAATTTATAGTTTACGGAACACTTAAAAGCTCAATTTTGCTAAAATCCTCCGAAACTGATGGAATTGTTTTTTTGTATTTTAGATTAACATGCTCTGTTAAATTTAAATTAAAATAAAAAAAAATTTATAGACAAGCTATGGTCGTCGTAATGATTCTTTTAGCTTTGCAAACATAATAAATTCTGTACAAGTTAAGGTTAGGTTACAATATTCCAATTAAACTTTAACTGATAAAATTAAACTGCAATGAGCTCGTCTTGTTACCACAACTGCCAAGAACTTTCTATTTTTTTTCATGTGCCTAACATCAGACAGAATTTCCATGAACAGTTTCTTTCCAATAACCTCCCATCTGTGTAACACATTACCACGGGAATGTTTCCCTGCAGGCTGCAACATGGTCGTATTCAAATCAAATGTCAACAAATACTTGTCATAAACGTCCTCATAAGAATTCAAATTTTATTCAATCCATTCATCATTTTCAATCCTCTCATAATATTCATCATCACTCAGCTGTCAGTCTATCCATCTCATTAACGTTTATTGAGTGGCTTTTGGCCTTGATAAGTGGTGACTCATTAGTAAAAAAAACCTGAAATGGTTATTATATAAAGGGCAGTTGTGTGTGTGTGTCCACATAAAAGTCGGAACTACACAAGACACACCCACAAAGCTGATATATTCTTTTTCAGCATTGCCTCAGATAGATTATGGAAACTTTTTTTTAACTTGTATTATCCCCAAACAAGGCACATTGTCGGTGGGGCGTAAGGAGCTACTGTGAATTTGGGGCCAGATTAATAGGGGAATATTAAGTTGTCAACTTTAGTTAGGGTAAAAAAACTTTGGCTCCTCAAAATAAAAATGATAAAGTTGAAAAACCTTAAAAGAAAAGAAGGTGGCTTTCAAATCATAAACTGCTTAGGCCATTTCCAGGACTGATTCGGGATTTTCCCTCAATATACAGGACTGATTCCACTGAAATCCTCTGGATATCCATTCGTTACAAGCACAAAAAAAAACCATTAAAAACACTAAGTTATAGCAAGTTTCATCGTACATGCAAAATACGGAAATAGAAACTAGGCTGCAAAAATATAGTTGCAATCTTTATAAACATGTCCAGAAACAGGCTAGCTAAGGAAGAAAAATAACTCTAGTTCATGACCTTATCCTTTAACTAAAAAATGATGAACTTGAGTTATCGTCTTTCTTAGCTAGCCTCTTTCTGAACTTGTTTATAAAGTTGCCGATTACTTTTTTCCAAGCAAGTTTTTATTTCAGCATTTCGCGTTTATGATGAAACTTGCTATACTTTAGTGTTTTTACTATTATTATTTTACTAAAGCATGGTTTAAGCGAAGATAAGTTGTTTAGGAGTAATACCGAAACCAAGGTGATCCATAATATTATGGATCGCCTTGACCGAAACTCATTTCACTCTAAATAATTTAGGTGACTGAAATAAGAATTAACCAGAAATTGAATTATAATAAGCGGCTTCTAATGTACTGACTACAATCTAGGAAGTAAGTACAGTTTATTTAGAAGTACACCTGGTACATTTACTTAAGCTGAATGTGTTTAAAAACATCTTTCTTTTAAAATGTCCTCTGACACATTTGATCAGACTTTGTCATGGCAGGCAACAAACAAGTTTTTTTCAGAACTAATAATAATCGTAATAACGATATCAACGATTAAGAAATCTTATCACACGACGCAATTTTATTTATTTTCTATCGTATATGAATAGAGATTTTGTCCATTCGTCACTCAAACTAAATAAATACATTGCCGAATTTGTCTCATTTCGAAATATCAGAGATTTTAACTACTTTTAGAAACGGAGAATATTGCAGTAATAGTAAATTTATAAATTCCCAACAAATAAAGCGGATGCCATGACCGTAAATCGAAACCTTGAGATCTTCTGTCCGGGATTCTACCAACTATTTGGACTTTCCATTTTCTTATAAATGGAGCTTAAAACATTATCGTAACAAAATGATTATATCATCTGGTGTGACGTCATAAATTTATGATTTACGTCACGTTTCAAAACATGAATTCAAACATAAGTGATAATAAAAAATAAATGAATGAGTAAACATTATCAAGAGCGTTGGAAATTATTTTCGTAGTCCAAAACAATTTATTTTGTTTTAACTAAGTATTGGCATTATGCCAGCACAGTGATCCTTTGCTTGTCCGTAGGGCCGATTAATTCTAGTTGTATAAAAAAAATCGATATCATACGCTTTCCAGAGTGCTCCCACTGAGGGGGTGGTTGTTCTCTTTTATGTTTTTTTTTTTTTTTTCAATTTTCTTTTCTCTTTGTTTTTGCTGGGGATGGGGCATCCTACTGGATGCACGACACTTACCCGCTATTTCAGAGATTCTAACCGAGAGATCTTTTTTAAGATCTTAACCGTCCCTTTAAGTGTAATCGTTTGGATCTGTCTTGCACTTGGTTCACTATGTATATTTTCAGGCAGTTTTTTTTTAGTTCTTTTTTCAAGATATCAGTGACTCCTATGATTACTGAAATGATTGAATCTTCGTCACGTTCCAGTTTCTTCTCTTCATGTTGTACATAAAACCTTGGTATTTAGTTCTTGGCTGTGTTTAGATTGGCATCATTAGGGACATTGGCTTCAAGTAGGGTTGCTGTTCTCTTCATCTTATCCCATATCACTGTCAGGTTTAACAGCTCCTTTTTTTCCCCACTGTTGTGTCAACACATGTGGATAAGCAGGTTATGCTGAAGTATTTGCTAAAAACATCTTCGGGCTAAATCTTTTGCAGGGAGGTTTCGTCAGGCTCCCACATACATCACTTTGTGTTTCCTAACAGTCACCCATCTGGTATGGGCCAGACTCAACGTTGCTTAATTTTGGTGATCTAATGAGAACCGGTGTTTTAATTATCATGTATATTAAATAAAGCAAAGTCGTATCTTACGTCATCAGATTCAGTATGACCCCGACCTGGTTATGGTAAAAAGAATACTGCAATATTCATCCCCCCAGGGACAAAGTTAGTGTGTGTGTGTGGGGGGGGGGGGGGGGTAGAAGATTACTTTTTTTTTTCATTCTTGCTGGTAGTGGTTTCAGAAACACTGAGAGTATGTCAAATAGTCAGTCATCTTTTCTTTTCTTTCGGTTATATTGAACCAGTTGCCAGAAAGGTAGAGAGGGTGGTAAAAAGAAAGGTCTTACACTTTTTTTTTTAACTCTTCAGTTTTATCTAGCAATGCCGGGTAACTCTGCTAGTCTATTTAAAAAGAAATGTCAGTTTTCCCTCCTAAAAATACTTTGATGAGGTGAAGAAGGAAAAACATCATGTGTCACACTTTTCAAATTATGTGTGTATGACTACACCAATAAATACACTGTGGTCATGAGTTCTTCTCACCCAGAGAAAACTAGTGACCTTTTCTAAGGATCTCTTGTTGAACTTTGTTCTATACGAATTGGATTCCAACATTCTGTCACCTATATATATATATATATATATATATATATATATATATATATATATATTACTAATTGAAGTTTGGTATCTCTGTCTAAAGTCTAAATGATACTAATACTTCTATTAATGTACTCTTGTACTATCTTTCAATGTTTAATTCAGGGGTGTAGTGTAGTAACTGTTCTGTTATGATATCATCCCCTTAGGCATTACTTCCTCCTTTGGGGAGGGGATAGTGTAGTATATGTTCATTCACAATGATACCATCATCGCAGGCTAGCAAAACTATGCAACCGGAGGGAACATATATTTGCAAGTATATATATATATATATGAATATAAATATAATGTAACCTGTCGTATAATATGTAGATATATTTCTGTGTATACTGGCTTATCTCTCTCTGTATATATATGTATTTCTATCTATATTTTAAAGAATTTTGTGTATATATGTACTTACTTGTTTGGTTGTTTTGTTTTATGGCATATCAACTCTTTTCGGGTTATTTAATGCCGAATTCAGTCATTTTGGTAAAAGTTGTTATGCTTCAAGTTCTTTATGTTTAAGTATTTATTCATGGTGTCAGGTTTGGTTGTTTTGTAGAGGAAAAATTTTGACTTTGCAGAACATTGAGTTTTGCAAAAAGAAAGGAAAAAAAAACAATAACATTAATGTTTGGCGCATTTTTGGTCAGGAAGCCGGTTACTTAGGTGTGTGTATATATATATATATATATATATATATATATATACACATGTGTAGGTATACATCAAAGTGTAGAGATTTGTGTATGTATAATGTTATAATATGTATCAAATATTTTAGTGATTCATTGTATAAGTATTTACCATAAATATGCTCCATTTCTGTTGAATACTTAGATTTTCAAAGCCCCTTTCAAATTTAAAACGATAGACTATTTATGGTGAGAACTATAAATCACCCAATGTTTCCTTGATTGATTTAGATAAAAAGTTGTTTTAAAAATCGTTTTAGATTTTCTCGAAACCTATTAGTCTCATTAAGTCTGGGACTATCAACACGGCGGGGGGGGGGGTGCTTTTCAACTTTGACTCTTGTGAGTCTATCTTTTTCTGGGGACCGGGAGAGAACGTATTCTGGGATACGTTCAGTTATTAGGATAGAATAATTATTCCCTAATTAAATTGTATCTTAAGTTTTAATTAAACTTGCTACCAGCATGTATAAGATATTTAATGTTTTACGGAGTGTTTTGTCTCTATTGCTACTTAACGCTATTTTTATTGGTGAATGTTCTATATGGAGGGTCTATCACTGATCCTGCCTTAACCTAGGGTTTTATATGGAGGGTCTATCACTGATCCTGCCTTAACCTAGGGTTCTATATAGAGGGTTTATCACTGATCCTGCCTTAACAGGGTTCTATATGGAGAGTCTATCACTGATCCTGCTTTAACCTAGGGTTCTATATGGCGGCTCTATCACTGATCCTGCCTCAACCTAGGGTTCTATATGGAGGGTCTATCACTGATTCTGCCTTAACCTAGGGTTCTATATGGAGGGTCTATCACTGATCCTGCCTTAACCTAGGGTTCTATATGGAGGGTCTATCACTGATCCTACCTTAACCTAGGGTTCTATATGGAGGGTCTATCACTGATTCTGCCTTAACCTAGGGTTTTATATGGAGGGCCTATCACTGATCCTGCCTCAACCTAGGGTTCTATATGGAGGGTCTATCACTGATCCTGCCTTAACCTAGGGTTCTATATGGAGGGTCTATCACTGATCCTGCCTTAACCTAGGATTCTATATGGAGGGTCTATCACTGATCCTGCCTTAACCTAGGGTTCTATATGGAGGGTCTATCACTGATTCTGCCTTAACCTAGGGTTCTATATGGAGGGTCTATCACTGATCCTGCCTTAACCTAGGGTTCTATATGGAGGGTCTATCACTGATTCTGCCTTAACCTAGGGTTCTATATGGAGGGTCTATCACTGATTCTGCCTTAACCTAGGGTTCTATATGGAGGGTCTATCACTGATTCTGCCTTAACCTAGGGTTCTATATGGAGGGTCTATCACTGATTCTGCCTTAACCTAGGGTTCTATATGGAGGGTCTATCACTGATTCTGCCTTAACCTAGGGTTCTATATGGAGGGTCTATCACTGATCCTGCCTTAACCTAAGATTCTATATGGAGGGTCTATCACTGATCCTGCCTTAACCTAGGGTTCTATATGGAGGGTCTATCACTGATCCTGCCTTAACCTAGGGTTTTATATGGAGGGTCTATCACTGATCCTTCCTTAACCTAGGGTTCTATATGGAGGGTCTATCACTGATCCTGCCTTAACCTAGGGTTCTATATGGAGGGTCTATCACTGATCCTGCCTTAACCTAGGGTTCTATATGGAGGGTCTATCACTGATCCTGCCTTAACCTAGGGTTTTATATGGAGGGTCTATCACTGATCCTGCCTTAACCTAGGGTTCTATATGGAGGGTCTATCACTGATCCTGCCTTAACCTAGGGTTCTATATGGAGGGTCTATCACTGATCCTGCCTTAACCTAGGGTTTTATATGGAGGGTCTATCACTGATTCTGCCTTAACCTAGGGTTCTATATGGAGGGTCTATCACTGATCCTGCCTTAACCTAGGGTTCTATATGGAGGGTCTATCACTGATCCTGCCTTAACCTAGGGTTTTATATGGAGGGTCTATCACTGATCCTGCCTTAACCTAGGGTTCTATATGGAGGGTCTATCACTGATCCTGCCTTAACCTAGGGTTCTATATGGAGGGTCTATCACTGATCCTGCCTTAACCTAGGGTTTTATATGGAGGGTCTATCACTGATCCTGCCTTAACCTAGGGTTCTATATGGAGGGTCTATCACTGATCCTGCCTTATCCTAGGATTCTATAATTAGGCAATCTATATTGGACGCCTTGACTTAATTTCTAAAATCTTATGAATTAGACAGATTATTGATATTTCAAAAATCATGAGTCATTTGTTTATATTGATTACAGAAAATATGGCATAAGCAAATTCAACATTTTACAAAATCAAATACTTTAAGAACAAAATAATGCCCGGAGAAACAATTTTAATAATTTTTATAAAATTTGTTATGTTTGTTACATATACAATTTGATTTTACAGAAGATGAAGAAAATACTTATTTCTTCATGATGCAGTCTTACTCGGTAATTATTATTTAGTAGTAATTTTTGTCTTTATATGTCCGCCCCCCCCCCCCCAGTCGCATGTTTGCCAGGCCTGTATTATGGATCGCCTTGGTCTGCTATAATTTTAGGAATGCATACATCAACTCCTCCTTCTCTTTCTAACTTGTTGTGTAATTGAGGGTGTTGGTACGTTTTTCCATTGATGCTGTCTATATGCCTTTAATTTGGTGTCAATATCCGATGCTGACGATGAGATCAGATAGTAAAAATAAAGTACATGGTCTCTAAAACGATTGTACACTATTCTATTGCTTTTTTTGTTTATTGTAACACAAATTGATCATGTAAATGTGTTTACATAGATCTATGTTGTATATATATATATTTATTAATCGGTACAGAAAATCAGTACAACATCAGTACCCTTGGTTTCAAGCTCAGAAGGTGTTGACCTCTTGGCTATCTTCAGCATATGTTGTCACTTGGTAGAGAAATGGCTGATCTCATATAAGTCACGCTTGGATACGTAATTTGATTTGAAGTGTTAAATTAGTACACATAAAGAACTTTCGATAATCACCCCCACCCCCTCCCAAAAACATGACCTCAAAATAGCCTTATACAATACCAGATGTATTCTTATATTCGCGCCTTCTTCCCTGCAAAGTCCGTTTTTCAGTTATCACCTTCCCACTAAATATGGCCCATCTCAATACAAAAACCTAAAACCAGTAACTTATATCACGAAAATATATAAAAAATATATTTGCAAATGATTAAGAGAAAAGACCCCTCTCATGGTACTAAAACAGTCAGCTTAAAAACTGTCAAATTACAAAACAGATTGATTTTACTTCCTAGATCTTATTCTCAACTCGGAAACAGGCTTAATCGCTGACATCATTAATTATTAACTCCATAATAAATTGACACTCCATCATAAATTTATATTTTTAATTTTCTTTTTATATTATACCCTTTTGGCTAAGATCAAAGTGTAGTATCTGTTCCGATGGATACTGCACGCCTGTCCTGTGCAGTTCTAGGAGGTCCACCCTCCCAGGCTTCGCCTCCCCTCTTTGGTGAGGAGTAAGTTTATTGCTTACTGTCTGAGGCGCCCCTACCGGGGGAATGCCGACGGGGCTGCCCAGGCAATTTTTAAATGGCCAGAGTGCTCACCTCTCGAGCGCTGGCTTTTAACCCCACTTGCTCGACCCGATCTTGGGTCACATCTTACTTGTGGGAGTAAGATAAAACTGGCCTTGTGCCTAACTCCTGGGGAGGAGTAAATAAAACCTTAAATATAAAATCAATTACGGTTTGCAGAGTTGTTTCCCTTAGACCGGTTCACCATTAGCGTTGACTTACGAGAGTTAAACTATTATTTTATAAAAATAAAACTTTTATGAATTTTAAAATTTAAATTCGACATTTAAATTTTAAAATTAATTTCTGAATTTTTAATTTTTATAAATGTTATCCTTAACCTCTCATCTCTTTCTTTAACACATAATTTAGATGAAACTAATGTAACCCTTCAAAACAAATAACGGCCCAGATAAACGCAGCAGGTGACAAATGCTGGTCATGGAATTCGTAAAATAATATTTTTTTAAATTTTTAAATCTAAACTTTTAAATTGTATTCCCCTTTTTTCTGGACTTTGTTAAGCTTTTTAATCCCCCATATCTTTCCCTAACACAAAATTTAGACGATACTAATTTAACACTTTAACAAGGGTACTGATATTGTACTGATTTTCTGTACCGAATAATATATATATATATATATATATATATATAACATAGATCTATGTAAACACATTTACATGATCAATTTGTGTTCCAATAAACCAACACGCAATAGAATAGTGTACAATCTTTTTAGAGACCATGTATTTTTGGTCCCCCGATTTATAAAATCGGGAGACCTATGTTTTGAGGCATGTCCGTCTGTCCGTCCGTCCGTCCGGATTTTTCTCCGCAACCATCCATTGAATTTCTCTGAAATTTTGCATGAAGTTGTAACTTTTGTCAGGTTAGAAAGTGACATTCTCTGATTTTTGAAAAAAAATCTGGTTAGCTCCCCAGGGGTTCAAAAGGCCCCAAAATAGCAAAAAATTACATTTTTTGCCCCATAACTTTACATCCATCCATTCAATTTCTCTAAAACTTGGCCAAAATATGGAGGCAATTGTTCCTAATAGAAAATAAGTATCGCTGACCTTGGAAAAAATCTGATTCGCGCCCCCAGGGGGTCAAAAGCCCCCAAAATGGCAAAAAATGACGCTTTTCTCCCATAACGTTTGATCCATCCATTCAATTTTTCTGAAACTTGGCCAAAATGTAGAGGCAATTGTTCTGGATATAAAATGAGCATCCTTGACCTCAGAAAAATTCTGGTTTGCACCCCCAGGGGGCCAAGGAGGGTCAAAAATGCCCCAAATTGCCCAAATTTATTGCATTTTACATTCGCCACATCGAGTCACATACAGAGGGGGACCACGCATGCACGGCTTGTTATTTTTACGATCTGATCTCATCGAATAATAAATAAATATTACACTCTTAATTCCGATTTTCTCAATTAACTGAGCACTCTGCTGGGATGTTTTCTTACCTTCTTACAAAAGAAGTTATATATATATATATATACTATTACTAGAAGAATATCTATCCAAGGAGAGGTCAAAGTAATTCTCTGGACAAAACAGTTTTGCATCACTTTTATGTTCCATTACGAAGATTAGAATCAACATATAATGATAGTAAACCCTATGTCTATAATCCTTATTCTAATTTTGATCAAAATCTATTACATGATATTGTTTCTAGAAAATGTTTAAAATTTAAGCTTAAGGGGTCTTAAAAAACTGAAATTCAGAGAATCTTGTTTAATTGGTGTTTAATGACTATGGATGAAATTCGATGCAAATCTGAAAAATTTTAATTTTCAAATGGGAGGGGGGGTCCATATTATGCCCCTCCCCCTCTCTAGAAACTTAAAAATACTCCAAAGATATTTATTGATGTTCAAGACCTATCGTTAAAATTTCACAAAAATTAGAGGTATCAAAATTTTCACAAAGAGCTTCCACCTCTAAACTAAATATAGCCCACATTACCCACCCTTACACCTAGCAACTCCATTCCAAAATTCATAATGATCGGTTAATTAGTTTCAGGGGAAATCCTGTCATACAAATACGAGGCCTGTCTAAAACGTATCCGACCTTTGGCTAGAAAAAATATTCCAAATACGTGACTGAGTTGGGACCCTAATCGCCTTCACACACTTAGCCAACCGATCCATCCATTGCCGGAAACACCTCTAGAAGTTTTCTTTTGGGATGGTGTTCATCTCCGCCGTCACGTTCCGCATTATCTCTTTTTTCGCACCTTCTCAACAACAGCTGCACTCCGAGCAGTTTGGGGCCTGTCAGAACGCTGGTCACTCTCCACTGATGTGCGGTCATTTTAGAATCGGTTGAACCACTCTTTAATTTGTGTTACCCCATTGCATCTTCTCCAAACACCTACTGAATCTAACGCGACGGCAGAGATGAACACCATTCCAAAAGACTTCCAACAGTGGATTGATCAGTGGGCTAAGTGTGGATCAGCACAAGGGGCCTACTTTGAAAGGGATTAGGACCCAACCCCGTCAGGTATTTGAAATATTTTTTCTGGTCTAAGGTCGTATACTTAAGCTTTGATTTCATCACATTTAGTATAATAAAACGTCTATGAAACAGTAATATACATGAGACGTGTAGTGGTTACAGGCTTTGCATATCAAATTAGAGTTTGGTTCTATCACTAATACTCTTGAGAAACTTATCAATCCATATATTCTCCCTCCTAGATAGTAGGGTAGACTAGACACTTAAGCCTTGGTTGTACAACTACTCAGTCTAGGAGTCTAGGAAAACTGCACCAGTCCCTATATACTGGCCTCCCCATGTGGGCAGAGTTAGACACAAGGTCGGTTTTTAATGTGGAGAAAATCCAGCTCTAAAAAAACGGGGGGGGGGGCATTCTGGATTGGGACAAAAATTAAAATTGCCTCAGTATGGAAAAATTCTTCCTTCACTGACCGAGGACAGAAAAGATGAAGTGTAGTATAAGAACAGATACTACACTTTTGGCGCAAAGTGTAGTATCTGTTCTGATACTACACTTTACTCCTAGTCAAAAGGCCAAGGAGTTTCCCTGATGTTTCTGATCGTTCGGGACTTTTCTAAACCAATGACAGTACAGGAGAGATACAGTTGGGATTGTGCAACCCTTGTTTTACTATAGATACCTTGTGCAGACATCTTTACAGGGCATGTTCATTGTCTCTCAAGACAGGACTCTTTGGATAATGAGATTACTCAGGCTGTTTTTTTTGGGGGGGTGGCTATTAATTTTCGTCCCTACGTGGACAGAATTTTTAATTCCCAAAAAAAGGCACTTTGGATTGGGACCAAAATTTTAATTAGCTCGGTCTAGAACGATTTCTCCTTCACTGACTGAGGACAGAAAAAATGACTTGTAGTATCAGAACAGCTCCTACATTTTGCTCCTAACCAAAAGGCCAAGGAGTTTCTCCGTTTCTGATTGTCCTGGACTTATCTAAACAAATGCCAGTTCAGTAGAGGTACAGTTGAAATTGTGCAACCCTTGTTTTTCTATAGACTCCCTGTGCAGAGCATATCCATTGTCTCTCTAGATTAAATACGAAGTCGAGGAAGAAACCAGCCCAGTCGGCCCAGAACACAAAGGAGTGGTGGTTGCACATGTGCAAAAGCAATGTTGTTATTTGCTACTGCTGCTGTCATCTGTCAATTCCGTGTAGGGAGGATTTGATTGCGGTCGTTACTGCTCACAATGAATCCGAGTCCATGTTGCTGCTGCTGCTGCTGAATAGGTTGTCACAGTGAAGGCAGAGAAGTTTGGTTGTTGACGTTAAGCATGTTGGACTTTACTTTAAGTTAACCTCAGGTGCTGTTCTTAGTCAGAAGAGGAGAAATCCCTCTAGACAGAGGTAAGTTTTATTTTTCTCTCTATCCAGAGAGACCTCTTTTTTTTTGGGGGGGGGGGGCTAGATTTTCCCCCCATTAGATATAATCATCTTGTGTTCAACTTTGCCCTGATGATGAGGCAAGTAAACTGGGACACTATCAGGATTAAAAAGTGCCAATGAAACTTTTTATTTCAAATAAGGTGTTTTGAAATAGTGCCGAGCGGCATTTTAAAGTTAATATTAACCGATGTTAAGAACTTGGAGCATAAAACTTTTACCAAAATGACTGGATTCGACATTAAATAACCTAAATTGGATTAATATGCCATAAAACAAGAGTAATCTCCCTTTGTTTCTTAATAGCAGTTATCGCTTGTTTGTTTTCACTGTTTATGGATTTTTGAATCGCTTCAATCAGAATTATTTAAGTATATTTACATTGTTGGGGATGTTTATTTAATTATTTTCTTCACGTGATGAAATCTAACAAAGAAAACTGCATTTTTTATTTCCTGTGCCAGCTGTACTTAGTCAACAATTAAAGTCCGATTTCTTCTTTTAAAACGGACTATGGAAATATGGTATACAATGCCGATGTTAGTACTTGTATAGTATTGTTAGACTAAGTTAGCGTTCAGGAGAGTTGGAGATACTTACAATGTTACAGGGTGTGAGAAATAAATGTGCCCTGTTGGCTCCCTATTTACTTGGTTCTCCACAAAGAAAGTTAGACACAAGGTCGATTTTTAATGTGTAGGGGGGGGGGGGCAAATCCAACTCCCCATAAAGGTGCACTCTGGATTTAAGACAAAAATAAGAATTGTCTAAGTCTAGAAGGACTTCTCCTTTACTGACCGAGGACAGAACAGATGGAGTGTAGTATCAGAACAGACACTACATTTTGATCTTAACCAAAAGGCCAAGGAGTGTTGGGTCACAGATTGAGCTCTTGTTAGATTGTTGGAATCAGAAAAAAAGTGAGTTTGTAAAGCCAGTTAAAATAAAAAGATAAAATCCAAAATTAGCCTTCTCTCTCTGGGTTCAATAGTATTACTGCTCATGGTGATATTTCCTTTTTTATAATGGACCATTCCAATCTCTTTACTCCTTCTTTTCTTTATTACCTTTGACTGTTAATACAGAGAGAGATTAGGTTATAGACATGTAAAATAAAAACGGTGGAGGGGGGGGGGGCGTCAAACAACATACAGGGTGATAAAAAGTTATTAAGAGATGGGTCACTTGATGAATTATTTGCAAATTACAGTTATTTAGAACAATTAAAATGAAAGTCTTATTTTCAAATATAACTAGATAGCAAAACTGAAGAATATTTTAACATGTATTTTGTGTGATTAAAATATATATAAAACAAAACCTTAGGGAAACAAACGTTGATTAACTCAGCTTTAGTATAATATATGTAGATAGATATGTAATGCTGGTTATAGGTGGACCATTGTGAGACGCATCACTTTGTACAGTTCCGGGTGCTTGTTAGCAACAAGGGAAGTGGAGCGAAGATTCGCCATCATGAAAGCTAAAATGTTCTGCTGGATACCTGGAGCTACACTTTTCGGCCATGCCTGTAACAAAAAAGGCGTTACGGTATCGCATCAATCGAGGGCAAGATGAAGGAATGGTGGCTCAGATTGTACGGAAATGTGTTGAGGGTTGACTACAACACCATTGTGAAAGTCACTTTTAAATTTGAAGCGACCGGGAAACGACTGAGGAAAACCAATCATGAGATGGGCAGACGCACTGCACAATGATCTTCGTAAAACCGGCCTTCAATCGGATGAAGCTTGTGATCGTCCCAAGTAGAGACAAAAATCCATTATTGCCGACCCTGCCCTAGCTAGAGACTAACACAAAGACAGAACAGTTAAAATGGCATTTTTTTTTCAAACCTTACTCAATAGCAAAACTGAGGAATATTTTAGCATGTATTTTGTGTGATTAAAATATTTATAAAAAAAGTCTTATCGAAACAAATGTTGATTAAATCAGCTTTAGTATAATAATAGAACTATTCGGTCCTTCTGTGACTAAAATTAGTGTGATTTTATATATAAACTAGTGGGTACTCGTCGTCCGGCGTTGTCCAGGAGAAATGTAAAAGAATGAAATAAAATGTGTAATCAGTCAAACGAACACAAATAGGTCACAACGGATAGTTTTAATGTAAATAAACAATTGTCGCTTTTGAATTGTGGAAAATCTATGTACCCAAGAAAATGATTACCTCGAAGTGTAACAAAAATAGAAATTGCCACTGTGTAGAAGGATATCTCTTTCAATGACTGATTATGGAAAAGTGTACTTATGTCGAGCCAGGATATTTGATCGATCTGTTATCTATTGTCTCCTCGGTCATCGAAAGCAAATCCTTCTAGACTGCGCCAATTTTTATTTATGTTGTTTAGAAAATATAATAAACGTTGGTGCATTTTTACTGTTATTTTGTTTCATCCCGGGAGTAAAAGATGCAGGTGCTTCTACAGAATTTGAACCGAACCAAACCGACTTTTGCTAAACTAAACTTAAAACTTAATTGGGGTTATTTTAGTGTTCAAAAAAAAAACCCAGTTCGGTTCAAATTCTGTAGAAGTAGCAAACTTTTTTTTCTTTTTGTAAATAAATAAAACGTAGAATTATTTTTATATTTTTTATTCTTAAGTTTTGGTTTTGTTTAGATTTTAAGCGAATTGTTATTGTCATTTTTTTATTTTAAATATAAGTTTATTTAAATTAAAATAAAATTGATATTAAAATTAATTAATTTGTAAAATAAACCTACCTTGTAATCATTACGGGAGTGAGAATTAAAACAAAACAAATGTATGTGTTTAATTATTGGAAAGAAAAATAATACTTATCTGGTTTCTTATCAAAGGTTTATATTTTGTTTCAAATGTGACATAGTGTTTTGGCAAACAATTTGATGCATGATGTCTATGTAAACTTTGCTGTGATTAGATATTTTACAAATTCTGAAACAGTGCAACTTGATTACGGTTCCTTGTAAAGTAATTGCTTAACCATGTTTGAGGAGGGTAAGAGTCATTAATACATAGAGAGAAATTGGTGTGTTACCATCTCTTTGGTTCAATTAATTGGGAGAGGCTTACAGTGCAGAATAAAAAAAATACTGTTTTTGGTTTAGCTTATAAAAATAATTTATATTTTCTGGAAACAGTCGAAGATCTTAGGTGGCTGAAGCTATGTGTTTCACTGTGATTGATGCATTACTTTTATAGGCTAGTATAACTGAGTTGGGATGGGGAAAAATTAACTCCATTTTATATATATATATAGATAAATGGAGAGGGGGTTAGTGTCAATAAGTGTGTCACTAAAAATAACTGTTTATTTAGTCAATTGGTTTATTTGTAAGTTGACACTAATAGACAGGTTAATATCTGTGTCACCGTCTCCTCTTTTTTTTTTGTCTTTTTGTTGTTTTTTTTGTTATAAAGGTTAAAGATCAGTTAACACATTTTCATTTGGGTTTGGTCGGGTTTCTTGTTCATATCGAAGGCAGACTCTGCTAGGGATATCAGGACACAAAGAAACACCTGTGTCATATTTAGATTCAAAATGGCAAGTACAATTTTATTATCTACTATCATTTTATTGATATCTTTCCTAATTCTCTTTGTACCCTCTCACTCCCCCTCCCTTACTCTCTTTTTCTTTACCCCCTCTCTCTCTCTCTCTCTCTCTCTCTCTCTTTCTACCCCTTTATTCTTCCTACCCCTTTACTCTCTTTCCCCTCCCTCCCTCTACCCCCTCACACTCTCTCTTTCTACCCATTTATTCTTTCTACCCCTTTACTCTCTTTCCCCTCTCTCTCTGTACCCCCTCACTCTCTCTCTCTCTCTCTGTACTCCCCACTCTCTCTCTTTCTCTCTTTCCCCTCCCTCTCTCTACCCCCTCACACTCTCTCTTTCTACCCATTTATTCTTTCTACCCCTTTACTCTCTTTCCCCTCTCTCTCTGTACCCCCTCACTCTCTCTCTCTCTCTGTACTCCCCACTCTCTCTCTTTCTCTCTTTCCCCTCCCTCTCTCTACCCCCTCACACTCTCTCTTTCTACCCATTTATTCTTTCTACCCCTTTACTCTCTTTCCCCTCTCTCTCTGTACCCCCTCACTCTCTCTCTCTCTGTACTCCCCACTCTCTCTCTTTCCCCTCCCTCTCTCTACTCCCTCACACTCTCTCTCTCTCTCTCTGTACTCCCCACTCTCTCTCTCTTTCTCTCTGTACCCCTCACTCTTTCTCTCTCTTTCTATCCCTTCACTACCACCCTCTTTCTTTCCACCGGCTTCACCCGTTCTCTCCCTAACCCTTCTCACGCTCCCCATATAAGTTTCCAGGACAATTTTTTTTCTTTTCTTAATGATTTTTTTTTTAATTCTTACTTTCTTTATTTTTATTTACTTTATATTAATTTTTATTTATTTTCACTTTTCCCTACGTCTTTTTAACTTTTGCTGCAACTTACAATCGGACAACCTTTGCCAAATTGAGTCAAAAATTAAAAATACAAATTCCCCAGGAACTACAGAAAATTAAAAAGAAAAGAAAATTTAGATTCAGGCCAACATTATGTATTTACACATGTATTTTACCATGTATAGATATCCTAGGTGATGGGAGGAGATGAATGAACATGTCAACAAGATGGAGTGGAGGCTTCTACATCCGAGGTCACCAATGGATCGCAAAAAGTCCAGATCTGAAAAGAATGGTGTTTACTGTTACATCAACTTCAATTACAGAAGAGAAAGGTCACAGACATAAAATCCTTCAAAACTCTGGAAGCTTGCAACAATATCCGGTGCTGGTGTATTTGATCAGTACCAAATTCCTGAGATCACATGATATTATTTTAGACAGCATAAGCCGAAGAAATGTACCCTTGTTTGAAACCGTACATTTTTACAAAAAAAGTGCAAACAAACAGGAAGTGGGTTTAATAAATAAATAATTTTGTTACAAAACAAACAAAACAATAAAATAATCTCTTTCAACGAACAATTTAACAAATATTTTTAGTTAATTTAATTAAATTTATTTGATACAATTGTGAAATATATAATAACATATTATTGAATGCATTGCTCTCTCTGTGCGACCGTACAGTTGTCGCCACATGAATTCATCCAAATTGAATGGCAACGTTGAGGATGAAGCACCAGACATGGTTTTACATTTGCTTTTAAAGATCATCCACAAATTTATTTATTTATGAAACTCACTTCTTGTCTGTTTATATTTTCTTTGGAAAAGCGCACATTAATTACACACAAGGATACATTTCTTCAGCTTACACCATCTAAAATGATATCACTTGATCTCAAGTTTTACAGAACAGGAATTTGGTACTGAACAAATACACCAGCACTCAATATCCTATTTGAAGTCCACCAAAAGGCGACTGGAAGTTGATTAGACTGTCTACCTCTTTCTCTTAGGTCCATTTTTATCGCTTCCTCCTACATTTTCATTGGCCTTCCCCTGTTAACTGACCCTGCTACCTCAACTGTTCTACATCTACTAACACAAGAACCCTCATCCATTCTTTAAACATGGCCATAACATCAAAGTGTACTCTTCTGCACACATCTACCTATATTGTCCAGATTTAATCTTCCTTTGAGGCCATCTGATCTAAGCCTGTCTTTAAGACTCACATTACACATCCATTGTATCATTCTCATATCATTTCTCTCCATGCAATGCATGTCCTCAAACCCTCACTGGCCAAGTTTCACTTGGAGGAGGGAAAGGGGGTTTGAGGTATCATATGTATGATGAAAAAATGCTTTGATGCACAATTTTTTTCTTATGAAAGATTTGTGATAGATTCTTTATCTGTATAACACATTTGCTGATTGCTAGGATAACACTAAACGTTAATTTATAATTCAAAACGATATTAATAATTTATACTAAATTCTCTTGTGGTTTTTTTTTTGGTTTTTTAAAACATGTTTGTAATTGTATTTATAATTTTACCTCTTTATAAAAGAGGAAAAATTACAAATATAACAAATAAGGTGAAATCCTATGAATTACAAATTGAAGAAAACATTCCGGATTTTAAAAAATAATTTAATTTATCCGTTTTTTTTTTGTTTTTTGTTTTTTTTTTTCATTTTAATTATATGATGTGAAAAACTTGAGTCACGTTCATCAAAGTCTTTAATATCTATTTTGAAAAATAATTTTTTTTAAATGAATCATAATAAACAATATTATTCTGACAGTGGATTATTTCGTTGAAACTTTATGTGGGGATTTTAAAATTTAGAATTGAAAAATGTAGTTTTTTTTAATAAAATTTTTGAAAAATTGTGATTTTAAAGAAGAAAAAAAATAATAATTCGAATAAACCTATCAAGTAACTTCCTATTCCAGTAGCTTCTTTCCAAGAACCGCAGGCTTATGCAACTCTCTTCCTGCTGACTGTTTTCCTCTTACCTATAACCCTGGGTCTTTTCAAGACTAAGGCCAACAGGCATCTCCTGTCTTTGCGATAACTGTATTTGTTCTTGTTAGCTCCTTACATCAAGTGGCTTCATGCCTTGTCTGGAGTGATTTCCATTTTTTTTAAAAGTATATGTACGTAATATTTTTAATATTTGTATTTTGATCATTTCTCATCATCTAGTCGTGGTAGTGTCATAGATCCTGACTCACGTTATTTCGTTCTATCCTCCATCACACCTGGTAGATCTACATAGGTGCATTGTGAGTCCTCTGCTAGTTATTCAACATAGGTTCTGTGCGGTTTCCTCACTGAACTACATCCTCACTGAACTACATCCACAAAAGAACATTGCTTATGATTTCATCCTTCGCCCTCCAGCAGTGACCAGCAAATCTGCTTCTTCTCTCCTTGATCAGAGCTAAAATCCAAGGAAGATGTCCGTAGAGTTGCTCTCTAGATAATTTCTCAATTGACCATATTCATTTTTTTCTTTTTCAATTTTCTTATATTTTTGCTGGGGATGGGGCATCCTACCAGATGCAAGAGATTCACATATGATTTCAAAGACTCCAACCGAGAGATCTTTTTAGGATTTTAACCGTTTTTTTAAGAGCAATTGTTTGTATTTCTCTTGCACTTAGTTCACTGGGTATTTTTGTCAGGTAGTTTTTGAAATTCTTTTTCATGAGCCCGGTTGCTCCTATGATTAATGGAATGATGGAGATCTTTGTAAGGTTCCAGTTTCTTTTTTATTTCATACATAAGACCTTGGTCTTTTAAAAAAAAAAATTTTTACGGAAAGGACTCCAGACAAGGCATGAAGCCACTTTATGTAAGGAGCTAAAACAAAAAAATACTACTTCAAAGTCAAACTAGCCAACGATAAGTGTTAGATAGATAGATTTCGACCCAGAAAACAGAAATTCTTTCCACTTTGTCAGAAACATCTCATGAAATGTGAGGATTAAAGGACAAAATAATGGAAGCGAGAGTTACGAGGCTGCCAAAAGTAACCCTACGGTCCACTTTCTACTCTCCTTAGTAAGTTTTGTTATCTCCCTCTCAGCTCTGTTTAAGGCAGCATCATTAGGGACACTGACTTCAACTAGGGTTGCTACTTTCTTCCTCTTGTCTCATATCACTATGTCAGGTTTAACAACTACATTTTCTAAGTATGTAGCTGTAAGGATTGCATAGCCATAGTGGATGATTTATGAATTATTTCCAACAGTTCTTTCTTGTATATGTTCTCAAGACTCTCTGCTACACTGGATATTCAATTTTTTACAGATTGTCCAATGGAGATATTGCAATGCTCCATTGTGTTGCATTCGTTAAGTAGCCATCCCTCAGCAGAACTTTACAACTGAATGTCAGGTGGTTCACACTGTCTACTTCTGTGTGGCAGAACCTTATATGTGTGTGTGTGTTTTTTTTTTTTTTAACATAGTTCACCCCAAACAAGGCAGGACGCCATTGTAGACGTAAGGGGCTACTGAGAAAAAAGAAGAGGGGAGAAGGTAGGGGGCAGTCAACCTAGATTAGGATCTGTGCAGCGAGATGTCTGTTTACATTAGTTTTAAACTTCTGCATGTCTATACTGTCGGGGAAACAGGGGGCAGGGAGGGAGTTCCAGAGGCCAGCAGCACGAGGAAAGAAGCTATTTGAGTAGAAGGCTCTCCGACATCTGGGGACCTCCACAGTGAATGAATGAGATTTAGTTGATTGTCGAGTTAGTCTAGCGAATTTACGTCGAGGGGGCACCAGAGTAGCCAGTTCATCGGAGCATAATCCATTGAAGTATTTGTAAAACAAGCACAAGGATGCTACATTGCGGCGATGGGACAGAGGCTGAAGCTTGGTTGACAGTGAGGGACCTATTAGGTTGGCGATTCTTTTTTGGACCTTGTCAAGGAGGGAGAGACTAGTAGATGATGCACCAGCCCAGATATGACAACAATACTCCATGCATGGGCGGATGGTGGCTTTGTAGAGATACATGATAATGTCAGGTGTGAGAGGAGTTTACTAGCACGGTAACCTTGGCAATGTCTTCGATGTATTTGTTCCAATTTATGTTACCTGTGAAGGTTATGTCAAGAAGTTTGAATGATGAACTCTCAGGAAGGATGTTATTAGCCATGACAATCGGTGGTTGGAGAGGTTCTTTGTAGTTATTGAAGGAAAGGAGCTTTGTCTTAGCGGCATTAAAAGTTACCAACCATTTGTGACCCCAATCCACTACAGCCTGGAGGTCATTTTCTAAGGATTCAGCCAATGCCTCGGATATGATTGTGTCGGTTTTGCCAACATGGCGAGAGTAAAGCGTGGTGTCGTCAGCAAATAAACCAATCTCAGACACTGTCATCAGGGAGATCGTTTATATAGATCAGGAACAACAGAGGTCCAAGGATAGATCCCTGGGGTACACCAGCATTTATGTCATGTTGCTTAGATGAACGGCCATCAAGGACAACCTGGATTTTTCTTTTGTCTAGGAAGGATCTGATTATATTAAATAATTGCCCAATAATACCGTAAGAGCGTATTATCAGGAGAAGCCCTTTATGCCATACCTTGTCAAAGGCCTTGGATATATCAAGCGCCACTGCCCTAGCTTCTCCTGCCTTGTCAAGTGTATGATACATGCGTTCAGAGATGGCCGTTAGGATGTCCGCAGTAGATTGTACTTTTCTAAATCCATACTGGCGGTCAGATAGAAGTTTAGCATTATCTAAGTTCCTTACTATCGCTAGATTGATTAAGGATTCGAAGATTTTAGCAAAGATCGGCAGCAGACTGATTGGGCAATAGTTGTGAGGATCGGTTCTATTCCCAGAACTCTTGTAGACTGATACCACAGAGGCAATTTTCCAGCTATCAGGGAAGCAAGATTCAGCTAGGCATTTATTGGAGAGGACAGGGGCCAGTTCAGCAGAGCATTTCTTTATTACTAATACTGGTATAAGATCAGGCCCACAAGCTTTGGAGGTGTCACGGTTTTTTATGATGTCTCTGACCTGGGATGGGGTGATGACCAGGTTATCAAGTGTGGCTTCGGTCCGCAATGGGAATTTGGGGAGGGGGTGGTTATCTGAGTCTAAAGTAGAGTTAGAAGCAAAGCGCTGGGCAAGTAGTTCAGCCTTATCAGTGGCCGTGCATACGACATCATTGTGGTTTGATAGTGGAGGAATCGTTGATTGACCATTATTCACTACACTATTGTAGATTTTCCAGAAATCACGAGTACCTAGTTTCTGTGACTGGATGCGTTTTTTTGTTAACTCATTATACCTTCTCTTCGCTTCACCTATCACGGCCTTGCAATTATTTCTTGACTCAATAAATGTATGTCTATTAGTAGCTGACTTATGGCGGCCGAATTTATGGAATGCTTGTTGCCTCTTAGAAATGGCAGCTGCACATTCCGAGGTGAACCATTGGGGAGAGTGGGGCTTGCTAAAGAATTTTTGCATGGGGACATAGGCTTCGATGCCTGCTTTGACCCATTCAGTTAATCTGTTTGCACACTGGTCGGTAGGGAGTGAGAAGGTTTCCCTCCATGGGGCGTCACTGATGTGATCTCTGATTGACTCAAAATCAGCCTGCTTGTAGTATCTTGTTGTTTTGAGCAACGGTTCATCAGCTTTTGGACGACTTTTTAGGGTGGGCTGTGTGTGTATTACATCAGATCTGATGCAATTCTCTACCTGTATAAGAGCCAGATACGACTTAAGATAGAGTACTGTTGGCACATCTGTAGAGGTGCCGCTCTACACTCTCTCCTGCCTTGAAAGAGTACAAAATCGACTTCGGAATCTAGTGGGGGATGCCTTCTTCTCTTTCCTGCAGTCTTTCTCTACTCTTTATGGTAGGTGCTCAACTGAGCTCCAATCTCTGGTCCCCCCCCCCCCACAGTAAAACATTCCCAGCAAAGACACGTCTAGCTACAAGCACTGTAAATAATCTTCCTTTTTTCCTCTATGTACCTAACACTAAACGGAACTTCCATGAGCAAAGTTTCTTTCCAAGAACTGTCTGTGGAACACAATACCATGAGGCTGCTTCTCAGTTGACTACAGTATGGTCGTCTTCAAGTCCAATGTTAACAGATTGCAAGTAAATAGGAATATCGTCACTTTAGTTTAGCTGTGAATCAGAATTTATTTGTTTTCAATTTTGAAGACAGGGGCAGACAATCAACCGGAAGCAATGTAGAATTAGAACTTATCCAAAACAATCAATAAAGCGAACAATAAAAACAGCGAACAGTGTTTTTTATTTAATAATGTCAACAGTTATTTTTTTTTTTTAGTATAATTTAAAACTTTATAAAACGAAAAGTTATCATTTGTGTGCCTGCAGTGATTTTTTCTTGTGGTATAATTTAAAACTTTATAAAAACGAAGAGTTTGTCTGATTTTTTTTTATCAAACAAATAGTCAACATTTTTTTTGTGTGTAATTTAAAACTTTATAAAACAAAGTTATTTAAAAATAATGGTAAAAATAAATATCCATTTTTTTGGATAAAAAATTCAAAGTCTGAATTACTTCCGGTTGATTGAGTTAGGAGTGAATGTAACTCTTCAAAATTGATTTCTGATTCACAGCTAAACTAAAGAAGTGCCGGAATATCTGTTATGGGGCGGGTTTATATTTACATTGTGTACGTTTTCAGCATCTGTAATTATCTTTTCAAAAAGCCGACATTCTATGCGATTATTCGATTAGTAGTTTCAAAATTAAATTGCAGTTTAAGATGTAACAAATATTAATAAAGATTTAATATCGATTCTCTTTTTAAGAAACTTAGTATTTTGTTTTTCTAACTTTAATATTAGGGAAAAGACCACTCTTAAAACCACATGCAGGAAAAAAAGATAAAAATATCTCATAAAATATATAATCGATACAAAATTAAATCTTTATGGATAGCTTTACTTTATTACTACATATTAAATCGCCATGTAATTTTAAAACTACAAATCGAATAATCGTATACAATGGCGTTTTTTTTTTTAAGATAATTTAGGACGCCGACAGCGTACACAAATTTTTAAAATAAATAAATAAAAAAGCAAAGGAATTTTAATTTTACAATTAAAACTTAATTGAATTTTTTTTTATTTGTAGACTATCAGAAAATTACTGTTCCCAATATTTTGGTTGTACTCGTACCGGCAACAAAGATAATTGCAAAAAAACAGTTGCCATTCCAATTATCTCCCTTAGAAAATAATTCAAAATATTTTAAGAAACGTTTTGGTAATTTATCCTTTGTACTATTTAATCGCTTCAATTAATTTCGGTTAATATCGACAAAACTATTGCACATATATAAGGGAAATAGCGAACTGCCATTAGAAGTATATAACACCAAACAGTAATTTATTACAAACAGTTTAAAATATAATTATGCAAATTAGACGTACAGAAACTTCTGTTTGGATCTTTAATCTCTAGTATATATTTCAGAGTGAGATGTGTTATGATTTATTGACCGTTGGTCCGATAGATACTACACCCCATCAACTGTTATCGTCTTGGCCTTTTCTGTGCAGTTCTAGGAGGTCCACCCTCCCAGGCTTTGCCTCCCCTCTTTGGGGAGGAGTAAGTTTATTGCTTACTTCCTGAGGCGCTCCTACTGGGGAATGCCGACGGGGCTGCCCAGGCAATTTTTAATGGCCATAGTGCTCACCTTCTCGGGCGCTGGCTTTTCAAGTCCCACTTTCCCGACCTTGGGTCACATCTTACCTTGTGGGAGTAGGATAAAACTGGCCTTGTGCCTAACCCCCTGGGAAGGTAAATAAAATGTTGTATTATTTACTTAAATAACAGAGAGCTCTTTTGTATGTAATATAGGTATAATGAATGTAAAAAAAACTTTCGCGTTTAGATATATATGTATGTGTATAACTCTCATAATAATAATAATAATAATAATAATAAAGCTAATAGCTACATTACTTTTATAATCACTACTTTATCCTGCCGCCTTATCATGCATCTTGTAAACTCTAGCTCAATTTATCAACATCTACAAAAACATAACTGCCACCCTCCGATTTAAGACAAATTCTTGTTAATAACACTAAAATAATATATACCAAAACCAATTTAAAAAAAAAAATGATACTCGAAGCTGTCTTCATCAAAACCAACAACATTTTGAAATGCTTAACCTAATACAATGTTATCCTGTGACGCTAATTCTGGCATCGCGAAATTTAAATTGTCAACGTCTTTCCTGAGACGGTGTGAAAACATTCTCTTGACGTCTCACTGATTTCACGTGCACGTTTCTCAGTTACCTTTTAAAATTCTCTTTTTTCTCCAGCTGTGTTTGTTCATTTGCTTTGGCACCTTATGATTCTACAAAGAATCGAAAACGTTTGTAGCGAGAGCGAATGGCTTTAAGAGCGACTCTCTTTTCTTACCCTGGTTTGTTGGATATACGCTCTCTTCCTCACTTTCCAAAAACAAAGAAAATTTTAACACATTTTGGCTCAATAAGAATTTCGGACAATAAGATTGAGCCCTGGTCGATTTAAACTTATAAACATATGGCGAGCCTGCGTCAAGTGCTTGACCCCTAATATAAGTGCAAATCTCAACGGGCAGACGCCAGAAACCAGCAAAGATCAAAGACACACACGTCGGAGTGAGACCCGAAACGTACCCCCACCTACGTGCCCTTCGGGCGGGCTGGGCGAAAAGAACTTGTTTAAAAAAATGCACGTACAAGCCTTTCAATGCTCACGCACGTGTTTCGCCACATTTAAGAAACAATCTATCAACCAGTATCACACACGCACTAACAGGACAAATTAGGCAACGCAAATACAAAGCCGTAATGACTGTTCTATTTATCTTCCTCCCACAAGGTGTTAGTTATTATTTACTCCTTCCCAGGAGTTAGGCACAAGGCCAGTTTTATCTTACTCCCACAAGTAAGATGTGACCCAAGATCGAGTCGGGAAAGTGGGGTTTAAAAAGCCAGGGCCCGAGAAGTGAGCACTCTGGGCAGCCCCGTCAGCATTCCACGGTAGGGGCGCCTCAGACAGTAAGCAATAAACTTACTCCTCCCCAAAGAGGGGAGGCAAAGCCTGGGATGGTGGACCTACTAGAACTGCACCGGACAGACCCATTGACCGGCGTAAATCAAGCCCCGAAGGACAAGACAATACCAGTATGGGGTGCAGTATCCATCGGAACAGATACTACACTTTGATCTTGGCCAAAATTATACACTTTCTTACACGTGCTTACAGTGTCACAGTACTCTCTAGGGACCTCCAAGTGCAGCCATAGAATCGTTGATGTCACCGGTTTTTGCGTTCTTTAAGAAATTCATACATTCGCATTCCATTTAGCGTTTTTAAAAATCTCCCTAAAATAAAGTTATACTCATAGGAAGTTGCGAGATGTTATGTACCTATGGATGTCCAAAAGTGATAGAATTACATTCATTATGTTGTAGACAAGATTAACTATTTTGAGACAAAAAAATATTTTCCCTACTATATTTTACGAAAACAGCATTTTAAAGATAAATTAGTACAATAGTGAATAAGTATTGAAAATGTCATGAAAATCTGACCATAACTTGATTTTTGCTAGATTTATTAAATATGTGTCTATCAGAGCGCGCAAAATGCCCACTACATAATAACGTTATTTTAAGACGTCAATAAAATAAACATCATTTTAGCTTCACATTTTCATAATTTTCGTATGCTGGAAAAAATTGGAAAAAATTATCAGCAGTTTATTTTATGTTTCCTCTTTTGAATGGTAAAAATGGTATGATGATAATCTTAATCTAAATTAAAGTTAGATTATGGGGGGGGGGGGTATTCTGTGGTTAACTTTGGAGGTCCCTAGTACCCTCACACGCATATTTACACTAGGACATATATACAGACATTTCTCAAATAATTTTGTTATTTTTAACAACTTTTGCTTGGATGTATATACATGTGTGTATATATATAAGTAATAAAATGTGCTTAGTTTTAACACTTTACTGCAATTTCATTGTATATCCATCATCAGAAGTGAAGCATGGTGTTTTATTTTTGGTCAGAAGGTAAAACCTGAAGGAGATTAGAGCTATCTCCCATGTTTATTTATACATATTCTTAATTTATATTTTTATTAACATTTTTTAATCTTACTGTTTTTATCTGTAATAGAAACTTTTTTTAAAATTATTATCCCACCATTTTTATTTGTATACTTTTTATTTATTGTGGATAAGTTGTATACTTTTTATTCATTGTTAATACAAATAATTAACAATAAATAAAAAGTATACAAATAATTAACAATGAATAAAAAATACTTTTTATTCATTGTTAATTATTTGTATACTTTTTATTTATTGTTGATAAGTTGTATACTTTTTATTCATTGTTAATACAAATAATTAACAATAAATAAAAAGTATACAAATAATTAACAATAAATAAAAAGTATACAAATAATTAACAATGAATAAAAAATACTTTTTATTCATTGTTAATTATTTGTATACTTTTTATCCATTGTTAATTATTTGTATACTTTTTATTTATTGTTAATTATTTGTATTAACAATGAATAAAAAGTATACAACTTATCAACAATAAATAAAAAGTATACAAATAATTAACAATGGATAAAAAGTATACAAATAATTAACAATGAATAAAAAGTATTTTTTATTCATTGTTAATTATTTGTATACTTTTTATTTATTGTTAATTATTTGTATTAACAATGAATAAAAAGTATACAACTTATCCACAATAAATAAAAAGTATACAAATAAAAATGGTGGGATAATAATAAAAAAAAAAGAGCAAAGACCAAGGTAAGACAAGCAACGATGAGGGACATGCTATATGCTGATGATGCAGGCATTGCTACTCACACTGAGGGGGAGCTTCAATTACTTATGAACCGCCTCTCTATTGCCTGTAAAGATTTCGGCCTGATCATTAGCCTTCCAAAGACCAAAATACTGTCCCTGGGCTCAACAGGTAAGCCCTCTATCAAAATTGACAGCTTTGAGCTGGGTGTTGTTGAGGACTTCCCATATCTTGGCTCAAACATCTCGGATTCTCTCTCGCTGGATACGGAAATCAACAAAAGGATTGGTAAAGCAGCAGGTACCTTGTCTAAGCTAAAGGGTCGAGTCTGGGAAAACTTCTTACTCAAAGCCAGCACAAAGATGTCAGTGTACAATTCTTGCATTATAAGCGTCCTGCTGTATGGCAGTGAGACATGGACACCCTATGCTAAACAAGAGGAAACGTTGCAGATATTCCATCTTAGAAGCCTGCGTTTCATCCTAGGTATCAAATGGGAAGACAAAAAGACAAACATTGAGGTGCTTGAAATAGCTGGTATGAAATCCATGTACACACTACTGAGGCAACGCCGACTGAGATGGCTTGGTCATGTTCACAGGATGGCTGATGGCAGAATTCCCAAAGATCTCCTTTATGGAGAGTTAAAGGAAGGAGTGAGAGACCATGGTCGCCCTCTTCTAAGATACGGGGATGTTTGCAAGAGAGACATGAAGGCCATTGACATCGATCCATCATCTTGGGAAAGCCTTGCCTCTGACAGGGATAAATGGAAAAAAACCCTCAAACGACAGCTTGACATCGGGGAGGCAAAGTGGAAAATAAAAGCTGCTGAAAAGCGTGCAAGGAGGAAAGAAAGGGCAAAAGCAAGTGAGCTTCCTCATCAACCCTCCCACTTCATATGTGACAACTGTGGCAGAGACTGCAAGGCCCACATAGGCCTTCTCAGCCACAGCAAGAAATGCCCTGATCGAGCCAGTATGCCCTTGGGACATTGACACCACTGACAGGACTCTAAAAGTGCCATTCATGGTCGGACACGACCGACGAAGGCCTACTACTACTATTTATTGTTGATAAGTTGTATACTTTTTATTCATTGTTAATACAAATAATTAACAATAAATAAAAAGTATTTTTTATTCATTGTTAATTATTTGTATACTTTTTATCCATTGTTAATTATTTCTATACCTTTTATTTATTGTTAATTATTTGTATATATTTGAATTAATGACCAGTCTATGACCTATCGACCTAGAGATTTGTTTGAATACTGCCGGTGGATGTTTAGATTGTTTTGTTTTTTTTTGTTTTTAATATATAATGGGATATTGTTTGGTTTTCTATCAGGCTTGTATGTTATATCTAAAAATAAATAAACTTTTCCATTCGTGTTTATTTCTATGTCAAAGTTTATGTAAGCTTCTAAAAAAAATTGTTTCTTTTCTTTTTTTATCTATTTTTATTTATCTAATGTATTACGAAATATAATTAAATTAAGTCAACCTAATTTTCGACTTTAGACCTAAATAGCTTCCATCCTAAGATATCAATATTTCATTGTGATTAATCGTCGCAGAATGCCGACAGGGCTGCTTAGGCATTTTTGTAGGTCAGAGTGCACTTATCCGAGTGCGCCGGCTTTTTTAAGACCACCTTTGACCTTGGAGAAGAGGTAATTAAAAGCCATTTCCTTTTCTTTATGATTGATTAAGAAGAAAAAAAGTTGTAATGTGATGTAATTTCTTTGCCAATACAATTAGTTCTGCTCAGAATATTTTGTCGCGGGGAAGCCATCACGTGGCACTTCATTTGTAAACAATGTCTTTATTTCTAGGCAGAACTCATTTGGCTAAGATCAAAGTGTAGTATCTGTTCCGATGGATACTACACCCCATAGACTGGTATTGTCTTGGCCTTCGGGGCTTGATTTACGCCGGTCTATGGGTCTGTCCTGTGCAGTTCTAGGAGGTCCACCCTCCCAGGCTTCGCCTCCCCTCTTTGGGGAGGAGTAAGTTTATTGCTTACTGCCTGAGGCGCCCCTACCGGGGAATGCCGACGGGGCTGCCCAGGCAATTTTTGATGGTCAGAGTGCTCACCTCTCGGGCGCTGGCTTTTCAACCCCCACTTTCCGACCCGACCTTGGGTCACATCTTACTTGTGGGAGTAGGATAAAACTGGCCTTGTGCCTAACTCCTGGGAAGGAGTAAATAATACTCAAATGTAAGGTAGATAACTCCTATTTTAACTTGAAGATTATCTCCCTTACATAAACATTTCTTTTTTCATCTCTTCTATTAATAAGATAATTGTGACCACTTGACATGTTTCTGTGTATGTGTTTCTCGCCTATACGTGACTTACACATTACTTTTTTTTAGATTTAATATGGATATACTATTCACTGAAATTCAAAAAATAAACGACAAATTAAAATTGTATTATTTTATGCAAAACTTGAAAATTGTGCAAAAAAAAATTAAAAACTAAAATGACATTATTGCATCCCAAATACAGATAATAGATAATATATATATATATATATATATATATATTAGAGAAATAAGTCGTTCAGGTGGAACCACTGATAGGTTAGAAATATTAAAATAATTCATAATTAGAAGCCTTTTCAATGAAAGATTTTTTTTTGGGGGGGGGGGGGAATCCAGTTCCATCTCCAAACATGATCAGAATTGTCATATTTTTTTAATAAAAAAAAACATTTCTTGCGTCCGTGTTATGTTGTTGCACTCCACGTTATTGCCTTGGCGGTTGGTTAAAAAAAAATAAATCTTGCATTGAAAAAGGTTTCTAATTATTATTTTAATGTATGTGTATATATATATATATATATATATATATATTGGGACAGGGCTTGCCATTCAAACTTAGGATAATGGCAGGGTTGTAGTAACAAAGATAATTGATGCCTGTCTCCCCCTTGGAGTAATAATGGAATGTTCTACATTCGTGTATATTAAGAGTGAATGTTAAAACACTATTTGTCTAGCTAAGCAACAAATGGTTAAATAAAGCTTATCCTTAAGTTATATTCGGCGTCCAGTTTTTATTACAATTTATTTAACCATTCGTTATGGAACGTTACTTGAAACCCGATCGTCTAGACCTTGATACGGCCGACTCGGAATCTACTGACAAATGGCGGCATTGGAGAAAAATGTTCGAAGGATTCCTTACAGCTCTACAGTTATCTTCAAACGCGGCTTTAACAGGTACTGAGAAATATACCCTTCTTTTACATCATGTCTCTACTGCTATTTATAGAAATTTATCTGAATGTGAAAATTATGAAACTGCGGTGGACATTTTAGAAGCCATGTTTGTCAAGAAAAAAAATACTATTTTTGCTAGACATTTACTTGCTACCCGGCGTCAACAACCAGAAGAAAGCCTTGAACAATACCTTCAGATTCTAAAGACGTTAAGTCGCGAGTGTGAATTTACAGCCTTAACTGCGAACCAAGCGAGAGATGTTTTTATCAGGGACGCATTTATTAATGGAATACAGTCCAACCAAATAAGACAAAGACTACTAGAGAATAAAAACCTAGACTTACCAACAGCTTATGAACAAGCTCTAACGTTGGACATGGCACAGAAGCAGTCTGTCTTCTATTTACAACCCGATATTTTGGGAGCTGCTATCGTAGCCCCTCCTCTGCATGTTCAAAATTCTTCCATTGTCCAAGATGCTGCCACCCCCCTTTCTAACGATCACGAACAACTTATCACTGCCGCCTCAGCTGGATCCACATGCTACTTTTGTGGCCTTCGTATACATGCTCGTTCGTCCTGCCCGGCTCGAGATGTTAGATGCCACAAGTGTGATAAGCAGGGACATTTTTCGAAAGTTTGCCGGTCAGCTTCTCAAAAAAAAACGTTCGGCTACTCTTGCTACTGTAGCACCAATTACAATATCAGCTGCATTCCCCGGCTGCCTCTCAAAAACAATCGTGAGGGTAAAAATCAATGGATTGACTATTCATGCGCTTATTGATACAGGCAGTTCCGAAAGTTTTATTAATGCCAGTATTGTAAAAGCAAATAAATGGGAAATATTTCCTTGTTCCAACCAAATATCAATGGCAAATTCATCTTTATCGTCCCATGTAATTGGATATTGCATGGTTAACCTGAAACTAAAAGGAAACTCCTATCAAGGGATCAAATTATCAGTAATGAAAAACCTCTGCTGCGAAGTGATTTTGGGTCACAATTTTCTAAAACAACATTCATGCGTTGAAATTCCTTTTGGTGGCCCCAAGCCAGTCCTAAGCGTATGTGGACTAGCAGCTGTCAAAGTGCGGCACCCGTCACTTTTTACAAACTTAACTCCTGACTGCAAACCAATAGCAATAAAATCAAGACGCTATTCAGAAACGGACAAACAGTTCATAGCAGCAGAAGTAACAAAACTACTTAAGGAAGGAATTATAGAGCCAAGTGAATCTCCATGGCGAGCACAGGTCCTCGTAACAGCCACTGAAAATCACAAGAAAAGGATGGTCATTGACTATTCCCAGACCATCAACAGATACACATTACTCGATGCCTATCCACTGCCTCGTATTGACGAAATGATTTCTAATATTGCAAAATATCACACTTTCAGTACTTTAGATCTCAGAAGTGCCTACCATCAGGTACCTATCAAGCCAGAGGATAAGCCCTACACGGCATTCGAGGCCTGCGGTCGCCTATATCAGTTCTGCCGAATTCCTTTTGGGATAACAAATGGTGTGGCTAGCTTCCAGAGGGTAATAGATGAAATAATCTCCAATGAAAAATTGAAGGGTACTGTTGCATATATAGACAATGTCACAGTATGCGGACATAACCAAGCTGAACATGACCACAACCTTAAACGATTCATGGCTGCCGTCAAGAAATATAATCTGACTTTGAACAGTGAAAAATGTTCCTACAACTTGAAAAGCATCAAATTATTGGGATACATTGTCAAAAATGGCACCATGACGCCGGATCCCGAGCGACTGAAACCGCTAATGGAATTACCAATCCCTGGAAACATGCCCTCTTTACGACGAGCCCTCGGTATGTTTGCTCACTACTCCCAATGGGTTGCGTCTTTTTCAGAAAAAATACACCCATTGACACAAGTATCTACTTTTCCGTTGTCCTGTTCCGCCATCAGAGCATTTCAAAACATGAAAAGGAACATTGCTCAGTCTGCCATTTCTGCTGTGGATCCTTTTATCCCTCTATTAGTTGAGACGGATGCCTCCGACTGTGCGATAGCTGCCTCACTGAGACAATCCGGTCGTCCTGTAGCTTTTTTTTCAAGAACACTTTCGAAATCCGAGCGACGACACTCTGCAATAGAAAAAGAAGCGTACGCCATAGTTGAGGCATTACGAAAATGGAGGCATTACTTAATCGGCCGACATTTTGAATTAATCACTGACCAAAAGTCGGTCTCGTTTATGTTTAACCCAAAAACAACGAGTAAAATAAAAAACGAGAAAATAGCGAGATGGAGAATGGAGCTTTCTTGCTACTCCTTTGACGTCACTTACCGCCCTGGTAAGGAGAATGCCGCGGTCGACGCGCTTTCAAGGGTGTGTGGCCTGGTAACTGGCTCAGATGATCTTCAGTATATACACAGGGAATTGTGTCACCCAGGTATCACAAGAATGATTCACGTAGTCAGGAGCAGAAACTTGCCATATTCTGTTGAAGACGTAAAAAGAATTACGAACTCTTGTCGGATATGCGCAGAAAATAAGCCCAGGTTCTACAAACCTCCTCCAGCAACACTCATTAAGGCCACACAGCCTTTTGAAAGACTTAACCTGGATTTTAAGGGCCCTTTACCCTCTAAAACTAAAAATAAATACATGCTCACAATAATAGACGAGTACTCAAGATTTCCGTTCGTCATCCCCTGCCCAGACGTAACGGCTGCAACAGTAATTCAAGGCCTCTGCTCCATTTTTGCCGTTTTTGGAGTGCCTGCATATATACATTCAGATCGTGGGTCTGCTTTTATGTCGGACGAACTCAAGCAGTTTCTGCATGAACGAAGAGTAGCTGTAAGTAGAACAACTCCTCACAATCCTCAAGGAAACGGACAGTGCGAAAGATACAATGGTATAATATGGAAGACAGTACAGTTGGCGGCAGCAAATCGCAATAGTCCGATCTCCGATTGGGAAAGTCTCATCCCCATGGCCTTATACGCTATTAGGACTCTATTATGTACAGCGACAAACGCTACCCCACATGAGAGATTCTTCTCGTTCCCACGACGAAGCTCAGCAGGCACATCACTTCCCTCGTGGCTTGCACAACCTGGCACAGTTTTATTAAAACGTCATGTTCGTCATAGTAAACATGACCCATTGGTAAGCGAGGTACAATTAATCGAAGCGAACCCTCAGTATGCACTGGTCAGAAATTCAGAAGGAAGGCAATCTACTGTCTCCTTAAGGGATCTAGCCCCAGCAGGAAATGTATATGAACGTAGAACTGCTTCAGATGGATATAGAGCTCCGGTTCGTGGAACAAGTCCGACCCTCTTAGGTGATCGTGTGCCAGATACGTCAAGTTCAGAGTCCCAACAAAACGAATCTGAATATACTAACAGAGTCGTCTCTGACTCTAGTTCGGACGACAGATGGGTACCACGAAAGCGGTTTCACCCAATATCTGAGACAGATACTCAATCTTCAGACACCAAGCGACCGAAGCGCCGTAGAAAACGAGAGCGATTTGGAGCAAGATATTTTAGCCCTAAACCAGCCACACAAGACAGTCCCGAAACGTCGTCAGGTCCCGAGGAGCCTAGATTAGAAATGGATGTCGGGCACGAACAACCAAGACGCCCTCAAAGAACCCGCAGGAGGCCAGGTCGATGGGATGATTTTGTTCCCTACGAATAAGAAGATAGATGGGGGAGAATGTAGTAACAAAGATAATTGATGCCTGTCTCCCCCTTGGAGTAATAATGGAATGTTCTACATTCGTGTATATTAAGAGTGAATGTTAAAACACTATTTGTCTAGCTAAGCAACAAATGGTTAAATAAAGCTTATCCTTAAGTTATATTCGGCGTCCAGTTTTTATTACAAGGGTAAATAATTATAATTTTTTTAAATAACTTTTCAGGGTGAAAAAATATCAATATTTATTTGGTTTAACTGCCTTAAAATGCTAGAATGACTCGAAAATGGGGGATCATTTTACGTTAAACTTATATGCGAAATTGATGCCCCCACTCTAAATTTTAAATGAACCTTTTTGTTTTTAGGCAAAGTTTTCTTTTTCAGGTGTTCACATGTAATTGCCTAAAAAAGTAGAATCTTTTTTGTTGTTAATTGGCGGCTAGAAAGTAATTTCTAGAAACGGTATTTATCGAATGAGCCACTATTTAATAAAAGGGCTACATAACTTTTTGATGGTCAGTTTATTTTAAGAAGGATGCTCGAATGCCAAGAAAAAGTTGTTGTTTTTTTATGTGTTTTCAAAATAAAATAGCGTGTAAAAACAGTGTTTAAATTCAAGGTGTTTCTTTCATTTGACAACAACATGTTAGGCCTTTCTTTAAAAAAATAACTAAAGAAATGTATAAACTTTATGTACTTATGTGGTACCTATTCTGATACTACACTTTATCTTTTCTGTTCTCGGTCAGTAAGGAAGGAATCTTTCTAGACTGAGACTATTTTTGTTTTAATCTAGAGTTCCCCCTTTTAGGGATGTTGGATTTTCTCCACATTCAAAACCGACCTTGTGTCTGTGTCCTACTGGAGAGGTGATAGGGATTTACATCCAGGTACTGATACTTATTTCGGTATCACGCATTTTCCACAAAATAATTTAATAACTAAAATAATTTGTTCGATTACAATATTATTTTTGGTGCAAATGACGGCATCAACACAGTCTATCCAGTCTGACAGTCAAGTTCCATAAGAATCTGTGCAAAAATTGAAGAATTACAAAAATTTAAATGGAAAACAATTTTTATACTTACAGGATTGAGACTCTTAGAAAATTCAAAAAAATTTCAAGAGGACGTTGAGTTAAAGGTATATGATGCCTGTAATATATGGAGCCATTTACCGACTGTGTTATGACTTTTTTTCCTTGGTATCGAAAAAGTGCAGCGGAATTACATGATAATAACCAGTTTGTGTGCAAGAAGTGTAAGACAATGTAAACGGATGAGAACTCAAATATAGAGAAAGTGTATTTGGATGGAGAAGCAATTGAGGTTGTCCAGAAGTTTTGGTACAGGGAGGAGATGATGCTAGTGTGATTGCAAGAGTTAGGAATGGAAGAAGTAAGTTCAGGAAACTTCTGCCTTTACTAACCAGCAGAGCGCTACCATTGTTGACCAAGAGAAGAGTCTATCCGGCATGTGTACGCAGTGTGATGATGTATGAAAATGAAACCTGTCCAGTGAGAAAGGATATGAGAATGATACGGTAGATGTGTAATGTTAGTCTTAAAGACAGGCTTAGATCTGATGACCTCAGAAGAAATAAAATCTCGAAAGTATCGGGAGATGTGTGCAGAAAAGGTGACTTTGTTGATTTGGTTAGGGTTACAATTATTGGGAATGACAAGACGGTTATGCAACAGAAAAAAAAAAAGAAGTCTTAGGTCCTCAGATTCAAATATGTATACACACCGAACAAGAGGGGAAAAGGGACTATTTCTCACGACACCTGTAAAAATGAAGAGACAGACGACAAACACTTTTTGAAAGAACGGAAGATCAACACAAGTTATGAAATTAAAATGACAATGTTTATTTATAAAAAATATCAGAAGGGATGAGATACAAAACAAAATAATACAGGATAGGTAACGAGATCGAGCGAAAATATATGTATAATACAAAACGTATCAGCTTGAGAAAAAGAAAGGGGTCTGACTCACAGTTTTCAAATTCGTAAGACACGCTCAAATCGTCGAGCAGTTGTGGGTAGTTGTCATCAGGATGTTGTTATTGGTCGCAGGAAAAGTTCTTATCAACTTAGCACGTTTTGGCTATCTCGTTAGCCGACTGTTCTTTGGTATGCCTTTGGCATTTAACAGGATACGTCCTGGGCGTTCTCTTTGTGTTGGCATCCATACAGTTTTGCAGCTTTCAATATGCAGTGATTTGCATGGCGTTCGTTTCAAGTGTTTTTTTTCTGTTGTGATTTTTCGGAGTGACCAATGTCACGTCCGTTCGTTTCCAAACCTGGGGTAGGGGTGGGTTTTTTTTTTGTCTAGCAGTTTTTAGGGGTTTTTTTTTTGTCTAGCAGTTTTTAGGTTGTTTTTTTTTGTCTAGCAGTTTTTAGGGGTTGTTTTTTTTTGTCTAGCAGTTTTTAGGGGTTTTTTTTTGTCTAGCAGTTTTTAGGGGTTTTTTTTTTTGTCTAGCAGTTTTTAGGGGTTTTTTTTTTGTCTAGCAGTTTTTAGGGTTTTTTTTTTGTCTAGCAGTTTTTAGGGTTTTTTTTTTTTGTCTAGCAGTTTTTAGTTTTTTTTTTTTTTTGTCTAGCAGTTTTTAGTTTTTTTTTTTTTTGTCTAGCAGTTTTTAGGGTTTTTTTTTTGTCTAGCAGTTTTTAGGTTTTTTTCCTTTTGGCGGCAAAAGGATTCGCACTGGACTGAGTGTCAGGTTGGGGTAGGGAAGACAGATTGCGGAGTACACGCGGCCTCCACAGAGATAGCGACATTACTAATCCCTTTTTTCTCAACGGTCCATTCTTAAGACTCAAAAGTGGGAAGGGGACACCCAGGCCCACGGAAAAAAAACACCCTCCTCCCCATTCTATATTTGTCTTTTCTGTCTCTGAAGCTGGCGAACAAAGGTAGTTTTAAAAATATATATATATATATATATACTCGCTTGGCGATATCTCTTTTTTTTCTATATTCTTTCAAGCTGGGAAAAAAATATATATTTTGCTCGATAATATCATTGTCTAAGGCTATATATTTAAATTAAACCTAATTTCGGGATTACGTCACAGGTCACATTGAAAGAATGAATGAGAGTAAGTTAGTAGATGTAGAACAGTTTATGTAGCAGGGTCTGTTTTTAAGGTAAGACTAAGGAAAACATGGGAGGAAGTGATAAGGATAGCTTTGAGAGAAAGAGGGATAAATAAAGACCTGTCGAGAGATAGGTTAGTTTGGAAGTTAATGTCTAAAAACCGTCCAACACATGCTAGCATGTAAAATGGACGTTAAACTGAATATAAATGATGATATATCGAAAATAGTATCTCGTATTGTTTGTTTTTTTACTAGTATTGTATCAAAGTAAAAGTTTATGTATCGTGACAATCCTACTGCATATATCTATGCCGTAAAACAAAACAACCAAACCATACACCATGAATAAACATTTGCAGATATAAAGAATTTGAAGCATAAAAACTTTTACCAAAATGACCTGATTTGGCATTAAATAACCCGAAAACGGTTGATATGCCATAAAATAAAACAACCAAACGAAACTATCTTGATCTCCCATGTTGTCAATGGCTAACTGTCCATGGTGTCACTTTATCTGTGAATTATAATGGATCAGTCAGGTTTTATATTGTCATTTATTTCCTAGCTAATCTCTCTCCATGGTTCTGGTTGTGTGTAAGGCTCAGGGGGGGGGGGGGCACTTTAGCATCACAGCAGTAGGAACAATTCGGATTTCAAACAAAAACTTCAAGCCAGAAGTGCCTCGGTTACAAAATTTTGATTCCTGAACCATGCCGACACAACTGAAGCATACCGTCTGATGAAACGTTAGCAATTCTGTGCAGGGTTTCCACTCCTGGGATTTTAAATCCAGATCTAGGTTTTTTAAATCAATCTGGGGTTTTATTTTCTTAATCTGAGTTTTTTCTTAAGAACTATATGTTTAAATATTGCTAAAAAAAAATTAAATATTACAAAATGTGTAGTAAAATGGTCAAAATATACACTATTAATAATCTTAATTCATAAAAAGTTCACAGAGAATATATTTTTTACGAAATAAGGTTTTATATTATACATTAAAGTTAGTATTGAAAACAATAATCTAACTGATGCTTAATAATTTGGTATATTAACCCATTTAATACCTAAAAATAGTTTATATAAATATAAGAATTAATGAATTAATCTTTTATATTATTTTTAATGGAAAAATATGATTTTGTTTTCAAACAGGTTTTCAGAACAAATTATGTTCGAGAACCTAAGTTCCACCGTATATTTAACAAATACTGGTGACCCCCCCCCCCAAAAAAAAAACTCTTGTGATCACAGGGGGAGAGACAACTCATGGTTTATTTATTCAAGTAGTAGTGATTGCAGGGGGAGACAACTCATGCTTTATTTATTTATTTTATTGAAATAATTGTATTAAAAAAAGTTATTTCTTTCAATTTTGTTACTAAAATGTGGAAATTTATTTTTTTTATTTGTAGACTTTTCACAAGAAAGATACCCTCACCATGTCAGAAACAACAAAACTTATTAATAATGGTGAAACACCACCCCCAGACAGGTGAGTATCCACAAAGGAAGGAAAAATAAATCTCTTTTATTTGAAACACCTTCTTTGGAGCAACTGAGGATATTGTATTTTTACAATCTTTATTTTCATCTTTTACTTGTCTATGTAATTGCTCTATCTCGTATATCGAGCATCAATTCTTTCATGACAGATTCTAATTTAAAGGTATACATTATATCTTTATTTTTCTGTTCTTTACTTTAATGGCATATATAGAAAGAGCTTGATGATCTAAGAAAGAATCTTTTTAAATTTTTTAAATCTGACTAAAAATAAGGAAGTTATGACTATTTTTGTGCCTCACACGATTGGATATTTTCCCCTCTTTAAGACCATATGCGTTTCGTCACATTTTTTACACTCATTTTTCAGTAAAAATGTTATATCTTTGTTAAAATACAAGATTAAGCAATGAAATTTACCATATAAATGTATTTTTGTACAAGGAATCAGAATGTGCCACTGAAAATCTCCAGAAATTAATGGTTTCCAAGTAATCTGCACTAAGTGCACATAAATATGCTGCAATACCTTAAAAATACCATGTATCCATTAAAAGAAAGAAGTTAGAAAACTCAAAGTTGAATTGTAATACATTTTATGTACAAGAAACTAAAATCTAATCCTAGGACTGTTTAAAAATGAATATATTGTAAGATTTCTTTGGCATTATTGTAGATTAACACCTTCCGCTAACTCACCCCCTTACCTCCCCAAAATATGAGATTCTACTTTTTTTATTTAGGCAATTAAAAAAAAATTGAAAAACTTGGCAGAAAGAAAGAAACAAAAACAATTATTTTAGAATTTAGAGTGGGGATCAGTTTCACATAAAATAATCCCCCATTTCAAGGCCATTCTAGCGTTTTAGGACAGTTAATTATTTTTTCTATGGGAGATAAATCCTGTGCGTTTTTCTTGTTTTTTTTTCTTTTTTTTTTTTTTAGACAATTATGAGAGTCTTTGTGGGAGGAGGGGGGGGGGGCTTACCACTTGAACTTCAGGTTAGTGGTAGGGCTAGGGGCAATTAAGTGTGAACACCCTGAAAACTTAGCAGAAAGAAAAAAACCCAATTCATTTAGAATTTCGAGTGGGGGATTAGTTTCACATATATTTAATGTAGAATAATTCACCATTTCCGGGCCATTCTAGCGTTTTAGAGCATTAATCAATTTTTTTCTATGGCAAATAAATCCTGTGCGTTTTTTTTTTATGGGCGTCTGCTTTTTTAAAAAAATTCTTTTAGACGATTGTTTGGTTTTAATGGGCTTTTTTGTAGGATTAGGGCTTCCTACTAAGACTTAGGGTTAGTGATAAGGTTAAGGAAGGGGTTTTGTTTTGGATGGAGGTTGCCATTCGGACTTAGTGTTAGGGTTAAGGGAGTTTTTTAGGGGGTGGCTTGCCACTCATATTTAAGGTTAATGGTACGATACGTTCAAGAAGGCATTTTTAGGAGGTGGGCTTGTTAGTCGTACCTAGAGTTAATAGAGTAATTATTTATTTTATAAATTTCACGAAAAGGCAAGAATAGCCGGGAAATCGGAGATCATTTTACATTAAATTTATATGCGAAACTGATCCCCCACTCTAAATTCTAAATTATTTTTTGTTTTGTTTTTTCGCCAAGACTTTAAGGGTGTTTACACGTAATCGCCTAAAAAAGTAGAATCTTAATTTTTTAAATTGGCGACTAGAAAGTCATTACTACTAGAAGTTCGAAAGTTGAGTGAAAACCAGTATTTTTTAAAGTATTTTTTATAAAAGAACCAAATAGGATTAACTTTTTTAAGCACAAAAATATTTTTGTCTTACAAAGCTTTACAAGACTAGTTAGCTGCTGCTGCTGATTGATTGTTATATCAGCAATACTAGCAGCCATTGTTGACTTTGGCTCAAAAAAAGGACTATTTTTTCGGATAAGGTAATTTAAAATTACTACTACGGAAAGACAAAACAACATACAATTATAATTTTAATGTATAAAAAAAGATAAAAGATTAATTTATTTACTAGTTGGGTACGAAAAATGTAACATTTTTTATATTCATATTTTAAAATTTTTCAAATTCGTTCTAGAATGAAAATAAACAAAAATCGCCTCGTGTTTATAACTGCTACTACAATTTTTTTCAAACGAAATAGAAAACGCTTTTTTTTTCCGGATAGGGTTATGAAATATCAGGACTACCAAAAGAGAACACATATATACAATTATAATTTTAATGCATAAAAAAGTAAAATGATTGATTTACTTACTAATTGGGCGACGGAAATGTATTTTTCGAAAATGTTCGACCGACGGCGAATTGAAGTCTTATTTTTAAAATTTCAAAAAAATGAATGAGCCGAATTACTTCGTACACTGACAAACATTAAAAGTGATACTTTCTCTGATTAGTCTCCAAATTTCAGGACGAAATTCCACACACAGCAATGGTACGAGACTTTTAAACAAAGGGGGGGTCAAAGAAAAAAGTGACGTAAATTGCTGAAAATAGCGTTAACATTTTTTTGCCTTTATTTGCTCAAAACTCTTAAAAATATATAATGTATATTATTATTCATGAATGCACCTGAAAGGATATTCATTTCCTAACAAAATGATGGTATTTTGAGCACTTAAAGTGCTTTAGTTTTTAAGATATGACTATTTTAATAGAACTACCCTCAAATCTGCGATTATCCAAACAGTTTTCTGGTCGATGTGTATTGCTACTTAGAGTGTTATGTGTATTTGTTTAAATTTAGTGCAAGGGAGGTTTAATAAGGTTTGAAAATGGGGGGGGGGGGGACAGTTGAGTTGAAAATTTATGTATGTATATATATATATATATATATATGTGTGTGCACTCCCTAAATGTTAACATTTACAAAAAAGTTAATGTGCCCATGTTACTCACTGTATTTTTTTAGAATATATATTCCAAAATTCATAATGATCGGTTTATTAGTTTAGGAAATTAAAACTACTTATGGTAGACAATTCCTATTATATTCTTCAATTTAAAATGAGTTATCCCTACCTGATATTTATTAGTTTAGGTAATTATTTAAAAATGTTTTATATTAGCAGTCATCTGGGTCGGACTATCTAATTTTAAAAATAAATTGTAGCTAAGTACGTAATTATATTACCGATAATACGGTACAAAAATAGCAAATGAAAATTGATTAGTCAGAAGCGAAGTTTGATACACCAGCTTAAATGCTATTTGTGGTTTGACTATGAAAATCCGACAAGATAACTTTATATGTTAGATTTTATTCAACATGAAATAATTCAATTTAAAAATCTGAAAATAAAGTGCATAACTCATGAAGTGAAAAAAAAAAAACAATTTTTTTTTAATTTTGCAAACATAAGTTTTATTCCAAGTTAAGCTTAGATTATTGTCTTACAAATGCGATTAAATTTTAACTGAAAATGAACTTGTCTTACTACCACAACTGCAAAGAACTTTCTTTTCTTCCTCCGTGTTCCTAACATGAAACGGAATTTCCATGAACAGTTACTTTCCAATAACTTTCCGTCTCTGGAACATATTACCATGGGAATGTTTCCCTGCTGGCTACAACATGGTCTTCTTCAAATCAAATGTCAACAAATACTTGTCATAAACGTCCTCATAAGAATTCAAATTTTGTTCATTCCATTCATTTTCAATCCTCTCTTAATATTCTTCATTATTCAACTGACAATCTATCCATCTCATTAACCCCTATCCTCAAGTGGCTTTTGGCCTTGATAAATGGTGACTCATTAATAGTTTATTTGTATGTATTTATTTTTTCTTTTCAGATTTCGATTGGTGTTTATGATTTTTTACTTGATGGGAATTGGCAGTCTTTTACCCTGGAATTTTTTCATTACCGCAAATAATGTGAGTTCTTAAAAAAGAAAATTTAAATAAAAAAAATAATGATTTTATTCTTTCATTTTACAATTTCATAAATTTCTAATTTCTTAGTGCAGCCGAAATATTGTGTACATTACAATGACAATGAGTCTAACAGCCTGAATCATCTATTACTAATAGAGATTTGGTATCTGTCTGTCTGAAGCCGAAACTATACTATTATTCTATTAATTGTACTATTCTACTATCCTTTAATGCTCAATTCAGTTTACTATACTATTTCAGACTAACGTACTATTTTTCAATGCTCAGTTCAGGTTTTATTTTGGAGGGGGGTAGTATATGTTCTGTTGTCATGATACTATGGTCCCAGGCATTACTCCTCCTGTTTTTTGGAGGTTGGGGTATTGTAGTATCTGTTCTCTTGTCATGAGACTATCTTTCCAGTCATAAACTCCTTTGTGCGGTGAGGCGGGTAGTGGTGTACTATCTGTTCTGTGGTCATGATACCATCCTCCCAGGCATTACCATCTCCTTTTTTGAGAGAGGGTGTGAGCATATGTCAACAAGAAATTGTCACAATCAGCTGTTCATTATCACACTTTAGACTTATATTATACTAGCAGGGGTACCCGGTGTTGCCCGGGGCCACTAAAAACAAAATAGAAGAGGTTAAAACGTGTAACGTATTTCTATTTAACATTCTGCCTCTCTCTTTCTTTCCCCCTTCTCCGTTTTTCCTCTTCTATTTTTCCAAACCCTTCTTTCTCTTCCGCCCATATAGAGTGAAAAAATAAAACTGAAGAGGCCTCTAAAGCGCTACTGAAACCACCCAAATAAAATTCAGACCTCCAGAACACTGCTAAAACCACCCTTTCCGAGTTTCTTGCTCCCCCCCCCCCTCCTCTGTTTGAAGAGAAATAGTCCAAAAAGAATGTTAAGAAACGATAACTAAAATCCGGAGTTAGCGTTTAATAATTTTTAAATTAGTCTGCGTTTTCTTTCCAAATTAGTACATAATAAGATTGAAAATGTCTGAAAAAACGCTGCCCGCCTGCTGAAACCTGGCCCAGTTGACCCTCAAAGAATGAAAATTTTTAATAATTTTAGGCAGGGCAATGCCAATCAAGAAAATACCGACTTTGTGGCTGTTGTTTTTGTAGGTTTTGACTTTTAACTGCACATATCAACAGACAGACATACATACAGACAACTGGCCTTTATATTAGAAGACTAGCAGGGCTACCCAGCATTGCCCGGGGCGATAAAAAAAAACAAAGTAGTAGAAATTAAAGAGTGTGTGTAACATCTTTATATAAAAACTTCAATCTCTCTTCTTTCTCTAGTCGTCTCTCTTTCCCTGGTCCTCATTATTTCCCTCCCTCCTTCAACCCTCTATTTCCCTTTTTCCCCATATGATTCTACTCTTGTTTAAATGTGTTAAAAACTAATAATAATGTAATTCACGTAAATTCTCTTTATTAAATATGTATTTTATGAAACTGTGGATTTTCTCAAAGAAATATGTTATGTAAACAAACAAACATTTAGGATGAAAGTTATTAATTATTCTTATATTGTATTTTTGATGCCGACATAAAATTACATTTTATTTTTTAAAGACTTTAAAATAGAACTTGAATGCAATGACTTAATCGCTGGCGGCCATGTTGTAATTTCCTATAATTTTCTTTCGTAAAATAGTAGCAATAATTTGATTAGCGTTTGTCGCTTATTTAAAAAACAATACCAAAAAACTAAAAATTTAGAGGCGCGTCCCTGGCGCTAAGAAACGTTAAATAAAATACTGTTCTTATATAAGATATTATAAAATGTACATGTATTTGTGTACGTACAGAGTGGCGGACCATTGTTTCTTACCCCCTCTATGTAAATAGAATTGACACTAAGAAACGTTAAATAAAATTAAAAGTTATTTCAAAGTATTACGTAATTAAAGCAAAATATGACTAAGCATTTTCTAATTACTATATAATAGAATGAAAAATAACTGAAAACGACCCCCCCCCCCTGCTGATGAAATCTGCTCCATAGACCCCTAAGGGGTGGGTGTAGAGATTCAGCAATACTCCCATCATCTTACTCTGTGAAGTTGGTCAATGTAGTTGGTGCGATGAGGTCTTCAAACTGATTCCACAGGACGGTGCCATTCACACATTCTGAGTTAATTCTCCAGGAGTGACCAGCAACTGAAGCCGCCTTTTTCTTAGCGAGACTGAGATAGAAGCAAGATGTCCATATAGGCGTTTCTTGGTTAGATGTTTCCTTCAGCTGATGGCCAATGCAACTTGTAACATCCGTGTGTATGTTCCGTTAAGTGATGTTTCTTGCTGTTTTGTTACTATCCAAGTTGTCGAGCTGTACAGCAAGACAGATTACACCATGGCCCTAAAAAAGTCCCTCTTGACATTGTCAGAGAACAGGGACTTCCAGATGGTGCGCAGTCTATCAAGGACACCCCAGGCCTTACCTTTGCGGATTTTGATGTCTCTTTCCACTGATTGGATGCTGCTAAATTCATTGACGGACTTGATGTTTGTTGCCGTTTTTTTTTTTTTTCCAGCTAAATTTCTCGTTCTTGGTTGTAATTGATAAAAATCTTGTTTTGCCAGCATTAATGCAGGAGCCAATCTCACTAGTGATTTTTTTTTTTCGACGAGATGAGGAAGTTTGTTAGCCCTATCAATCATGTCTACATGGTCATTTGTGTAATCTACATCTGATATTGTTTTTGCTGGGTGAGGTAAACTTTCAAGGATGAAGCCTCAGATCTGTGTTTAAATCAGCAGATGTCCGCAGGGTGTGATCTAGGCACCGGATCAAAACAGAAAGAACAAGCATATTTTCCTGCAAGATTGCCGCAACAACATAATAATTTCTTCTTCTTTGCATTTTCTTTCTCACAGACGTGATGTTGCTAGTCTCAGTCTCTTCTACAAATACTATTATGGCATGTGTTCTTCAGAAGTGTCTGATTTATTCCCTGCTTCCTTTATTCCAGCTCGTTTGACTTGTTAGTCTAGTGGTCTTCATCAATTCGCTTTTCAGATACCTAGTTATAATACATTTTCCTATTCCAGTAGCTTCTTTCCAAGAACTGCAGGATTGTGGAACTCTCTTTCTGCTGACTGTTTTCCTCCTACTAATAGCCGTGATCTTTTCAAGGCTAAGGTCAATAGGCATCTTCTGTCTTATGACAATAGTCTTTTGGTCTTTTTAGCTCCTTACATCAAGTGGCTTCATGCCTTGTCTGGAGTGACTTCCATAAAAAATAAAATAAATTTCACGCTTATTTAAGGGCAGGTGAAACGCTCTTTAGCTTTGGTGGGCAATCAATAAAAACACTGGTCCCCATCACCTCACTGGGTTGGCATCAGGAAGGGCATCCGGCCTATAAAAATGTTGCCTTAATTAAGGAAATGACTTCCAAAGAAACCTGACAAGAGATAAGTTTGAAAGTCAATTTCTAAAAGGCGTCCAACACATGCCAGCATGTAAAACGGACGTTAAACCGATTATAACAGTGATGATGATGATGATGATTATGATTAACTTTTATACATTTTTCTTTTCAGTATTTTATGTATAAACTTCGAAACACAACAACGGGTTCAATTGAACCAACGACGAAACGGCAGAAAGATTTTGAAAGTGATTTGGCAGTCGCAGCCACCATCCCAAATGTTCTTTTCAACATCTTCACCGTCTTCATTGTCAAATAGTAAGTCAAAATTTCTTGTAACAATCTTTCTTCACTTCAGAAGACATCATCATCTCTATTTATGAGACAACTTCATGTACGTGTGTTTTCTTTCTTCACTTCAGAAGACATCATCATCTCTATTTATGAGACAACTTCATGTACGTGTGTTTTCTTTCTTCACTTCAGAAGACATCATCATCTCTATTTATGAGACAACTTCATGTACGTGTGTTTTCTTTCTTCACTTCAGAAGACATCATCATCTCTATTTATGAGACAACTTCATGTACGTGTGTTTTCTTTCTTCACTTCAGAAGACATCATCATCTCTATTTATGAGACAACTTCATGTACGTGTGTTTTCTTTCTTCACTTCAGAAGACATCATCATCTCTATTTATGAGACAACTTCATGTACGTGTGTTTTTTATGAGACAACTTCATGTACGTGTGTTTTTCTCGCATCAACATAACTTTGATAATTACACATCGAATATTTATCAAAACCGATAAAATGGTTAAACTAAATTTTTAAAATCCTATTTAAAGCTATAATTTAATTTTGTAAAAAATCCACCAGAATGCATTTCAGTTTCTTATCTATTTGATTAAAAATAAGAATTCTCTTTTGCTTCACTCGTACAAGATACTAACAGCACATAGCCAGGTTCTCCCTCTCTGCATTTTTCATGTAAATCTTCTCCCTCTCTCTCTCTCTCACTCTCTCTATGAGCTGGCCTGCTGATATTGTAAACATATTAGGTTTCTTATTTAATATATAAAATTAAGTCGGCTGAATTTTCGACTTTAGCCCTAAATTAGCATTGCATCTGACACATCGATATTTGATTTCTTCCTATTTATTCTTGCACCATGTATTTTGTATGCATATTATGTATTTTGCTTTAGTTTCTTTCAAAAAATACTTATTCTGGCTCAGAAGATTCGTTAAATGGAAACATTTTCATATAATGACCGTAAAAGCAAATATAAACTTACGTCATTAATAATAAAAAAAAAATAAACTGGTGCTGCTGCTTGAGTCCTTAATAATAAATAAATTTAAAAAATCAATATAGTTCCATTTTTCACAATATTTTTAAACCAATTATATCTGCTTATATTATCTTATTTCTTGCATATTATAATTGACAGAACATTATTTTGGTTTCACTAAATTATGTAGAATTATGTCTGCTTTACAAACAAAACAGCCGACTAAAGTAGAATACATAAATATTTACAGGTTCAAAACATCTAAGGGAGATAACTCCTATTTAACTTAAAGGTCAAAATAGGAGTTATCTTCCCTTACATTATAATATTTTTCAAAATTTAGTAGGATCTCATTTATTTATTTATTTTAGGAGAATTAGCACAGTATGCAAGGGTCAATAATACCTAATACGGAACCTTTTTTTTTTTCAAACTTTTAAAAACCCTGTTTTTCTCAGATGTTGACAACAAATCCTTGTTTATTGCAGCCTTCATCAAAAGTACCGCATCAGTGTCACTTTTATCACCATCGGCATTCTCCTTATCATCACGCTCGCATTTGTCAACATAAACACGGACGATTGTAAGTATCCTGGGTTGAAATGGTTGAATGTGTCATTTTAGATTATTTTATGACTAGTATACATCCTCCATCAAAAAATTTGTTTGGTGTGCCTCTTTGGTGATCTCTCCCTTTTTTTCTTCTCAATTCAACCGTGCACGGAATATTTACATGATTTATATAATAACAATATACACTCGAAAAAAGTGTGATCTGTTGAGTCAGCCATTGAGCCCGGGTTAGATTGTTTGAATCTGAAAAGAAAAGGTGATGTTCGGATCGAGGGTCGTGTTCCCCCGATTATAAGCGTGTTCAGTAAATCAAGCGATGTTGCATGCAAAGACAGAGTAATAATTAATGAACAAAAATGAAGTAGTTCAAATAAGGTTTATTGAACGTGTGTGTACGTGGAATGGTGAAGTGTGTGATGTATGCATGTGTGTCGATGGAAAAACAGTTCTTGAAAAGGTATAAGAAATGAATCCGGCGTAGGAAAAGTCTTTGAAAGCCGAACACAAAGAAAACGAGTTGAGAACTCTTACCGTTGTTTGCCCACGTGTTGACGGAAGGAACGTGTGTTGGTAGTTGTTTTGCCCAGACTAGTTGGAGAGAAAAGCGTGAGACGAAACGCTAGTGTATTAGCGTCGTTCTGCCAAGGCCAATTGACCAGAAGAAAAAAGTGAAACGGAACGCTAGTGTCAGCGTCGTCCTGTCGAGGCCAAAAGGCGAATGAAACGGGGCGCTGGTGCCAGCGTTGTTCTCCGATGCTGGTCGGTGAAAAAGAGAGAGAATTTCCGTTTTGCAACGGTTTTTATAGTCAGAAGAGCAGATAACTCTGGTGTCGCTTTACAGCGCCACCTGTCGGTGATAAAGCGCCACCTACCGGCAAACCGGTGTAGTTATGTTTTGAAAGGAGGAGGCGACTGCTACAGTGAGTTTGTAAAGCCAGTTTAATATAAAAAAGAATAAACATAAAATCCAAAATAAGCTGGTTTTTAGCTCGTTATATCTCCACTCTGTCTGTCTGTCTGTCTGTCTGTCTCTCTCTCTCTCTCTTTCTCTCTCTCTCTCTTTCTCTCTCTCTCTCTCTCTCTCTCTCTCTCTCTCTCTCTCTCTCTCTCTCTCTCACTCACTCACACACACACACACACACACACACACACAGTATTTCGAACTGAATCTTTTATTTAACCCATGGGGTAGATTGTTCTCGTTCCATCAACCATTACCGAACAGAAGTGTTAAGTACGTTTTATTTTCTTAATTATTATCGTCTATAGTGAGGATTGAACCTTCAGCCTCCAGAAGACTGTCATTACAACAACTGATTGACACTGAACACATTTATCCGTTGTGCCACAGGTCTTGAGTTTGACATAAAGATTTGCAAGTTCGAAAAGATGCACCTTAAGAATGTCGGAGGTCACATCAGCCAAAATATTTTGATAGCAACAACCAAAATGAGAATAGTAGCTCGAATAATCCAAATAATACCAACTATCAATCGTCATCTAAAAAATTCCGAAATCTGATCCATTCTTAAAAAATATAATTTAGTCACACCAACATTTTTAATTTATTTTTTACCTGGACATTGTTCACTTGAAGAAAATTGCATTAAAATTTACTTTTTTTATCTTCTAAAAATTCTGGATTGCATTGATAAGAAAAAAGATTATAATAAAATTTTATATAAATTAATTTATACAATACGGAGAACAAAAACTATAAACCTTTAAAAGTTTATTAACATTTTGTGCAGAGCAATGGTTTGAAAGTGTCATAAATATGTTTTTGTTTATTTCATAGTTTTAGCTGAAATATTTTTTTTAGGAATTAAAATTAATTTTTTAGGATTATTCAGACTACTGTTCTCATCTTGAGTGTTATCTTCACAACATTTCGGCCATTGTAATCTCCGGCCTTCTTCAGGTGTATCTTTATGAACTCGGGAATATTTCTGTCTAATGTCATGCTCTCTGCCAACTTTCACTGGACAGTATCTAAATTTCAACTCCCACTATCCATATAATGTATAGAAAGGAATCATCTGCTGCCTACAACATTGAGCAAAGGCAATATGTAGTAACAGCAATACATATCAAGTGGAGATGGACAGCTTGAGAGAACCCCTCCACTGAAACAACTATTCAGAGCATGACATCAGCTCCAAGAAATCTAGACCAAACACCAAGGACACCACCCAAAAACTGACCAGTTTGTATACCATATATGAAGGGCTTGTCAGAAAAAATCCAAAGAATATGTAATCCATATGACATCAGGATAGTATTCAAGAGCAACTCAACTCTCCGAAAGTATCTTGTGAGAGTCAAACCCCCTACACAAAAATGTATGACTAAAAACTGTGTGTATGCGATCTCATGTAAATGTGGAAAAATATACAAAGATGAGACATGTCGTCCACTAAAAGTAAGGCTAGAAGAATACCGGAAAGCCATAATACGTGGAGATATCGAAAAGTCAGGTATGGCTAACCACATGTGGAGAGAGAAAGGAAACCATCTACCCTAACGTCAACAGCTTCTAATCCTTTATTCGAAGCTGCCCTCTATTAAAAGAGGGGGTGCCCCCGTCTGCAATTCAGATGACGTGCTGGATAGCTTGAGGAGGCAGCACACCATTTTTCTTTGAATATTTGGTCAGGGTTTACTTCAAGTAAAAAGTATCCTCATGTAAGTCTCTGACAAACCCCTGTACAGAGAGACCGAAGACACTCGAGTGGTGTCTACTAGACATTCAAGTCCTTTCCAGTAGGCATTATCTATATCTATATATATATATATATATATATACAGTGACATGTAGTAATAAAAGTAGTGATATATAGTGATAAGTAGTTCGAAAAGTCAGCCTATGCAATTTTATGACATGAAAGATGAGCTAGCCAATCAAATGCCAGAAAGTTGGCTGCTATGCTGAAAAGAAGTGTCTGAGGATATTTAAATGAAAACGCGGGAAGAAAAAGGACAGTTGGAGCCTAGTTTTCTTGGGAGACCCTATTCATGTAAGAAAAAAATGGTTGCCTCGGCCAAGAGCTAGAAGTTCATGCCATACACATCGAGAAACAGTGATGAATTACTAATAGTGACAGCTTATACCCAAGCCACCTCTACCGACACGCAGATCAAATTATACAAAAGTAGGGTCAAACAAACTTGTATCACACATTGAAAAACTGTGATGAACATAACGTCAGCTTATACCCAGGAATGCAGATCAAGATAACAAAAATATTATCCCCTTTCACAAAAAAGGTTGAACAACATTTTTATCAACTGTAAATTCAGCTTATGACAAAGGAGTCGGAACAAATGAGTCGGAATAATGAGACCTGAATGATGCAGAAATGACGTGACGGAAAAGAAGATTTTTCACCTTTCACAAAAACGGTAGATATCGCATTTTATGATCTTAAAGTATGTGTCTAAACAAAAACAACAACAAAGTTTATTTTAATTCCGCAAACTTTCATGCTTCAAATTTCGTCTGCAAAAGACTGCACATTTAATTCCAGCACATTCCACCAAGAAGCGGCATTGACTTCATAATTGTGTTTGTTGCATAATAAATGCTTGTTATTTGTTGATTCAGTTTGCCTCATTGTTTTCTATTAATGTTCAAATTTGTTATTGATTAAAAAAATCGCACACTTATTTCCCTAATATAAGACCAACTTTGGAGTTGAAGTTAAATTTATCATTTGTAATTGTTTTATTTTTTTTATGTAAATAAACGTTTTATTTTTTAAAGAAGGGACAAAAGGCGATATTTTTTGGTTGGTTGTTTGTTTATTCTTTCTTTCCATTGTTTATGCGGTCAGAAATGGCCCAAATAGAAAACTTTTGTTTAGAGTATCATGATAAATCTAGATTGTATGAACAAAGTTAATGAATGACAACGTTAAAGGAAAATTTGCCTTTACTATTTTTTTGTATCCACGGAGTCTTTTCTTTTTTTTTTTTTGAATCCTCGAAGTCAGACGTTATTCTTTCTGACTGCACAGGTCTAGTTTCAAGCACACCTGTGTACGACGTGCAAAATCGTTAATAACTCTGGCAATAACTCCTCTCTTGGCATTGCCCTGAATTTTGCTGTGATGGCGGCCCTCTTTAGCTCAATGATTAGTCTGGGCATTGCTTTAAAAGACATTATCTTTGTGATAACCCCACTGATAAAAATGAGGAGAGTTATCATCTGGTGAGTGTGAAGCCTATTCAGGGTCACACCTCCTACTGATAAGGCGATCTCTAAAGTGTCCCAGCAACCATTGCAACAAGTCGTTTGAAATATGTAGAGTTGCTCCATCCTGTTGAAACCACTGTTCATCCCTCACACCATCTCATCTTCATCCGCCCAAAACTTCTTTACGGCCAATATGTAGTGCTCAGTATTGATAACGAGTGACCGGCAATTCCCACCTTCAAACCAGTAATGACCCCTTGTTAGTGGTCTTTGCAGACAATCCTCTTTTGGGCTTGACCCTCAGACGTGCCAAAAGAGGAATGGGTCAGAGTCATTGACAATTTTACATGTCGTATCCGGGTGTACTTATCATTGAACGACGATAAAATAAAGACAGTTTAACTTGGCGGACAAGTCAGGCATAGACTGAAGTTTATTTGTACCAAAAATAGGTTTGATTGTAGAAAAGATTGTAAATTTTATTAATAATTTTATGGGTAGGATTGGGGGGGGGGGGGGAATCACCGTGTATCATGGTGATGTCATGTGACAGAATTTCAGTTTCTGAACTAAAAACCCAAGCAGCTCTTGTTCTTTATTTATATTTGTTAGCATAACTACGATTTCTCAGTAAAAAAATGGTTTGTTTATTTTGATTTTTTTTTCCAGATCAAAATGCATTTTTTATTAATGTGATGGCAACTAAAGTATTAAAAATGTTTTTTTATTATTTGATTTATTTGTTTATTTTGATCTCTTTTCCAGATCAAAATGCATTTTTTATTAATGTGATGGCGACTATAGTACTTCTAAGTGGTGAGTATTTTATCTTTTGTTTGTATTGTAGTTGAAGATGTTCAACTAATATATATATATAGGCTGGTTTAATTTGGTTTAAGTCGACACCCCCCCCCCCCCCGGAACTTTTAATGGTCTCAAAAGAATGACTACGATGATTCCCCACTCTCTTTTTTTATCATTATTATTATTGAATGTTGTCTCTGGAGGGTCTATCACAGATCCTGCCTCTATCTAGTGTTCCATAATTATGCAATCTATATTAGATGCCTAAACTTAAATTTCCAATAGCTCATTCAATTATAACTTTAATTACATGCTTTAAACTTGGACTATTGGGGGGGGTCTGTGTTTTCTGGGTCCGGGAGAGCGCGGATTTTGGGATGCTTATATTACGATGGAATAATAATTCCTTAGTTACATTAGTATCGTGAGTTGCAGTTAAACTTGCTGCCATCACGTACAAGATGTCTACTGTCTTACTGATTATTTTGGCTTTATTACTTGTTAATGTATCATCATTATCATTGGTGAATGTTGCATCTGGAGGGTCTATCACGGACCTTTCCTCTATTTAGGGTTCCATAATTATGCAATCTATATTAAATGCTGAAACTTAAATTTCCAATATCTCATTCAATTATAACTTTAATTCTTAATTACATGCTTTAAACTTTGTGTGACAATCTTAACGAATTCTGTAGATAATTTTACAATATGCTTTATCCTTCAATTAATTTTTCGATGTTCTTTTCTACCACTTCTAATCGTTTAGGAATAGTTTTTAATTAGGCTCCTTACTTTAGCTTTTTGGCAGGGGGGACAATTGCTCTACAACTGATAATTAAATTTGAGAAACTTTATAACCTTTTTCTCATTGTATGATCATATATGTCAGTCACTCTCGTTTCTAATGACTTTTATATTTTGTATAAAATGATAAAAGTTTTTCTTTTTCCTATTGATGTGCTACTCCCTACATGTTATATTGCATCCATTTCTTTCAACTTTGAATAAATAATGTTTCAACCCGTTCTGCTTTGATTTGAAGACTACATACATCAACTCTTCTCATCGTTTTTAATTTTCTGTATAATTTAAGATGTTGGTCTCTATGCCATTAATGCTGTCTTTATGCTTTTCATTTCGTGTAAATACCCTGTGCTGACATTGAGATCCGATGTTAATAATAAAAATACATGGTCTCAGAAACGATTGTACACAATCTGTTATGTTGAATTCTTGGAACGCAATATTTCATCATGTAATTGGGTTTACATAGATCTATGATTGATATATATATATATATATATATATATATATATATATATATATATGAGAGAGTAGCTTATCTACTACTTAAACCATGAATTCAACACAAATTCAAACGATAATGCAATGTGACAAAATAGGCTCAAATTTAATTGTGGGCTCAAATTTCAGTTTAATATTTTCATACTACTAGTATCTGATCAGAATAGTTGATTTGTATTTATTGATCAAGTTAAAATACAATGTAATAATTATCACCATACAAAACATTATAATAATAATAATACAAAATAACAAGCCAAAATACAGTATATATTGCATTGCTATAAGTTTTCGCCAAATATCAGCTTTTTTAGGATTTTCCATATCTGAAGAAAGCATTCATTTCATCGAAACATCATATGAATTGAATGAAGTACATTTCACATAAAAAGTTTTTCCAATCATTATTATTATATATTTACTAGTGGGATCTATATCCTGACATTGCCTAGGAAAATTGAGGATCCCAAGAAACTTCTGCTCTCACCCATGAACCCCATATAAGTATTTGTAGTCAAAATTTTTAAATAAATGAAAAAATCAGCGACAATCTGAATCGAACCATCAATATTTCTGTTACGAAGTGAAGCTACTAATCATTAAGCTAGAAAGACATCTTATTTCAAAGGGCTGAAACAAAATGTATCTATTAATGCATAATTTTGGTTATTCGGACTACATTTCTCATCTTGGTTGTTATCATCACAACGTTTCGGCCGCTGTAACCTCCGCCCTTCTTCAGGTGTATCTTTTCGAACTCTGGAATATTTCTGTCGAACTCGGGAATCTGGATGGAATTTCAAACGGAACCCTTTATTAAATCCACGGGGGTAGCATGTTCTTGTTCCGTCACCCATGACTGGGAGACTTCTTCAGTAATTCGCAATTCTTCATATCGCCCGAAGAAGGCCGGAGGTTACAGCAGCCGAAACGTTGTGATGATAACACTCAAGATGAGAAATGTAGTTCGAATAACCAAGATTATACAAATTATCAATCCTCATCTCAAAAATTCTGAAATAGAGTATCTATTAATGTCGACCAGCAAAATCGGTTAATTTAAAAAAATGTTTTTGTTTAAGTTTTTCAGTGTTTACATATGAAGATAACGAAGATGTTCTTTTTATTTAGATTGTTAATGATAATTAGAAGAAAAATAAAAATGAACGAAGTCAATATAACAGTTAAGAACATGTTTGTTGCGATGACTTTAGTATTATGAAATCCGGTTAATTAGCTGAAGCAAGTTTTCTGTGTTCTTGTTCGTTAAGATGTTCAGTTTTCAATTAGAAAAATAATGAAGTTTTCTTTTGTTTTTTTTTGTTTTTTGAGATTGATAATGATAATAATAATAAAATAGTAATAAGAAGAAGAGGAGGAAGAAGAAAAATGAATAAAGCCTCTATAACAGTTAATTTAGAAAGATAATGAAATTTTTTTTTTTTTTTTAGATTGTTAATGATAATGATAATAATAATAAAATAGTAATAAGAAGAGGAGGAAGAAGAAAAATGGATAAAGCCTCTATGACAGTTAATTTAAACTTATGAATAACCAGAAGTAAAGGTTCACAGAAGTACAGAATCGCATAAAATGAAGACTGTTTTATTTTTCGCTATGTATGTACAATTTAATTAGTATTTTTTTAAGTTTAGTGATTTAAAAGTAATAATGAATAAAAAGAAACGAATAAAATAAGAAAAATATGATATGGCCGAATGAAATATATGGCGATGCGTATGTGGAAAAAATTAGCCATAATGTTTTTATGTTGATTGTATATAAAGTGTGTTTGAGTGTTTGTCTTTAATGCATATAAAATTAGTTAATGCGAAAAGTAGGATTGCTGACTATTCACTGTTTTCTGTTAATTAAATAATAAATTTAAATAAATTATTTGAACCTTCTAAAGAAAATGTAAGTCATAAGTGTTAATGTTATAAAATGCGATAGATTATTACTATAATGAGCATCCGTATCTTTAGTAAGCAGTGAAGCAAAACTTATATATTGTACTAAATAAATGACCATGGTTTGATGGGTGGCAAGCCAAGCATATGTTAATGATAGGGTAAAAACTCTGCCACCTTTTTCTTAATAACACAAAAAAAAACTTAAGTATTGATCTGGACCAAATAATGGGATGTGTGCAGAACGGGCAACTTCATTGGTTTGGTCAGATTGAAAGAATGAATAAAAGTGCTTGAGTTTGTAGAACAGTTGAGGTCATTTGGCAGGGGAGAGCCAAGGAAAATATAGGAGGAAGTGATAAGGATGGATTTGAGAGAAAGAGTGATAAATAGAGATACGTTAGTTTGAAAGTCAATTTCTAAAAAGCCGTCCAACACATGCCAGTATGTAAAACCAGCGTTAAACTGAATATTATGGATTATTGTTGTCAATCTATATAATAATATGCTAAGGCGATTTCATGTTTGTATTTTACAAAATGAGATCGTCCAATCAGCAAAGATGGTGATTGATGATTAATCTGATGTCGCTAAGGTAAAAAAATTCCTACTTTACCCATTTTAAAATGAATTGTTCTAAAATCAAATTAAGACGTCCCGTCGTAAAACGGTATACTTTTAAATGAATACATTTCAAAAAGTGACATTCATTTTATTGATTTGGAGAATATTTAGCTGACAATTATTTTTATAGTAATAAGTGTAGTATCAAAGGTAATTGATGCCTGTCTCACCCCTTTGATTAATGATGGAATGTTCTACATTCGTGTATATATTAAGAGTGAATATTGAATACTATTTGTGGCAGTAAGCAACGAATAGTTAAATAAAACTTATCCGTAAGTTATTTTCGGCTTCCAGTTTTTATTACAATAAGACAGAATATTTATTGTTTTAAAAGAATTAAATTGCTACAATTTTAAATAAATATAGAAGAGACATATTCGTTTTATTTATTTAAAGAATATTTCGCTGACAATGACAATTATTTTTGCAGAAATAGAAAGAGTTATTTCTTAATAGTATTGACACTGACAGACATTTATTATTTCAAAAGGAATATTAGTATTCACAGTAAATTATACAAATTGATATAGAAAGAACCGTGGAATTTCCACGGGGTCCCACTAGTTAAGAATTAATTAATTTATCATTTTCTTATTTTACAGCTTCAAGTTCGGTACTGACAGCGTCGATATTTGGCTTGGCAAGTATAATGCCTGTCAGTTACATAGCAGCTGTTATGAGTGGACAGGTATTGTTTCCCTTTTTAATTTCCTGTTTCATTCGTTTAATTCAAATATGTTTTTTCTTATTTACCAAAGATATATTTAAAAAAGCAAAAAGGAAGATCTTATTAGGTCGTTCAGAAAATAATGATTAATTAAATTAACATTTATTCATTGAATTTGTAGCGTGCATGAGAGATCTACAGGGTGATTCATAAGTCACTTAGCTATTGATTTTTGAAATTCTAAAGTTAAAAATATGGTAAAACAAAACAGAAAGTTTATTCAACAAATTCATTTATGGGAGTTTCAAATTACAGCAAATTTTCAAAATTTCCACCTTCGTTCTGCATGCATAGCTTCATTCTTTTTTGCAAGAAATTTACGACTCTTTGTAGCATATTTGATTGATTATGAAATAAATATATATAGAAACAAATATATAAACGAACAAATTTAAAATAACAAATAGCAGTAATTAGAGAGTAAGATAACAATTATCAAAAGTTCATAGTATGTTTGTGCTTCATATGGTAATCATTTTAAATAGCTAAGTGAAGTGACTTATGAATCACCCTGTATTTTGTTTATATGTACTCGCAATATCTTGCATTATGTTGAGTTATTTATTCGACGTATGGATACACAGGCGATTAGCATATCACTGCGCATGCTTGCTACTAAGTTTCGCCAAGCTATTTTCCCAGGAAAATATAAAACGGTTAGTCAAGACTTCAACATAGACAGACTGGCATTCTCTCTCTTTCTCCCCTTATCATCATGGTGACTAGAGGCTAGAATAAACTCAAGACCAACTGGAATTATATCACCTTTATGTCTGCCGACCAAGTAACTCAATTCACATGTTTATGTTCCTGTATTCTTGTTCCATTTGAATAAATATATTATTGTAGAGAAAACGTTGGTATTTTTTCCTTCAAACTCTGGTGATCCTATTACTATTCAAGTCAGATACCTACAGACATGGCCAACTCAGCAAAATGGCTATCTCCTGTATCGACACTCTCAACAGACACCTCCACTCCTACGATAAATTCATGCGGAACACATTTATTGAGATTTATTTTCACCTTAGCAATTTACTTCAGATAGTAAGACACCGTCGAAATACTGACATCAAGTGCCTTAGACATTTCTCTGGCAATTTGACGTTGGTTTTCTTCAATTAGTTTCAATCGTTTAAAAGTTCATGGGCATTCTCTACCTACTTCATCTACAAGATTCTCATAACTATGGAATTTTTAAAACCACTTTTGTACTGTTCGATTAGTCGTTGGCCCTTCTCCCCATGAACTGCAATGTAATTGTCTCATTGGAAGATTTATAATTTGCATTTCTTTTTGGTAGTAAGTATCGGATCGTTCGGAAAATATTGACCGGATTCATAAACAATCCTGCTCTCCGCCTTTCTCTCCTCTTACCCCACTCTTCCCCATTCTCTCTTCCTCCGATCTCTCCCTCATCTTTCTCCTCTCTTCCCGATCTCTCTTTCTCTTCTTCCCTCACTCTCCCCCCCCCCCGCTCTCTCCTCTCTCCCCCGCTCTCTCCTCTCTCCCCCGCTCTCTCCTCTCTCCCCCCGCTCTCTCCTCTCTCCCCCCGCTCTCTCCTCTCCCCCCCCCCCCCCGCTCTCTCCTCTCTCCCCCCGCTCTCTCCTCTCTCCCCCCGCTCTCTCCTCTCTCCCCCCGCTCTCTCCTCTCTCCCCCCGCTCTCTCCTCTCTCCCCCGCTCTCTCCTCTCTCCCCCGCTCTCTCCTCTCTCCCCCGCTCTCTCCTCTCTCCCCCGCTCTCTTCTCTCTCCCCCGCTCTCTCCTCTCCCCCCCCCCCGCTCTCTCCTCTCCCCCCCCCCGCTCTCTCCTCTTCCTCCCCCCGCTCTCTCCTCTTCCTCCCCCCGCTCTCTCCTCTTCCTCCCCCCGCTCTCTCCTCTTCCTCCCCCCGCTCTCTCCTCTTCCTCCCCCCGCTCTCTCCTCTTCCTCCCCCCGCTCTCTCCTCTTCCTCCCCCCGCTCTCTCCTCTTCCTCCCCCCGCTCTCTCCTCTTCCCCCCCCACCGTTTTCTCCCCCCCCCGTTCTTTCCTCTTCACCCTGCTCTCTTCTCTTATGTTCTCGCCCTCTCTCCTCTCAACCCTCTCTTTCCACTCTCCCTTCTTCCCTCTTTCTCTTTCCACTCTCCCTTCTTCCCTCTTTCCAATCTCTCTCCCCCTCTCTTTCCAATCTCTCTCCCCCTCTCTTTCCAATCTCTCTCCCTCTCTCTTTCCAATCTCCCTCCCTCTCATCCTTTTCCTTCTCCTCCCATTTCAGACCTGTATTAATATACCGATTATCATACAACTGTGATAATGACATCTTTAAATCTGATTCCCTAAAATAAATCACTATTTTTTAAACAATCATAAAATGCTGCAAACAGTTCTGATATAACAACATCTTTCTTTCTCTTTTTCCCCAGGCTCTTGGAGGAACAATTGCAGCTTTGGCTAATATTTTGTCAATTGCCGCCAGTGGCAGCACTTTTTCACAAGATGCAACGTCGATCAACATAAGTGCAAACATTTTCTTTACTTCAGCCTTGTTCATTACAGCCCTCGGCCTCGCCGGATATTTCAGCCTTTTTCACTTGGTATGTTGAACATATTTGACTTTTACTTCACAATATAAGACACAACAATTAGCACACAAAATTTGATAGTGAAATCATTTTTCAATGCATTTCAGTATCAATCATCTTCACATGCAGTTCTATAGTAAAATAAATAAATTTCTAATGCTTCAGCGTCATTGGTTTTATGGCCGTTTTACATGCTGGCATGTGTTGGACAGCTTTTGGGTTAGTTTGAAAGTCACGGTTTTTATTTATCCCTCTTTCTTTCATGTCCATCCTTATCACTTCCTGACTACTGTTTTTCTTGGCTTTTCCTTGTGAACTGACCTAAATCTATTAACTCAAGAACTCTAACCCATTCTTTCAATGTGACCATACCAACACAATCTCCTGGTCTGCACACAATCTCTCTATACTCTCTAGATTTAATCTTCCTCTGAGGTCATCAGATCTAAACGTGTCTTTAAAACTTGCATTACACATCCATCATATCATTCTCATATCCTTCCTTTCCATGCAACGCATGTCCTTAACTCTCATTGGCCAGGTTTCACTTCCATATTCTATACTAATCTCATCATTTTAAAAAAATAATCCAACAAATTTTTCATTTGTTTATTAACAAGCTGTATCTATCCGACATTACCCGGGATGCAATGAAGTCATTTTAGTTAATTTTTTTTTTTGTTTGCACATTTTTTAACTTATGCAGGAAGAGAAAAAAAAATGAGTTGTAAGGTAGACAACTCTTGTTTTATTATTCAAATAAAAATATGAGTTATCTCCCTTGCTGATTTTTATTTGTAGGTGATTATTAAAAAATGTTTCATATTGAATTTGTATTTGTTATTGTAGTACCATATTATTGGCAATATAATAATGTATTTAACTACAAACATTATTAAATTATCACCTAAAAATAAAAATCAGCAAGGGGGATTACTCATTTTAAATTGAAGAATATAATAGTTGTCTACTTTTAAGTTAAAGACTAAAATGACTTCACTGCATCTCGGGCAACGTCAGGAAGGTACATCTAGTCTTAAATATAGCACAAAATTTCATTTTCTATTTTGATTTAGTGCATACATATTGGCAATGTTACGGTCATACTAAGGGAGGGACAGTCTGAATTATTATACAGATAACGAAAGTACATCCTCTATCAAAACTGACGGAAAAAAAATCATCCTTTACCAGTTTTCGCACTAATATTCGTATTAATATGAAATAACGTCTCGATCGGTGAAGTTAAAAAAAGAAATAAGAAAGTAAGAAAACGTCTCAAACTGGAAAGTTTAAGACAGAAAAAAAGAAAGAAAAAAAACAAATCTGTATAGAAAGCAGAAAAAATAAAACCCAGAGAAAACGTCTCATTATGAAAATAAATCGAAAGTGATGGAGGGCATGAGGGGTGACTTGCTATTCGTCCGTCAGTTTTCTTTTTACTCTGTAACTTTTGTGTGACAAAATATATATATATATATATATATATATATAAAAGCACATTGCTCTTTATTATAGTGGAGGATGTTTCCATATTTAGCAACTCTTTTAATTCTCAAAAGTGGACAAAGTATATTTGGATGGTGAAGCTATTGAGGTTATTGAGAAGTTTTGTTACCTTGGTGATACCATTGGAGCACAGGGTGGAGCAGGTGCTAGTGTGATTGCAAGACTGGCCAGTGAGGATTAAGGACATGCATTGCATGGAGAGAAATGATATGAGAATGATACAATGGATGTGTAATGTGAGTCTTAAGACAGGCTTAGTTGTAATAATCTCAGAGGAAGATTAAATCTGGACAGTATAGGGATATGTGTGCAGAACAGGAGACTTTGATGGTATGGGCACGTTGAAAGGATGGATGAGAGTTCTTGGATCAGTAGATGTAGAACAGTTGAGGTAGCAGGTTCAGTTCACAGAGGAAGGCCAAGGAAAATATGGGAGGAAGTGATAAGAATAGACTTGAGAGAAAGAGGCATAAATATAGACCTGGGCAAAGATAGGTTAGTTTTTAAGTCAATTTTTTAAAACCGTCCAACACATGTCAGCATGTAAAACGGACGTTAAATTGAATATGATGATGATGATGTATGGTTATATAAATTTAAACAAACCATTCAAAGAATCAATATTAAAAATGTATTCTTTTATTTCCAGAAATTCTCAAAATTTTATATGGTAAAAAAAGGTAAGTTATTTTTGTTTGATTTCTATAAATCTATCTATTAATTATTATACTAAAGCTGAGTTAATCAACGTTTGTTTGCTTTTTTCCTATATATTTTAACCATATGAAATAACGTTTTAAAGGTCCTTCTATTTGTTCCATCTCATTAACCCTTATCCTCGAGTGGCTCTTGGCCTAGATAAATGGTGACCCAACGGTAAAAAAAAATTATAATATGGAGGTTTAAAATTATCCATAATCGATTATTCTGAAAAAAAATTGAAATATAGTCACAAAAGTAAAATAAAACAAACAATTAACCGTTTAAAATTGCTAATAAATATCCTTGCAATATTAATTGTTTTCAAATAAACTAGGGCGGGGAGGGAGGATGTGTGAACTCTTCTAAAAAAAGAATAAATAAATAAATAAACAATTTGATTCTTGTAAGGAATGGGCATCCAGAGGATTTTTTTCAGTCCCAAGTATCAACAGTGAATCTAGAGCCACTTTTTTTTAACCCTAACCTATACCTAACCTCTCATACTTCGTATCATCTGCCTTTTTACATTTTTTTTTGTCAATTTCAAATTGTAAACTGCTTTGGACAAGTCTTTTTTGAATCGGAAGAGCTATTTTTTTTTTTTTTTTGTATTTTTAGGTACTGAAATTCATATTGAAGAGAGTCCACCATCTGAAAGTGTTGACGGATCTCAAATCGAATTTGTGCAGCAACAGCAGCAGCAACATTCTGTCTATTACGTTTTGAAAAGGGTAATTCTTTGTTCGATTCACTGTTATCGCTTTTGGACACATTTAACGATCGAAACAAATTAAATATTAACATTGCACTCTGCTTCCATCAAGCACTCAAAATCGTGAGAGAATTTTGGATGGTTCAGACTACTGTTCGCATCTTGGATGTTATTCTAACGTTTCGGCCGATGTAAGCTCACCCCTTCTTCAGGTGCATCTTGTTAAACTTGGGAATCTGTATGGAATTTTGAACAAAACGAGGTTAACTTGCTCTTATTCCGTCAGTAATGACCGGGTAGAAGTTTTAATTAATTCGTAATTATATTCTTAGTACCGCTCGTATTGAAGATTTAACCTTCAACCTCCAAAATACTGTTACTTAGAACTGATTATTACTTAGTACTTTTATCCATTGCGCCATGGGTCCTTATGAGAGCAAGCTATACTTGTGGATTAAATAAAGGGTTCCGTTGAAATTCTATACAGATTCCAGTGTTCAACAAGACGCACCTGAAAAAGGTTGGAGATTACATTGGCCAGAATGTTGTGAGAATACCATCCAAGATGAGAAGAGACGTTCGAATAATACAAATAATACAAATAATACAAATAATACAAATAATACAAATAATGCAAATAATACAAATAATACAAATAATACAAATAATGCAAATAATACAAATAATACAAATAATGCAAATAATGCAAATAATGCAAATAATACAAATAATGCAAATAATGCAAATAATACAAATAATGCAAATAATACAAATAATACAAATAATGCAAATAATGCAAATAATGCAAATAATACAAATAATACAAATAATACAAATAATGCAAATAATACAAATAATACAAATAATGCAAATAATGCAAATAATGCAAATAATACAAATAATGCAAATAATACAAATAATGCAAATAATGCAAATAATACAAATAATACAAATAATACAAATAATACAAATAATGCAAATAATGCAAATAATGCAAATAATACAAATAATGCAAATAATACAAATAATACAAATAATGCAAATAATACAAATAATACAAATAATGCAAATAATGCAAATAATACAAATAATACAAATAATACAAATAATACAAATAATGCAAATAATGCAAATAATGCAAATAATACAAATAATGCAAATAATACAAATAATACAAATAATGCAAATAATACAAATAATACAAATAATACAAATAATGCAAATAATACAAATAATACAAATAATGCAAATAATGCAAATAATACAAATAATACAAATAATACAAATAATACAAATAATACAAATAATGCAAATAATGCAAATAATGCAAATAATACAAATAATGCAAATAATACAAATAATGCAAATAATGCAAATAATGCAAATAATACAAATAATGCAAATAATGCAAATAATACAAATAATACAAATAATGCAAATAATGCAAATAATACAAATAATGCAAATAATGCAAATAATGCAAATAATACAAATAATGCAAATAATGCAAATAATGCAAATAATGCAAATAATACAAATAATACAAATAATACAAATAATGCAAATAATGCAAATAATGCAAATAATGCAAATAATACAAATAATGCAAATAATGCAAATAATACAAATAATGCAAATAATGCAAATAATACAAATAATACAAATAATGCAAATAATGCAAATAATACAAATAATGCAAATAATGCAAATAATGCAAATAATACAAATAATGCAAATAATGCAAATACAAATAATGCAAATTATCAATTTCATCAAAAAAATTCCAAAACATAATTTTGGAGTTGTAAGTTTTCCGACAAAACTTGCTTGCTTTTAAACTGAAACTGATGTCCCGATAAGGGTGGGTGAGTTTGGATTAATCGGACTACTATTCTCATCTCGGTTGTTCTTTTCACAACATTTCCGAAGATGTAACCTACCACTTTCTTCAGGTACATCTTTTCAAATTCAGAAATCTATATGGAATTTTGAACTGAACCCTTTATTTAGTCCAATTTCGTAGATTGTTCTTGTTCTGTCAGCCATGATCGAGTAGAAGTGTGTAGTGTTAATTTTTTATTTTAATCGTAGTTATTATCGCCTGCGGTAAGGATTGACTCTTCAACTTCCAGAAGACTCTAACTTAGAACTGCTTAACACTAAACGTCTTTATCCGTTGTTCCATGGGTGGGTCATCAATATGGCATGTATTGGACGGATTTTAGAAATTAACTTATCTCTGACCAGGTATTTATCCCTCTTTCTCTCAAATCCATCCTTATCACTTCCATGTTTTCCTTGGCCTATCCCTGACTACTGACCCTTCGATCTCAACTGTTCTACATCTACTAACCCAAGAACTTTCATCCATTCTTTCAACCTGACCATACCATTGAAGTCTCCTGTTTTGCACATATCTCCCTATACTGTGCAGATTTAATCTTCCTCTGAGGTTTTCAGATCTAAGCCAATCTTTAAGTGTCACATTACACATCCATCATAGCATTCTTATTGTATGAAGAAAGCTTAAAGAATGGTAAAGAGAAAGTTACTCCTCAGGAGAAAGATGTGGAGGTTAAATGAAGAACACCAAATTGGGTATCTTAATTTAATAGCAAGGTCCAAAATCTAATAGGTTCCTCACTGTCCACCAAGCTCCAACCCCTGTCCCATCACCGCAATGTTGCATCCTTATGCTTGTTTTACAAGTACTTCAATGGAATGTGCTCCGATGAACTTGCTTCTCTGGTGCCCCTCGACATAAATACACTCGACCAACCCGACAATCAGCTAAATCCCATCCATTCACTGTGGAGGTCCCCAGATGCCGGAGAGCCTTCTACTCCAATAGCTTCTTTCCTCGAGCTTTGGAACTCCCTCCCTTGGTCCCTGTTTTCCCGACTGTATCGATATGCAGAAATTTATAACTAATGTGAACAAGCATCTCGCTGCACAGTTCACAATCTAAGATGACCCCCAAAACATTCACCCTAATTCTTAGTAGCCCCTTATGTCTACAGTGGCAGCATACCTTGTTTGGGTTGAACTAAGTTAAAAAAATAAGAAAAAGATACGTTTCAATTCCCGATGTGATAATATTATCGGAAAAGCGATGTGTTGTAGCTCAAATATTGTTTGTTTTTTTTAAGATTGACATACTGAACATATTAGCGTTAAAATCAATTTAGTATTGCATAGGAAAAAAAAACTTGTTAAATTAATAAACATGCCAAAATAAGCAGACATACTGGCATGTTTCCTAATATGGCTGTATGTTTTCCTAGTTTAAATAAAAATTGGAACGAACAATTCTTGTGTTTTCGCAACATATCAAAATCAAATTTTTTTTCAAAACCATGAATATAAAATACTTTAATAAAAAATACTTTACTTTGTTTCATCTGAAATATTCTACATTCCGTTCCAATTTTTATATTGACTAGCAAAACATATTGGATATGTGCCAGTATTTCGGTTCATTTACTAACAATGTTTTTTTTTTCCTATTTCATGCATGATACTAAATTGATTTTAACACCAATATGTTCAGCATGTCATAATCTTTAAAAAAAAAATGTTTAACCTATTGCATAATAAAATTATCACGTCGCAAATCAAAACGTTCACCGCATTTAATTATTTAATTTTACGTATATTTTATAATATTTTATTCATATTCACCTTTTCTGTTTCAGATTTGGAAATGGGGTTTTTGTACTTTTATGATCTTTTTTGTGAGCCTTTCATGTTTCCCAGGGATTGCCTCCCTTATAAAACCAGTCAACGAAGCAATGATTGTAGAATGGTTCAGTAAGTATTCTTGCCTTTAATTTTAATGAATTTTGGGTACTTCTTGAAAGAAATACACAAGTGAACTATGGTCGTTCAAAATAAATTAACAGGAAAACTCTTTGATATACTTATGTATCAGGTAAAAATAGATATCTACACCAAAAATTACCAAAAATGATTGAGTAAAGTTTTTATTAAAAATAAAAATCACTTTTATCGTATATTTACAATTCTATGTTTGAGAAGCCATTTTACATTTTTAATTTAGAAGAGTTACGTAAAAGGGGAGATAAGTCAGTCTGTCATTTCTCGTAAACAAAGAATCAGAAATATACGATAAAACTGACTTTTATTTTTAATTAAAATTCTACTTCATAATTTTCCATATTTTTTGGTGTAGATATCTATTTTTGCCTGATACGTAAGTATATCAAAGAGTTTTCCTGTTTATTTATTTTTAACTGCCATATTTCTTTTGTGCATGTTTTTCAAGAAACACCAAATTTTCTTAAAAATTCTAAACATGGCTGAATTTTTTACTCCTTTATTTATTTTTTAATTTGTCTTATCTATTTTTTTTTAATCACTTACTATTCTATTTTGTTTAGGTAACTTCAGAGGACAATTCATTTCCTCTGAGACATGTGATATTTGACCCTGTCACATAAGGGGCATTAATCTGTTTGTATATGTGTTTGGCTCAAACTTTTATGCTAGAATACTAAAAAAAAAACTAAACATATATATATATATATATAGTCTAAAGAAGCTTTGAGTCATTTAAAAAAAAAATGTAAAATGCAGTTTAAATTCCCAGACAAACCAACTAAATCCAAGATATTGCAGACTTAACATTCGTTGGAAAATTAATAAATGGAAAAAAAAAAAAAAAAAAAAAAAAAAAGGGGGGGGTTAATTATCTAAGAGTGAAACAAAAACAGGAGACCTTAAGCGTCTAATATTAACACGGGGATCATCAGCTGTTTACCATGTAACTGTTTCGGAGATTTAAAAACAGGACAGTTATAATATTCATGGCTCTCCAATGGTACTGATTATGCGACCATTTCCCCAATAATCAAGTGTCGAAATAATTCAGCTCAAAATATCACTAATATATAGATAAAAAAAAAATAATAATGATGATAAAATAATAATAATAATAATATATTACCCTTTAGACTACCGTATGATATAGTAATTTGCATATCAAATAACATTAATTTTAACAATAATAAAAAAAATAAAAATAATAATAATACTATCTAAACACTATATCCAAGAACCATTCTGCAATATGGTAGCTAGCAATAAAATTATATAGGAATCAAAGTTGCATTAAAAAATAAATAAAAAATAAAGCTTGAGTACCTTTGGTACCAGAAAAGTAATTAGATAAGAGGAAGGAAACCTAGCCATACAGATCTAAATACCCAATATATAGTCTAAAGAAGCTTTGAGTCATTTAAAAAAAAAATGTAAAATGCAGTTTAAATTCCCACTTTAAATTCCCAGACAAACCAACTAAATCCAAGATATTGCAGACTTAACATAATATATATATATAGTATGTCTGGGTATGTTGAAAAGAAATCAATAAAATACTCAATCGCAAAAATGTGAGAGCTAAAATACAAATTATTTATTTAAAACTATTAAACTCCATTCTTCGATTTGTTCTCATTTTGTGAGTCGCTTATGATTTGAATGGACTCTAGCAGCCTTTTTTAAATGATAAAAGGTCAATCCACGTCAATGAAACCATGGTACATCTCTAAATATGTAACATATAATTTTTAAATAAATAATTTGTGTGTATAGATATATATATATACACACATATATATATATATATATATATGATTATTTCTATTTACACAGACATGTACAAAATCTGCGAAACTGGCATGTCGATGTTATCGATCAACAGTTATTATAAACTGAGATCTCATCAGGCAGAGTTAGAATCCGATCTTAACATTTGAGCACTTTTTATAAACCCGGTTTAAATTCTTTGAATTACTACCCTGTGGATGTTTTACCTGGATTATTATTATTATATATATATATATATATATATATATATATATTTAATAGACATATCATGACCTGTTGAGTCAAAACCACTACCACTATTTGTTCTACTTTGATTTCATTCAAAAATTCATAAACTGTAACATATTTTTTAAGACATTCTTATTGCATGAATAAAAATAATAAGTAATTTCCGACCAGCAATATATCTCAACACAGGTATCATCATCATCAGGTTTTGGTATTTAAGGTGCTGCGAATGTCCCTGACTCTTGGGTGAACAACACCAGACAATGTCTCATGCTTGCTCTCCATGCAATTCAATTTAAAGAATTGATATTAGCCATACTAAATGCAGTTAAATAACTTAAGGATCCAAGCCAGCTGTTCCTTGGTCTGCCAGCTCTTCCTTGGTCTGCCAGGTCTTCCTTGGTCTGCCAGGTTTTCCTTTGTCTACCACGCTCCCTAGTGTCTATGCTATGCAGGCATGTTATGGAGTTCATGCAAAAGGCGGCATGTTGTACATGGCCAAGCCACCTGAGACGCCAAGCGTTTAAGGCATCCGAAATCCCACCAATAGCAAAAAAGCTTCTGCTGAAGCACAGTTCAATGGATCCTTTCTTCAAGTTTGTTTCTGCACATTCACTGGATCATCATCGTACGGTCATTACACTGAAGCTGTTGCAGAGCAGAAGCCTTTCAATATTATTATTATTATTATTATATAAAAGTATTATTATTCTTTAGTTTTCTTATATCAGGGATGTAATTTCTCCACCTTTTAGCAGAATTCCACTTTTTTTAATCCCGAAAAAAGGGATTTTTGCTTAAATCGCTAGATCCTGTTATAGATGTGAGTTCTCAGCTTTTTGGTTGAAATCCTTTTCTTTTTTTTAATAAGTAAAAGCGGATTTTCCCTCTTATGACAGTTTTCTCTGATTACTGAAAATGTTAATTTTGCTGTGAATGCTAAAACTTCATAAGGGGGATAGGTGAGTTAGATGATTTTTGTTTCATCAAAGAATGACTTCCTGTTGCTTTCCCCCAGATACGCACTCGGTGACTTTCTCTTAATTTTTACTACTTAGTTGAAACTTCTTGGAGTTGTTTAGGAAAAAAAATTTATTTTTTTTGTATTTTCCTCTCTCCACACATACACACACAGGGGCTTTTCTTGCTATTGGCTAATCAAATCCTTGTTATAATGAGGTAACAAGAGTTATTAATTTACCATTTTACTAACATCCGTGTTTTTGGTGCGCACAGACACACGTATGTAAATTAGATGACTACGCTGAGAAAAGAGTCACTCTTTATCTAAATGTTCGCAGCGACATTAAGAAATATTAGAAAGTGGTTCCATTAACATAGTGAGAGGAACAAGAGAAATACATTGCTAAGTGAGAGATGGGTGACTTGTTCAGTTAAGTACAAATTACAGTTAATAAGAATAATTCTTCTATAAAATCTATCTTCTCAACAATCAACATTTAACGGCGGCCTCAAGTGTACTTTTGAATGTCAAAAAGGAAGAAAAAGCATGAAATAAAGTGTTATAAACGTTAAAACTAGACGAGTTAGGTAGCGAATCTCATTCTAATGTGTTTGATATAAATTTTGTATTTTATTTTTTTTTTGGGGGGGACGAGTTTTCGAGTGTTAAATATTCCATACTTTACCCCTTTCTTCTTTTCCCTTGTTATTCCAGGGCCTTTTTTTACACCTACCGTTGTTTTCCTTTGTTTTAATGCGGCGGATTTTACTGGACGGATTTTAGCGGGAAAAATACAATTGGTAAGAATAACATTTTGATGACTTATTTGTAAAATGTTCTCTTTGCTTCTGTTCTGTTTTTATAAACTTTGGACATTACCTTGGCCTTTTGGCTAGGAGAAAAGTGTAGTATCTGTTCTTATTACTACACTTTATCTTTTCTGTCCTCGACCAATGAAGGAGAAATCTTTCTAGACTGAGGCAATTTTTATTTTTATTCCAATCCAGTGCCCCATTTTCAGGAGCTGGATTGTCCCCAAATGAAAAACCGAACTTGTGTCTAACTCTACCCTCATGGGGTGTGGGTGGTGGCAAGTAAATAGGGACTGCAGTAAAAGTAATGGTCTGTAAAAGGGAGGAGAGTCATTTTTAATCTTTGCCATGACACAGTTTTCTTTTATTTTTTAAATGATCCTTTTTCTTCCTGCCCATCCTCCTCCTGTTGTATATTGGATGGACTTGAGTCCATCCAAGGAAATAGCCAGAGAAAGTGTCAGAAAGAGTTCAATAAGTTTGACATGTGTGGGAACTGAGAAAACAAAAGTAGGAAACGTGAATCAAGGAAGTTGAAACGTTTGAGAGTGAGTTTTGGAATTGAGTAGGAAAGACCTGTTTTAAAAATGTAGTAGTAGATAATTAGCTATCTCTATTATCTCTCATCCCCTCCCTTTCTCCCTCCCTCCCTTTTCCCTCCATATTCATCTCCATCCCTGTCTCCTCCATATTCACCTCCCTCCATATTCACCTCCCTCCATATTCACCTTCCTCCATATTCCTCTCTCTCCCTCCTTATTCCTCTCTCTCCCTCCTTATTCCTCTCTCTCCCTCCTTATTCCTCTCTCTCCCTCCTTATTCCTCTCTCTCCCTCCTTATTCCTCTCTCTCCCCTCCTTATTCCTCTCTCTCTCTCCCCTCCTTATTCCTCTCTCTCTCCCCTCCTTATTCCTCTCTCTCTCCCTCCTTATTCCTCTCTCTCTCCCTCCTTATTCCTCTCTCTCTCCCTCCTTATTCCTCTCTCTCTCCCTCCTTATTCCTCTCTCTCTCCCTCCTTATTCCTCTCTCTCTCCCTCCTTATTCCTCTCTCTCTCCCTCCTTATTCCTCTCTCTCTCCCTCCTTATTCCTCTCTCTCTCCCTCCTTATTCCTCTCTCTCTCCCTCCTTATTCCTCTCTCTCTCCCTCCTTATTCCTCTCTCTCTCCCTCCTTATTCCTCTCTCTCCCCTCCTTCTTCCCCTCTCTATCCCCTCCTTCTTCCTCTCTCTCCCCCCTCCTTATTCCTCTCTCCCCCCTCCTTATTCCTCTCTCCCCCCTCCTTATTCCTCTCTCCCCCCTCCTTATTCCTCTCTCCCCCTCCTTATTCCTCTCTCCCCCTCCTTATTCCTCTCTCCCCCTCCTTATTCCTCTCTCCCCCCTCCTTATTCCTCTCTCCCCCCTCCTTATTCCTCTCTCCCCCCTCCTTATTCCTCTCTCCCCCCTCCTTATTCCTCTCTCCCCCCCTCCTTATTCCTCTCTCCCCCCCTCCTTATTCCTCTCTCCCCCCCTCCTTATTCCTCTCTCCCCCCCTCCTTATTCCTCTCTCCCCCCCTCCTTATTCCTCTCTCCCCCACTCCTTATTCCTCTCTCTCTCCCTCCTTATTCTTCTCTCCCTTCTTCCTCTATCTCCCTTCCTCTTCCTCACCCTCTTCATCTCTCCCTCTATCCCATCTCACTCTCTATCCCTCACTCGTATTCTCTCTCTATTTCCCTTACTCTCTTTCCCTCCCTCTCATTCTCTCCTTCTCTCTCTCTCTCTGCAATTTAATAAGGAATAAATAAAGAGAAAGATAGCATAATTCAATCCTCTTATAGTATTCATCATCATCATCTAAATAGTCAAGAAACAAAAAAACGCATCAAGTAATTCTGTCCATTTCATCCATTATTTTCAATCCTCTCAACTGACAATCTCATTAACCCTTATCCTCGAGTGTTTTTTGGCCTTAATAAGCGGTTACTCATTAGCATAAAAAAAGAACATTTTTCTTTAATTGTTGAATGATAAACAGAAGTCACTTTCCACACACACACACACACTGTATAATGAAATAAAATTGAAAAATGTTTTGATTCAAGTATTTTGGAAACAACGTTTTGATTCTTTTCTAGAATAGTGGCGCTTCCAAGAAATACTGTTTTTCTTTGGTTAATGAGGATAAATGAAACTATTCTAAACTTTAATTCGATCCGAAAAATACTTTATGATTAACAGTTTAAAGGCTTCAAAATCACTTTCGAATTTCCCTACTACAAATTTCCTGAAATTTTCAGTTTTGTCACTTTTAGTAGTTTTAATAAAGCTTTTTTAAATTTTATTTTTAACGCTGCAGTTTGTACTTTTGTGTCAAATGTGACTGTAATTTAAACACTTTTTTCATTTTATATGAACAATCTAACAAAAACATGGTTTAGGAGGCAAATTATTTTTCTTTAGTTGATCAAATTTAGTTGGTGAATTAATTTTCTTTTAGTTAAATATTTTTCTAATATGTGACACTCTGCTTTGTTCAATGTCTCTTGAATCTTGAACACTAATAAAACGTTGGCAGTCTTCTGCAACATGTTGAAACGTTCAACCAGATTCATTCTCTAGTTTATTAAGAACCCTTTGTTTGATTTCTGTATCTGTATTTGATACTAAACCCTGTGAAAAGATTAGACATTTAAAATGTTAACGCCTAACTCCAACAATTAGAAATCATCGTAATGTTAACTATGCTAGTGAAAGTAGTGTAGTCTTTGTCTTTCCTTGTGAGATTCATACATTTCCACCTTTTCTGAAAAAGAGACGTTTTAGGGCTAAACAATTGAGTAAATAATTGTACCACTTCAACAAATGAAAGGTTGCTGGGTTTTTTTTGTGGCAATATATAATTAACTAATTTGGTATGTTCAATTGTACTCAACTTTCTTAATAGTAAACAAACCTTTTTAAAATCGATCTAATTCACGCAATCTGTATTATAAAGATCTTCGTATTGTCTAAAATATGAAGCAAACGTAATTTTATTTTCAGAGTCGTAAGTAAAATTATCGATAGTATTCCAAATAACATTTTTTGAAAATGCACTTTCATCTTCAACATTTTGAACCCTATTCGATGATTTGCATACTTTTCTCTGTTCTTGTGTTTGGTTATCAATAAATATTTCCTCAATTTTTTTTTTCATTTGCTCTGAATGTTTTTCTTGAAATTTCTCTTTTTCTTTAAATTTCTCTTCTAGGCAAAGCTTTTTTATTTTCATGTTCTTCTGATATTCCATTTGTTGTATTTGTTTTTCTTAGGATTTCTCTTTTAGTCGAAGTTGTTGTTCTTGTTGGTGTTTAATGAAGTTCAATATGAAACTTTTAAATTCCTCCATTTTCATCATTTACAATAGGCTACAGACTTTTTTTTGTACTTTTTTTTACACGGCCTTAACTTTTCCCACTAGAAGATATATTTTTCACTTCTATTTTCTGATGTTGGAGACTTTCCTTGTGTGTTAAAAATCCAGTATGCCTTTTAACTTCTCGCTGTTACTGTTGTAATTAACAATGTTTTTAGCAAACCACCTAAGTCTTCTGAAAATCCAACATCGCCAGTTTTAGTTGTATCTGACATAAGTCTGACTTCTCATTGCCGGTTTAGTTACTTTGAAGGGCTGATAATAAATATAACAACACAGTGGTATATTTACAAGACTAAGAGTGTGTATTTACAAAAGTACAAAATAGTATGTTACAGAAGTACTGCTCCTCTTTACATAATATCTAAAAGCAGCCATATAATCACAAAATAGGGTAGATCATGATCACACAATAACAGAAAGAAATATTGGCAACCTTAAAATAAGAGGCTATAATAATAATAACTAAACTCAACTTACAAATGAATAACAGATTCAACACGGAATACTTATGCATAATTGACATTTATACTTGCACACATCATAATTCATATAATGTTCTCTCACTAAATAAATAAAATCACCACTTGTATGAATAATGAATAATGCTGTGAACCATTATATTACAAACTATACCTACACTGTATTGTCCGGGAAGCAATTAAGTCATTTTAGTATTTACTTTTTATTAGCACATTTTTAAATTTAAGGTAAACAACTCTTATTGTATTCTTCAATTTAAAACGAGTAATCCCCCTTGCTAAATTTTATATTTAGGTGATTATTTAAAAATGTTTCATATTAGCAGTTGTTTAGGCTAAATAATTAAAAAAATAAATTGTAGCGAGGTACGTTATTATATTGCCAATAACACGGTAAAATAATTTGTATTAACTTAATTAGGTGTTCGTACCAGTCGGGATACATCCTCGACAATCAGTCTGACAGAGGATGGGCCATTGTGGTTTCTTCTTACCCTGCTCTGTCGAGCTGAGGTATGGTTCTGTTTAGTCTCAGAAGGTCCACCCTACCAGGCTTTACCTTCTTTTTGAGAAGGGGTTAGTTTATTGCTAATCATCTGAGGCACCCTTACCAGGGAATACCGATGGGGCTGCTCAGGCATTATTTGTAGGCCAATGTGCACTAATTCTAGTGCGCTTGATTTTCAAACCAACATCTTATCTTGTGTTTAATCTCCTGGAGAGGTAAATAAAATGAGAAAAAAAAATTGGCTCGTCAGAAGCAAAACTTTATTGCCAGCTTAAATGCTATTTGGGTTTGACTTTGAAAATCCGACAAGATTACTTTATATTTTAGATTAGTACATCTTCAATAAATTATGAAGTATGTGAATATAAAAAAAGATTTTGAAATAAACTTTTATTGCATTTTTTTTATATTATGTACATCATGACCCATATCGATGTCAGTGTAGCATTTTTTTGTTTTTTTCATTTCAGCTGAAGCCACATCATGCCAACATTACTGTTTTGCTTGCTTTTGTACGGATCGGTTTTATTCCTCTCGTGATGCAGTGCAACACGTTACCCACCAGTCATCTTCCTTCGATCAACGATCCCGTTCCTCTCCTCAACGATAACATCTCCCCAGTCATTTTGATCACACTCCTCGGATTGACAAACGGTTACTTAGGAAACCTTTGTATGATGTATGGACCGCAGTAAGTACTTCTTCCCATACCAAACCATCCACATACACACATGTGATCTTCTTAAACAACTATCTTCTATCATATATATATATATATATATATATATATATATATATATATAATGTATATGTAAGTTCGTAATGCGAGGCAGGAGCAATGCGATATAGGTACCGGAAGGTGGAACAGATGAACAAAAATGAATGAGAAGAGAAAATATGAATGGAATCTCAAATCAATTTATTAATATTTCACGGTTTAAATACCAGAACAGTAAATAGAAAAAAGTTTACTGTCAAACAATTTAAAAGTTTCGTCAACAGTTGTGTCCATCTCGCCTTTTCGACCACTCGGTCATATTTTTTATCTGTTTCTTTTGATAATGAGAGGTTCCACTCTTGAAAATTAAAGTTTAAAGTTTACCCCTTTTCCGGACCTTTTAAATTGTTTGACAGTAAACTTTTTTTCTATTTACTGTTCTGGTAGTTAAACCGTGAAATATTAATAAATTGATTTGAGATTCCATTCATATTTTCTCTTCTCATTCATTTTGTTCATCTGTTCCACCTTCCGGTACCTATATCGCATTGCTCCTGCCTCGGATTACGAACTTACATTTCTATTTACCAGCAATGCTTCAAGCAAACTACAATTTCCTTTTATATATATATATATATATATATATATATATATATTTAAATTCCCAAAACAGTTTTTCATGGTAAACAACTGATGATCCCTTAAATAATGTTAGAAGCAAACTAATATAATAACTGAAAAAGTTAAATTTACTTACATGAGTGATTTTCCACTGAACGACTTGGGACTTAATTTTTTTTTTTTCTTTTTTTTTTAAATATAGTTTTAATGGTTGAGAAACTTCCAAGACTATATATATATATATATAAAATCATTGTATATATTTGACATTTTGTTTACTTCAAAGAGAAAAGATTTGATAAATATGCACTAATATATTTTTAATTTAATAAGAATTTTTTTAATTTTCATATTTATGCTTCTTTATTTATTTATTTACGGCAATCTAACTATTTTAAATCTATGTGGAGAGGTAAAAATCTCGACGCCAAACTCATTTAAGTAGCGTAAAAGACAAAATATTTACAGTAGCATTGTGAATAAGGCATTCGCTTTCAGTTCCAAGATTTTATGCTATCGTGATTTCGAATCTCACATTAAACAATTGTTTTGTTTTTTTTGCTATAGGTTTCCAATTATTTCCTAGGTGGTATCAATCATTATCATAAATTTAAATAATTATCTTCTTTTTTTTTAATAAAAAATGGATGAAAAATATTTAATAGATGTTTTCACTTCTAATCTTGGCTATAAAATTTTTTAAAAGTTGAGAAACCCAGCAAAAAAGACGAGTATTTCATGTAGTTTAATGATATGACTATTTAATTTACTACATTCCTCCATCGTTATTGTCTATTCTTTAATTACAAGTGTGCCCATGCTGGCAAATATGACGCCATACTTTGTTCATTGCTTCATAACTTACCGAAGTGAAACTTGGCATCTCAAAATCAGCCGAGAGAGGAAGTTAAACACATTGAATTCCAAATCCCTTAGAAAGATTCTAGGGATCGAATGTAGCAATTGAATTATGAACGAGGAAGTCAGAGGTCGCACTAACCAACAGCTTGTATTGTCAATAATCTGCAAACAACATCTGGGATGGCTAGGACATGCCCTGAGATTGACTCCAGAGAGAATTGCTAACCAAGTGTTGCAGTGGAACCCTGATAGGAAAAAGAAGAGGAGGAAAACCAAAACTGATCTGGAAGCAAACAATCTCAAAAGATTTGCAAGCAACCGGAGGGACGCTGTTGATCTGACTACAGACCGAATGCGATGGAACACTTTGACTGCCTCATGCATCTCAGGACACGAGAGTTCCCATGTCTTAATTTAAGTCAACTTACCTACAACGTTTATAATTTAAGTCACTATGAAAATAAATTCTTATAAACAATACTAATGCTTCAGTCATCTGCTACCGCTTGATGCTAGCTTTCATTTGAATACATACTGAATTATCTGCCTTGGTGTGACAGGTAAAGGAATAGCTATTTATATTATACGGGAAGAATACTCGTCCCAGGATGGGTAAAATTAATTTCACAAACACAAGTTTTGCACCACGCTTATGTCCCCTTACAAAGATTAAAACCAAGATATAATATTACTAAACCTTATGTCTAGAATCCTCATTCTAATTTTGATCAAAATCCATTACATGATTTTGATTAAAGAAAATATCTAAAATTTAAGAAGAAATTGAAAATTTAATGCAAATCTGAAATATTTGAATTTTCAAATGGGTGTTGTTCCCATATTATGCCCCCTAAAAACTCTTTTGGGAATATTTATTAATTGATGTTACAGTTAAAATTTCACAAAAATCCAAGGTATCTGAATTTTCATGAAGGGCTTCCATCCCCTCTTTGCCCCCTTTGCATAAAACTAAATTAAACTAATTATAGCCCACATTGTTCACCCTTACCCCTAGCAGCTGTTATCTAAAATTCATAATAATCGGTTAATTAGTTTAGGAGTGAATCCTATGCATACAAATTATGTAAACATACACATACTTCATTTTATATAAATTGTAAATTGAAATATTTTTTGCAGGAAAATTATGTGACTTTGAAAGTTGTAATTAGTATTAATTAAGTTAAAGACATTTTAGTGTATTTCTACTGGATTCAAACTTAATTTCATTAATAGTTCGGGTTGTTTTGTTTTTATATGTAAGGCTTCAAGAATTTGAAGTTGTTTATTATTTTTTATATTCAAGTCCTGTTGTGCTGTAGATGAGGATTTTTTGGCAAATTTAGATGTGGGGAAAGAGGTTTTTACTGAGTGTTCACAATAGTCCAAAATTCAAAAAAAAATTTCGCTCTACGTCTAAATCTTTAAACAACAGTACTTGGATATCAAAATAATAGACAGTGACTACAAATTCTTGGAGCCTTAAATATTAAAACAAAACAAAAAAAACTCACTATTAAAAAAACAAAAAATTAAATTTTTTAAATTCACTTTTTGTTAATTATTTTTATTCAATTTTTTTAAATGTATCTATTTTAATTCAATTTAATTTAATTTATTTTATTTGTAATTTTATTCGAAATTTTATTTTTTTATTTTATGTATTTTTTATTTATTTTAAATCGTATTTTTTTTTTACTTTTTAATTTAATTTTTTAATTTGTTATTGTATTAAATTCAATTTATTTTAAATTTAATTTAATTTTTTATTTTATATATTTATTCAATTTTTACTTTAATTTTTTATTTTTATTTGTTTTATTTAATTTTAAATGTTTTTTATTTATTTATTTTTGTTCAGGTTATTTTTATAAATCTTTTTTTGTTGTTTTTAGTTTGATTTTTATTTAGTTTGATATTTTGTAATTATATTTTTCAGTTAAAAACTTTCTTTTTTATTTTCCATTTTTTGCTTTTATGAATATAATTTTTATTTTATCTTTTTCTTCAGGTTGGTGAATCCTGCCGAAGCTGAACAAGCGGGTACAATTATGTCATTATTCTTAACCCTTGGCTTGGCAATGGGATCAGTCATGTCACTCATTCTTGTGAAATTTTTATTATAACGCCAGAATAAAATGATAATTTGTATTATTTGGATGTTAATCTCACAACCTTTTGGCCGATGTAATCTCCGACCTTCTTCAGGTGTATCTTGTCAAACTTGAGTCTACAGAATTTTGAACAGAACTCTTTATTTTATCCACGGGGGTAGATTGCTCTCGTTCCATCAGCCATGACCACGTAGAAGTCTTAAGTAATTCTTAATTATATTCTAAACATTACCTGTACTAAAAATTACTTAGCAGTTCATTCGTTGCACCAAAGGTCCATATTAGAAGTTAATGGTTCAATCCTCAGTACAGGCGATAATGAGAATATAATTACGAATTATATAAGATTTCTACACGGTCATGGCTGATGGAACGAGAACAATCTACCCCCGTGGATTAAATAAAGACTTCCATTAAGATTCTCGAGTTCGACAAGACACACTTGAAGAAAGTCGGAGGTTACATCGGCCGAAATGTTGTGAGAATAACATCCAAGATGAAAACAGTGGTCAAAATAATCCTAATACAAATGATCACTCCTCATCTCAAAAGATTTGTCAAGACTTTTAATACAAAATTAAAAAGAAAAAACTATTTTCTCTATGCAAACATTATACACTCTCTTTAAATTTCCTCATCTACATATAAACTCAAAATATTGGGGTAAGCTTTTCGTCCCCTATTTTTAAACAATTATTTTTTATAGATTTAACTTTGAGCTATTTTGTTATGGAAGTTGACAAAAAAACAAGCTGTCTTTTTGAAAATATTTGAATGATTGTGAATTTGTTTGCAAAAAAAAGAAGAGGAGGGAGCTGAAAGAAGAGAAGAAGAAAAAGGAATTGGTCAAAAAGCATGTTGAACAAGGCGCCATCCAAAAGTTCAAGGAATTTGATCCAAAAAGTAAGATGAGTATTGATAATTTGTGGTAATGTGTAAATTAACACCATCTGCTAAATCCCCCCTTACCCCCCCCCCCCAAAAAAAATGAGGTTCTACTTTTTTTAAGCGCTTATATGTGAACACCCTGAAAAACTTGGCAGAAAGAAAAAAACAATTGTTTTTTTTTTTAATTTAGAGTGGGGATCCGTTTCATATATAAATTAAATGTAAAATTATTTCCTATTTTTGGGCTATTCTAACTTTTTATGACGTTTAACTAAAAAGATTTTTACCACTAACCCTAAGTCCAACTGGCAAGGTCGTAAAACCATATGTAATCACCTAAAAAGTAGACCCCCCCCCCCCCCAAAAAAAAAAACGAACAGAATTTATCTTCCAATAGCAAAACAAAATTGTTACCTGCCCTAAAACGCTAAAATGGCCTGGAAATGAGAGATCATTTTACGTTAAATTTATATGCGAAACTATATATCGCTCACTCTAACTTCTAAAATAATTGTTTTTTTTTTGCTTTTTGGGGGTTTTTTTCTGCCAAGTTTTTCAGTGTTCACACGTAATCACCCCCCCCCCCCCCCAATAGAATCCAATTTTTGGGAGAGGGTGATTTAGCTGGGGGTGTTAATCTATAATAATACCTAATTTGGATTATTTGGACGCCTATTGACATCTTGATCGTTATTTTCACAACGTTTCAGCCGATGTAACCTCCAACCTTCTTCAGGTGCATCATTGCGAACTTGAGAACCTAATTGTTAAACTCGTGAATCTATCTGGAATTTCGAACCAAACTCTTTATTTAATCGACGGGGGTAGATTGTTCTCATTCTGTCATAACCGGGTAGAAGTGTTAAATAATTTTTATTTTATTTTTAGTTATTATCGCCTGTAGTGAGGATTGAACCTTCAACCTCCAGAAGACTTTCACTTAGAACCGATTATTAATCAACACCTTTATCCTTTGCTCTATGTATCTATGTGACAGTCTTCTGGCGGTTGAAGGTTCAATTCTTACTACAAGCGATAATAACTAAACATAATACAATAACCGGTCATGGTTAACTAAACAAAAACAATCTACACCCGTGAATTAAATAAACGGTTCAGTTCGAAATTCTGTATAATTTCACGGGTTCTACATAAATATTCCCAAGATGCACCTGGAGAAGGTCGGATGTTATATCGGCTGAAACGTGAAAATAACAATTATGATGAGAATGTGCATAAGTTGGAATATTCCGACTACTGTTCTCACCTTGGATTCTCACAACGTTTCGACCGATGTAACCTCCGACCTTCTTTAGGTGCATTTTGTCAAACTCTGAAATCTGTACAGAATTTCAAACGGAACCCTTTATTTAATCCACGAGAATAGCTTGCTCTTGTTCTGAATTACTTAAGATGTCTACCCGATAATGGTTGATGGGACAAAAGCAATCTACTCCCATGGATTAAATAAGCGGTTCAGTTCAAAATTCTGTATAAGTTCTAGAGTTCTTAGTATAAATTCCTTTATTTATAAAAACATTATTAGCTACATATGTGCATACATGTTTCAGCTGCGATCTTTTTCGAAATCCAACCTCATTAAACTATCTTAAATATCCCTAAGTTCGAAAAGATACACCTGAAGAAGGTCAAAGGTTACATCAGCTTAATCATTAAGAACATAACAACCAAGACAGGAATAGTATTCTGAAGAATAACCCAAAAAGCAAGAATTTATGATTCTTAACTATGTCTCTACAACTTCTGTTGTAACGAATACTGACAGACTATGGAATTGACAGGACGAGTTCAAATCCAATCATATCTATTGAGTTCAGTTACACATTAATACTGTTGAGAAAGGCATGAACCCACATTTGCCATCTAACATTTGGTAAAATACCAGCTTGTATTTGATGAATCCCTTAGAATTAATTGTATTTCTTCTTTGTGACCCTTTGAAGTTTTATGTGGTCATACAAGTTTCCCCACTTCTTAATGCAGTCCTTTGCATCATTATTGAACTCTGCAAGATCTTTCAAGCTGCGCTGGTTGGGTAGTAGAGGACAGATATGACAGTTCTGCATCGTATGGTCATCCTTTCTACAGTCACATATAATTGGGTTGGTTTTGTAACCCCATCTGGCCAGAGCAGCTTTTGATTGTCCTATTCCTGAGCCAGGAGGGAGGGTTTCAGAAGGGTACATTCCTGTGTCAATAGGAGGAGGGCCATTCTCTGGCCTTCTGATCCACAGCTGCAGTCTGATCTCTTCATGGGATGTTGTTAGGGGCTAGACATGACTGAGGAAGCTTCTCAATGACTTTAGCTGTTGGTTCACATTCATGAAGTAGATGATGTCCACCACTGGTCGCCTTTATGATTTCTACTTGGCTGGCTACTTCCCGTCTCACATCTACGTGTGTTGTTGGCAGTAAATAACTCCAAAAGGGTTGATATGCCAGAAAACAAACAAACCAAACCAATTTGTTTCAAAGAATTTTTTGGGAACATCTTCAAAATGGTTTCAAAAATGAAAAAAAATGTCATCATCCTAAGAAAAGGGAAAGTTTTCTCTTATATTTTTTGTTGGTTGTTGTACATATTTTATTTTTAAATTTAAGCCAACACTTTTTATGAATTTGCAAATTTTCCAGAATTAACTAAAATTGCAACAAATATTTTTATAATGAAAATTTTCACCGTGAACTTATTGTAAAAGAAATTTTTTAAAGACAAATCTTTTAAAAAAGAAAATTAAAAAAAAAAATTTTTTTTTCAAATTTTTCCAAAAAAACAAAAAAAAATAACACAAAACTAGATTTTTAAAAATTAAGACTCTTGCTTAATAATGAGATAAAATCCCACTCTGATAAAAAATAAGATGTCAAATTTTTCGAAAAGTTTAAATTTTAATAATTTACCCAAGTAATATAGTCACCATGTTTTTTGCCCCCCCCCCCCCCCCCCAAAAAAAAAGGACAACTGCAAAACTTCAAGCTGTGGTTTGTAAGAAGTCTTAAGTGACTAACCTTTCACACAGAAGAGATGTTGCTAGAATTTCTATCGTTATGTTCATGCTAGGTGCTCGGCTGAGCTCCAATCTCTGGTCGCCCTCTGTAGAATATTCACAGCAAGAACTCGTCTGGTTACAACCACAGCAAAGAACTTTCCTTTCTCTCTCGCTGTATGAAAAACCAAATAGAATTTCCATGAACAAAGTTTCTTTCTTAGAACATCCAATCTTGGAACAAGATAACACGAGTCTGCTTCCCAACCGACTACAGCATGGTCATCTTCAAGTCTAATATGAACAGATACTTGTCGAGCCATCCTCTTGGAAAAGCAAATCCTCTTAAGTAATCTTCTCCCCATTCCACCCACTGCTTCCAATCCTCTTGTGATGGCAATTGCCGTTCAACCAACAATCATTTTAACCTTTATCTTTGAGTAGTCTCGGAGCCTTGATAAGCAGTGATTTATTGGTACAAAAAAAAATTATAAAAAAAATGATTTTCCCTTTTGAAGATAAAGAATATGAATATTGGATATTATTATTCTATCAAAATTGGCAGCATGTTGATAGAGAATTCAAATGAATCCTCTAAACACATTCGGTGCTACTAAGGATTGCATGGAAAGTATTAATGCATCAGTAATAAAAGACCTGCGTTAACAAAGCTATCACATTTATTATCTAAATGCAAAAATCCCGACTATTTTCATATCAAAACATTAATTAAATTTTACATTTAACTATTTTCAAACACGTTATATCTACCGAACAGAATTATTTAAATAATAATTTTACAAAAACTCTCAAATAAATTAATATTCTGCACAATTCATTTTTATTTTTGTATTCCACTTTCCTGACACCAATGTGATACTTTTCTTCATATTAATATTAATGTGCTTAGTAGTAGTAATATTAATTATGATGTAATGAAAAACGTTTAACATTCAAAATGATTTTGAAATTCGAAAGCTAACTTTCAGTTTTTGTTGTTGACGATGTCAACGATGATGGGGATGTTGCTTCTGCTGTTGATGATGATGATTATGAAGTATTACATTTGTCATTAAAGAAAACAAAGAACCCCCCCCCTCCTCTCACTTTTTTCAATTACAAAAAAAATGGAATCGTTTTTTTTTTTTAATATGAAAAGAAGATGGACTACAGCTAGATGAATTGCTGCACGGAGAGCGGGTAGTCTTTGCTAGTTAATAATATTTGTCTTAGCAAACTACAAAAACTGCAAACAAAACATGTATACTTAGATTACACATAATTAAACACATGAGTCCTAATAGAATTGAACGCACACATTTTTGCAAAGAGAGGTAAAAAGTATGTGCTAAATGGAGAGTAGAAAGTGGACGTTGAGTTTACTTTCGGCAGCCTCGTAACCCTTGCCTTATTTTGTCATTTAGTCCTCACATTCCATGACTGATGTTTCTGACAAAAGGGGGAAGAATCGCTGTTTTCTGGGTCGGAATCTATCCATCTAGCACTTATTGTTGGCTAGTTTTTGACCTTGAAGTAGTATTTTTTAGCCCATTACATCAAGTGGCTTCATGCTTTGTCTGGAGCGATTTCCATTTTTAAAAAAGCACAAAGACAAAAACTTAGTTTATCCACGTGGAGTCTCTTCTGTTACAGGACATAACCAAGCTTCTCTCTGTAGGCTGATGGTCCACCAGCCAACGACAAATTAATTCTAGACCGTGTGTTCATACAAGAGTTGCTACTTAATCTCATGTTATCTTGAGATTTTAAGATTCCCTTTATATGAAAAGGGACCCTAAACTCTCTTAACCAAGGAGCATAACTCTGGCTTGAACACTAATTTTTTTCGAAAGGAGATAACTCTTCTGTTCCTACACTTTTAATCATTGAAGAATTCTCGGGTATCTTTTACAATAATCCGCAGAGTGAAAACGCTCAAAAAACAAATATACAACAAATAAAAGTAACTGTAGCCGATAAAAGTTATTTTCCAACTTATCTGTGACATTTGTTTGTATTTTTAAGCCGTTCCAACTGCTATTTATTAGAAATCAATATTTTTGTCACACGAACATTGGACAAGACAAAAATGGCGGTGGGGGGGTATCGTAACGAGGATAAGGCTGAGACGAAAGCGAGGCTGGAAAATAGGCTCATCGGCACCATTTTTTTTTTTTTTAGTAAAAATCCGTGCCCCAAAAAAACAAGAACTTTTTTTTTTTACATCTAATAAAAACCCATTTATACTACGTAAAAATACAAACAAATGTCATAAGTAAATAGGAAAATATCTATTCTCGACGTAGGTCACCTTCACTTGTTGCATATTTATTTTTTTACCCCGTTCTCGTTCGTTTTTTGTACCCCGTTTGCGACTCTGCGGATTATTGTAAAAGATACCCGAATTCTCTTTCGTGTTCGGGTTGAACATTAAACACATTTTTTTAATTATTATGTAAGCAATCAGTTTGAACCCTCTTCCATTTCTTAAACCTCCCCCTCCCACCCCCCATAACTAGACAATTGACACAAATAGCTCATGTTATGTAACAGCTTCTATGATTATATGCCATGGATTTTTTAATCGTTTAGTTGTCGATTGGTGAAAATTGTAACAATCACCAGTTTATTTTTCGAAACAAACATAACTATGGAGGAAGCGAGTTAAAGCTAAAGTTTTGTTAACTAACCCTAACTCACGACCTTTGGGCTGGGATAAAAGTGTAGTATCTGTTCTGTCCTCAGTCAAGGAGAAATCCTTCTAGACTGAGGCAATTTTAATTTTTTGTCTCAATCCAAAGTGTCTATTTTTGGGGATCTAGATTTCCCCCATATTAAAAACCGACCTTGTGTCTAACTCTGCCCTTGTGGGGAGGCATGTAAATAGGGGCATATTTCTCTCTAGTACGTTTTGTTCGGTCTGCTCCTCATTCCCTGTCTTTCCAGTATATAAACATGCATTCTTTGTTCTCTCAATCGGAAGTGTACAGTGGCCAAAAAATTATAAATATAAAAATAGTAAAAACTCTTAAAGGCCTTTTTGTCTGACCCTTTTCAGAAGAAAACGTCAGAGAATGATAGCAATAAAACCTAAGAAAATATCGAATGAGGAAAGAAGTGGAATTATGTATGTTGGAGATATAAAGTTAAAAAAAAAGGGTTAAATTTCTCAACAATCAATGGATTCAAATCGAGAAATATCGCCCAACTTATGTTTCAACTCTCTGTCTTGCTAATTGAGAGATGTTAATGAAAATCAATTTATATGCTTCTTATGATATATCCTGAATTTTGATTAAATAATATTAATATGCTGATGAGAATTCTTTATCTATTGGAAATGTTACTAAAATGTAATTTTGATAATGAATAAAGCTGAATCTAGGAAACATGCGTACATGTAAAAGACATGTTGAGTATTAATTTCTAGAACTTGATTTGAATTTTTGAAATTCTAATTAATGTTTTCCATATTTCGAATTTACCCTCTCAATATATGAAAGCTCTAATTGATATAACCTATGAATTATTGAGCTTGGGTTTAACTGCAGTATTGGAACATCTCACAGGTGAGAAATAATTTTCCTAATAGCTGTGAGAATCTGCTTTTTTTGCCGGTTCAGAGTTTTGATTTGCACTTGTATACAGTGCTAGATTCCTTCTCTGACAGAGTTTTAGTATCATATAAAAAGCTAAGTTTTTTTCATCCTGTTACCATGGTTTCCTGTGCTCACGATTTTCAGACAGTCAAATCTCTGAATCTGGGGTCGGATTCACAATGTTATCATTCTCCGGACTTCCCACTTCCAGGTATTAATTCGTGTGTGTATATATATATGTTTATAATCGGTATATTATGGGAATAAATTTGAGGGTTTATTTTTTGGGGTGGGAGCATTCAACTACCATCTTATTGATTGACTTGTAATTTGTCTGATCAAAGTGCCATTTCATTCTCACATTTACCAAAAAGCCATGAAAAATATATGCCTAACTTATTTGCATCGTTATTATTCGAATTCTTATCCTTACCGTTGCGGTTTATATTTTTATTTTACTACATTTCGACTGATGTGTCCTACGATCTTCATCAGTTGTATTATTCATCCGTAGTATAATATAATTTAAAAAAAAGGTTTCAAAAACTGATTGTATTTATGTCGCCATTCACCTTATTTTATTATCAACTAGCTCAGGAATGTGAATTGCCTGCTTTATAGGGAAATTCCCTTTCATTTCTGCTTAAATTGCCAGAGCTTCTCATAGATGTGAGTTTTCCTCTCTTTTGATCGAAATCTGCTTCTTTTTAAAATAAGAAAAGGCTGATTTGTGACAAATTGCTAGAGCCTTACCTTCTGATTTTTTCACCGCTATTTGAATGGATTTTCTTTTTTCTTTCTTTTTCTTCCTCTCTCTCTCTCTCTCTCTCTCTCTCTCTCTCTTTCTTCCTCTCTCTCTCTTTCTTCCTCTCTCTCTCTTTCTTCCTCTCTCTCTCTCTTTCTCTCTCTCTCTCTTTCTCTTTTTCTGTTTTTTTTAATCTCTTCTCTTGCTTTCCTTTTCCCTCTTATAACAGTTCCTTCTGAAAACTAAAAATGTTAATTTTACTGTGAAGGCAAAGACTGCAAACGATTCATGATGGAAGTAGCAAAGTTTTGTTCCATCAAAAATTGATCTCCTGTCTCCTTCCTCCACGAGGAAGCATCAGGTGTGATGGTATTTTAAAGAGACACGTTGTTCATTTGGAAGCATTGATAGGTTAGAAAAATATAAAAATAATTGAAAATAGCCTGTTTCGCTGTATCTTGGCTCTTCAGACGAGCGAGTGCTTCAAGCTCAGCACTCTCCATGCACGGTTGATGACGTCACTAAAGGAAAATGTCATCCACCAAACCAGAGAAGAAATGCTTTATGACATTTTATCTAGAAGACCCTTAAACCGAAGTGTCACGGTTTTCCTAATAGACAAACCATCTTGACTCCTGTTGGTTTAGTTTTCTAATATATAAAGTTATCTTGTCGGATTCTCCATGTTGGACCTAAATAGCAATGCATCTGATAAGTCGATAGTTGATTCTGACTAGCAATTCTTTTTTTTTTTCCTTTTTATGCTTGCAGCATGTTCTTTACATGTAAGAAGTGTAATTCGCTCGAGTTTCTACCTGACAAGAAAATTTATTACAATGGAGTCAATTTTAACTAATGACCTTAAAGACTTAAAAAGTTAAGGGAGATAATTCGTTTTATAATTAAAAGGTGATATGAGTTATCTCCCTTAGATTTTGAGCTTTTTTCCCCATCTCTTACACATTATTTTATTTTACTTTTTTTTTTTTAATTTAAACTAAAATGACATTAATAAATCCCGGTTTATGCTGGCTAGATACAGCTAGTATATATATATATATATATATATATATATATATAATTTTTTTGAAAACTATATGTTACATATTTCAGAAACGTACCACGGTTTCATCCAGATGGGCTGACTTTTTACATTTTAAAAAAAATCTCTATACCCAGTGGAATCGTCAGCATTCTGAATGAGATCGATATAACACCATTTCTCATTGTGGTTTCACCTCATTCAGAACGCTGACGATTCCACTAGGCATAGAGATTTTTTTTAATGTAAAAAGTCAGCCTATCTGGATGAAACCGCGGTACGTTTCTGAAATATGTAACATATAATTTTCAACTAAATTATATTAGCTTTTACTCCTCTGCGATCGAGCACTTTATTGATTTCTTTTCAATATAACCTGACCCACTATATTCATATATATATATATATATATATTAGCTGTACCAACCCGGCGTTGCTCGGGAGTTATTTTTACATTAATTATTTGTTTCTTCAATCATTACAGTATTGTAACCTGAGCTGTAAATTTCTGCCTATTTATTTTAATTTATATCAGGTCTGCATATATTTATTTTTGTATTTTATTCGCTTTTTCTCTTTATATATTCGTTTTTTATTCCAGTGGGTTGTTTAAATTTTTATTTTAATGTGTGTGTGTGTGTATATATATTATATTATATTATATAGGACTAGTGCATTAAGGAAACCAAAGTTTCACAAAGAAACCCGGTATCCGAATTTTATCTTTATCCAGATAAAACCGACAAAGAAAAAAAACACACACACAAAACTTACAAGAACGGCACATGAAAAATAATAATAAACGGGAAGGTCTTTCCTTTATTAGGATGAAAATGAATTTATTTGCAAAAATATCCCGAAATGGAAACGCAATAAAAGTGCATGTAATTCCCATGCGAGTGCCAAAATGCGCCTAATAACAACCACTGAAGGGTTACAAATAAAAAGAACTGCTTTTCAAAACAGCTCTTGAAGAGAATATAGCGTTTCAACAAACGAATAATAAAATAGTGAGAAAGTAAGTACTCCTATGTTTAAACAAACAAAATAATATAATTTACAATTTTCTATTGACCAAAGAGTTTAATGACACTGCTGAAAGAAAAGTTTGTGTTTTCCGTCACAAAGCTTCCAAAATCTTCAGAACCTCGTCATGCCTCGTTGCACGCTTGGCCGGGGCGAAGAAACTCGATTCCTCTCACCTCCTGCTTCAAAAATCTTGATCCCTCAAAAGAATCCTTCAAACTTGTTTGCGCCAACAAACATCCCTATTTACATTTCGATGTGAAATAGAAATGCGTCCCTCGGAACACGTGCTCAATGAATTGTGCCTTCCTTTCTTCCTCACGCAGGCACAAAACCATGATGATTGGAGAGTTCATAATTTGTCTGCTTATTTATTTCTGTAAACTGGATCAGGTTTCCCCATGAAATCCTTGTTTCTTTGATGCACTAGGCCTGTATATATAAATAGTATATATAAATATTATGCTCTTGTTACCATAATCGAGAAATTTCTTTTCTTTTTTTTTTTTTTTTTTTTTTGCATATATTGGATGTACTATATATATATATTTATCTATTTTAGTACAGAAAAATTAGTACAACATTCGTACCGTCGGTTTCAAGCACAGAAGGACTTAGCCATCTGGCTCTCTTCAGCTTCTGTTGTCATCTGTTTCAGGAATGTGAAGTCACGTGTCACTCTCGTTTGGACGCGCTATTTGCTTAGTGTTATGTATCTTTGTTTAAATTTAGTGTAGTAAAAGGAGCGGGTGAAAAGTAACAGTTGAGATTTAAAACTGGAGAAGATTTAAAGAGATTAAAAAAATAAAAAAATATTTCTATATAAATCCCGTAAGACAATATTTATGAATATCGTATATTTGGCCAAATATACGATACTCATAAATATTGGCTCACAGGATTTATATAGAAATATATTTTTTTATTTTTTAAATCTTTTTAAATCTTCTCCGGTTTTAAATCTCAACTGTTACTTTTCACCCGCTCCTTTTTTTCTTTCAAACTTTATTAAACCTTCCTTACACTAAATTTAAACAAAGATACATAACACTAAGCAAATAACGTGTCTAAACGAGAGTGACACGTGACTTCACATTTCCAAAACAGATGACAACAGAAGCTGAAGAGAGCCAGATGGCTAAGTCCTTCTGTGCTTGAAACCGACGGTATGAATGTTGTACTAATTTTTCTGTACCAAAATAAATAAATATTATGCTCTTAATCTATAATTTTTAATTTTAATTCTCAATTAATCGAGCACTCTTCTGGGATTTTTCCTGCTATATTACAAAGAAGTTATATATATATATATATATATATATATATATATAAGAAGTAATAGAGTTTGTTTTAAATTTAAATGTTTGCGAAATTCTGGATTAAATCCAGTGGAGTATGTTATTGTTGTGATCAAAATGTTACTGAGATTATTTGCCTTCTCATCCATTGTTTAAAAGACGTGTTCACCTCCGCCCAATTTTTTTATGGTGGTAAGGAGCGGAGGAGGAGTTTTTGAATTTTTATTTTTATTTTCATTTTTTTTATCTTAAGATTTTCTAACTGTGATGAAAACAACGAACGAAAAGAAACTATTCTTATTTTTGAATATTTCCTTCGAATACAAAAATGCTGATTTTCCTTTTCTTCATTGCAATAAAATTTGGGAGTCATCAATTTATAATAAAATATTTTTTTAATGCACATAAATTGTTTTGTTCTTTGTAGATGTTTGCTTACTATATTATTGTCGTTAAAAATTAACAGTTCAAACTTAATTTCAGTCATACCTTGTTTTCTGACTGGTGTCAATGTATGCTGTCACCATGTCCTCCAAGACATAGTGCAACAAAGCCATCTCATTCTAATGCCATTATTTATAATTAATTTAACACAAGGCCATCCCTATAACAGGCCGAGAGATCTAACATTTTGTTTTTTTTATTGGAGGCAATATTTCCAGTGAGTTAGCAGATATCTTTTTAGCTGCTAACACTTTGCTCCGAGAAAATTTCATTCTGAAATGGGATTCTAACCCATCAAATTTATTTCAGCTGAGGTTATGTATTATTATTATTATTATTATTATTATTATTATTATTATCATAAATTACATTTGGATTATAAGTTTGTGAGTATAATGTAAAAAGTCAAAATTGAATTCTAATGAACTATTTTTTTTCGCTATTATTATTTTTTTTAAAAGTAAAACTAGTTAATACAGTTTTAATTTCTTTAGACAAATTTGCTAGTTAGTTTTATATATTTTGTAAAAGTTTCATGTCATAATCTTTTTTGGGTTTTCTTTTTTTATTGATAACCTTGTTTATTCAGGAAATACTATTTTTTTTTCTTAGTTAAAAAACTTGTTGAAAATTTTTATAATTTGTTGAAGACATTGTTTCGTCTGACTCATTGAAAATCTGAATTTTACTTGTTTTATATATTCTTTGATAGTATATTTTCTTTTCGCAAATCAAATCTAAATCATCTTTCATATTATTAGCAACTAAAACGATGACTGCAAATCTGTCATCCAGTAGAAGACATCAAATGTTAGATCTCTCGGCCTGTTGTAGGTATGGCCTTTATTCAACATCAACACTTTCAGGAAAAGAATGGTTTATTTATCTCCGCCTGTTGACTGTCTATTTGAGCTGCAAGTTCGAAGGGACACAGAGAAAGAGGCAAAGAAAAGGAAATGCTTATTTTATAATCCCATGGCTTAATTAGTGAAACACTCATCAGAACATCTAAACACACATCTTCTGTCATTGACGATTCCCAGCGAGAGTTTGAGATAGCAACCACCATTCTCTCGATTGCCTGTCCGATACAACATCCATCTAAACATCGTTGCTTCCAATTCTCACAATATAGCTTATTTTCTGAAAGTCACCCGTTTGAACTCTGCTGACCTCTCTATCTACAATACATCCTGTTTATGCATCTATACGAGGACACCAGCACAAACATATATTTAACTAATATATATATATATATATGTATATATATATATATATGTGTATATATATATATATATATATACTAGCTAAGGTACCCATTGATGTTTAACAAATTTCTTCATTGTCAAATTGTAAACTCAGTAGTTTTCTCACAAAATAAATTCCTAACTACATGAATTTATTTGCTTGAACTCATGGTACTTTTTCGCATCTTTTCTGGATTCCCCATTGTATCAGTATTATTATATGACTATGTTGGTAATTCCTGAGATAATGGTATCATGATGACAAAACATGTACTACACTAAAAGCCCTAAAGGAGGAGGTAATGTCTGGAAGAATGGTCTCTGAACAACAGAACAGAATACTACGCTACCCGTTCCCCCCCCCCCCTCCAAAAAAAGAAAACAAGGTAATGCCTGGGAGGGTGGTCTCATCACAACAGAATAGATATTACACTACCCCTCCAAAAAACAGGAGGTGCTTTAGTTAGTAGATGTAGAATAGTTGGGGGGGGCACGAAAAACATGAGAGTAAGTGATAAGGATAGATTTTAGAGAAAGACAGTTATGCATGCTTGTATATATCTTCCACTTTATGTCTGTTTATCCTGGCTAGTTTCTCTATCTTCTTCCCTCTTATCGCCTTTACCCCCTCCACCTCCCCTATACTAGCTCGGTAGGTGCGAAAATGGAAAAGAAAATAAATAAAAATATAAAAAAAGAATAAGAAATAAAGAAGAATATTTCACCTACTTGTCAAATCATATTTCAATGTAGCTAAAAGTCTTCTCATATGGTCTAATCGGATCATCTTTTCCTTCTCCCATGTGTATGCCTTCAAAATAAAATTGTTTCCAAATCTTCACTTTTTCTGAAGACGTTTGTTAATACGAACGAAACCGGTCAAATCTCTTTTTTTTTGTTTTTCTCCTGCTTTCCGTTTGTCTTTTTTTTTGTCTTCTTCCCTCTTATCGCCTTTACCCCCTCCGCCTACTGCCTCCACAAGGTCGAAAAAGTGGGATTTGAAAAGCCAGCGCCCGAGAAGGTGAGCACTCTGGCGTACAAAAAAAAAAATGCCTGGGCAGTCCCGTCGGCATTCCCCGGTAGGGGCGCCTCAGGCAGTAAGCAATAAACTTACTCCTCCCCAAAGAGGGGAGGCAAAGCCTGGGAGGGTGGACCTCCTAGAACTGCACAGAACAGACCCACAGACCGGCGTAAATCAAGCCCCGAAGGCCAAGACAATACCGATCTATAGGGTGTAGTATCCATCGGAACAGATACTACACTTTGTTCCTGGCCAAAAGGCCGAGTTTCGACAAGATAACGTCTTCTTCAGGACTAGAAACATTTTGTGTTTTTTTTTCTTTCTCCTTCCTCGCGGCAGGTTGTCACTAGAAAAGTCTGTATGTTCTTTCAACGGTGATTTTTCTTTTTAATGCCTTAATCAGAAGGATCGCGCTGGTGCACGTAAAAGGAATTAGAGATTGTTCCTCGATGTAAGTGTTGGGTAATTTGAATTTGTACGTTTTAGAAGCCAAAACAACGCATATATATATATATTATTTTTTAAATAAATATTTATCTATTTAAAATCAACTTTGTTTTGACGATATAACGTCTTCTTCAGGACTATATCACTATATGAATAAATGTGACACTTTCTGTTTCGTGTTTACAACAAAGTTATGAATGAAATGTTTATTATTTAAAATGTTTATTTCAAGTATTTGAAGAAGCGAACTTTGTGAAGCGGTAGTGAGCCGATAAAGCCAGCTAGTGTATATATATATATATATATATAAATTCAAATAAATGCACATTTTGTGTTTTTTCTTTTTCCTTCCTCGTGGCATAAAGACACAAAATGTTTCTAGTCATGAAGATGTTATAGCGTCAAAACAAAGTTAATTTTAAATAAATGTTTATTTAAAAAAAAAATATATATATATATATATATCTGCGTTGTTTTGGTTTCTAAAACTTAGAAATTCAAATTACCCAACACTTACATCGAGGAACAATCTCTAATTAATTATTATTTCTAATTGTTTTTAATTCAATATAACAGATAGTCCTGTTTAAGCATCGTGTTTTATTTAGTGGACAAAAGTTTAGTATCTGTGTTCAACTGTTCTTTTCCTCCCTAACGCCATTTTCAACAAGTTGTGATCTATTTCTAAGTTAAAAACAAATCACCCCAACACCATCGCTCAGGGAAATTAATTTTTCTTCCATTACCTTTTATTTACGGTCATTTTTAAAAGATAAATAAAATGTTAATGTTTATCTATATGAATAAATGTGACACTTTCTGTTTCGTGTTTACAACAAAGTCATGAATGAAATGTTTATTATTTTAAATTAATGCGTCAAGTATTTGAAGAAGCGAACTTTGTGAAGCGGTAGTGAGCCGGTAAAGCCAGCTAGTAATATATATATATATATATAAGATAAATGAAAGAAGAGAGATAAAGATGTACGAATGACAAATCTATTTCGAGTTCGATTGTTCAATGCAAGGTGTACTCGGTAAAAACATGTTTATTTTTCTTTCCTTAAGCCAAGGCTTTTCAAAGATTAAAATCTTATCATCAGAGGAATTACATAGATGGATAAGTTGGCAGTGGAAAAGCCAAAATTTAAAATTTGAAAAAATATAAAAGTATGCATGTAAAAAAAAAAAAAATGGGGTCTGTCCAGTTGGTGAATGTCCGTTGATAAGGTGTCCGGTGAAAGGAGATTTAAAGATGGAAAAAAGGGGGTTTGTGAAGGCAGCGTTGAAAATGTTCAAAATGAAGTAAATCCAATAGAAAGATGTTTAGTTCAATCATAGATGGGACGCACTTATTCGGATGTAATTGAAGTTGAAATAGATTTGTCATTCATACATCTTTATCTCTCTTTTATTTATCTTTATAATTGCTCTATCTCGTATATTGAGCTTAAACCATTTCACTATAGGTTCTATCATCTAAAAGTATACTTTTAGTTTCATATTTTATTTTATATATAATATATAATATATATAATTCAAATAAATGCACAGAATTTAACTTTGTGTTTCATGAAACTCATAACAAATCTGTTCATTTGTTTGAGTTTATATATCTGCTCTGCATATTTTTTTTTTATGTATTGAGCACTTGTTTTATATTTCTTATTTTCTAATTCCTTCTCTTCTTTCTCAGCTAGTTGTCCAAAGTTTTATTTTATTATATACTAGCAGGACCACCCGGCGTTTCCCGGGGCCATGAAAACAAAAATTGAAGAGGTTAAAAAGTGTGTTCTCTCCTTTCCCCCTTCCTCGTTTTTCCACATCTCTCTTCCCAACCCCTCTTTCACCTCTACCCAACCCATCCCTCTCTCTTGTTTTAATGTATTGAAAACAATAAGTCATGCACCTCTCCTTCAAATAATAAGTAACATTGGAAATGGCTGAAAAACCGGGCCCCATACACCTCTGACGAAACCTGGCCCAGTTGATCCCCAAAGAATTAATTATTTTTTAAAAACTTTTTTAGATATTATTCGACCAGGGCAACACTGATCAAGAATATACCAACTTTGTGGTTGTTTGTTTTGTAGTTTTTTTACTTTTAGCTGAACCCATACGCAGACAACTGCCCTTTATATAATAGACTAGCAGGAAGACTCGACGTTGCTCAGGATATAATGAGGAAGACTGTTCTTTTTTACCATTCTCATAACACCATATTACTTTGTCTTTTTTTTTTTTTACTGCCCCCATTTTGCCTCCTAATATAGTTGGAAAAAACTGAAATTTCGGAAAACTCTCCGAATTAGTGGCTTATACATATGGTTTAAATTTCATTAAAATTAGACATACATATTTGAAGTTTTAAGGGGGTTCTGCCATCATAGCTCCCTTAGAGGGGCACATAGAGATTTGACACATTGAGAGGCACATAGAGATTCGGGATCACCACTGTGTCTTTTGTGGAAAATGTTATACATATGATTTAAATTTTATCAAAATAGAATATATTTGAAGTTCTAAGAGTGGTGATGCCCCCTCCCTTGGGAGCACTTCGAGATTCGGGACGACTTCCATTGTCGTTACCAAAAGATTTGACATATAAATACACTTTTAGTTTTTATATAGATTCTCTAACAAAGATCTACCAGACTGTTGTGAGATCTGTTGCTTTGTACAGCTCCAAGTGTTTTACCGACAATGAGGAAGGCAGAGCAAAGATTTGCTGTCATGGGAATTAAAATTTTCCGCTGGATGTCTGAAATTACACTGCTCGACCGCATCTGCAATGAGGATATCTGAAGGCACTACGGCATCGCACCGATTGAGGGCAAGATGAGGGAATGGCAGCTCAGATGGTTAGAACATGTACTGAGGGGCAACAATGACACTGTTGCAAAACTTACTGTTGCATTAGAAGTCGCAAGGAAGCGACCAAGAGGAAAGCGGATGATGAGATTGGCAGACGCCCTGCACAAAGATCTCTGTAAAACCGGCCTTCACTCGAACCAAGCCTGTGATCGTATCAAATGGAGACAAAAATCCATCATTGCGGACCTTGCCGTAGCTCGGGGTTAACACATACGAAAAAAAAGATATATATTCTCTAACTGTTCTTTCTATAGGGAACACATACACACACACATTGACATTTATATATAGAGATTCAATAAAATTGAAAAAGACAGAAAAAAGAAAATTGATAAAAGTTTTTATTTCAAAGTTGGAAACAATTAATGAATTTAATCTAATTTTTCACACATTTAAAAAAATAAAATGGAGGAGGCAAATGTCATTTATCTTGCGGTCCTCAAGATGCAGAGATCAAATCCTGTTGTTGGAACAAAGTATCATGAATCAGGTTTGGTTGAGTCAAAAATGTTTCACTGGATGGCAGCAATCTGCAAGACAACATCAACATGTTCAACTGGATTTGAATATTCGAGAACTTTTGTCAAAATAATAAAAAATAAAAGCACGGGTGAGGCCTGATCAGTCGTGTGCAGAGGTTGTGTGATTCTCAGGGTCAACTCCTTGATTTTTAATGCCCCAAAGATTCATGTATAAGTCCTAGTATTGAGAAATATTATGAGCAAGAGAGATAGTTTGAATATGATTAAATGCCCCCACTCCATCAATTTTAATCTCTGGGGTTACTGCCCCGTCATGCCCTCTCTCTGCACATCACTGTATAACTCATTTTATTGACTACATAATTGATGCCGTTACCATAAAAGTTCTGACGTCAGTCAATATTTTTTAAGTATAATTTATTTCAATGCAGTATCTTTATCCATGTTTACCGCCTGCCCACAACGATTGGATCTGATACGATGTTCATTTAATTTACAAGAAATCTATCCCCCTGAAATGAGACACTCTGCATTGGTATAATCCAAGTATAAGTCCTAGTATTGCGAAATATATGAGAAAGAGAAATAGTTTGAATGAGATTTGATCATCATCATCATCATCATCATCAGTTTAACACCCGTTTTACATGTTGGCATGCATTGGACGGCTTCAAGAAACTGACTTCCAAACTAACCTATCTCTGGCTTGGTCTTTATTTATCCTTCTTTCCCATAAATCCATTTCTATCACTCCTCCCCTCCCATGTCTCCTTGGCCTTCTGCTGGGAACTGAGCCTACTACTTCAACTGTTCTATATTTACTAACCCAAGAACTCTCATACATTCTTCCAACGTGGCCATACCATCAAAGTCTCCCTCCTCTTCTGCACACATCTCCCTATACTGTCCAGATTTAATCTTCCTCTGGGCTCATCAGAACTAAGCATGTCTTTAAGACTCACATTACACATTCATTGTATCATTCTCATATCACTTCTCTCCATGCAACGCATGTCCTCAACCCTCACTGGCCAGGTTTCACTTGCATACATTATCATACTGTGTATACATGCCTGATTTATTCTTTCCTTGGTTGCCAGTGGTAACGCTCTGCTGGATGACTCTCAGTTTGGATTCCCGGGATCACCGCCTCATAGTCACCTCCTACTTCGGCATGCCACTGGACTGATATCAACTATTTGGTGGTTTCGATGGTAATCGAAATGGACATGCATTTTTATTGCTGTCAGTTTGTTTGTTGACAGTCTCGAACAAAGAGCTCTACGGTCGCACTGAAGCAAAACCATGGGGCGCTGTTATACTTCAGAGCCTGTAATCTAATAGTTCCCACATTGTCTACCAAGCTCCAGCCCCTGTCCCATCGCCACAATGTTGCATCTCTGTGCTTATTTTACAAGTACTTCAATGGAATGCGCTCTGACTAACTTGTTGCACTTTTGTGTTCCTCAACATAAATCCCCCCCAACCAATCTGACAATCAACAAAATCCCACCCCTTCACTGTAGAGGTCCCCAGATGCCAGAAAGTTTTCTACTCTAATAGCTTCTTTCCCCAAACTGCTTGACTTTGGAATCTCCTCCCTGCCCCGTTTCCCGGCTGTACCAACATGTAGAAATATAAATGTAATGTAAACAAATATCTCACTGCTCAACTCCTCATTTAGGGTAACCTATAAATATGTCCCCTAATTCACAGTAGCCCCTTACGTCTCATGTCTCAGTGGCAGAGTGCTTTGTTTGGGATGAATCTAAACAACAAAAAAACTGTCATCGTTTGGCCATATAGTAAAAATGCGACCAGAAGTACCAAGCATATCACGCCTTCATGAAGCACTTCAAAAGACCATCAAGACGACCATCCCCTAAAGTCCGACCCTTTCTCCCCGTGGTAAGGGGGAGCGACAATGTAGTAGTGTCAGGGCTCTAGTAAAAATTGAGTAGGAGTCGGCATCAGGATCCGTCATCCTCTGGTCATCTCTGCTCCTGCGTGTGTCAACCAAAGTTGTGTCAGGCGCGGAACTAAAAATCAATGGGGCGAGAGTGACAACATTGCTTCTGCGACATTGCTTTGTGTGTTCTGGGCCAATCTTCCCCAACTTCGCATGCAACTGCTGAGCCTTATTGAGCAATTTCGCAAGTTAACGAATAGCTGCGACTAACAAGAGGACTTCATGCAGACCAGACAATCCTGAGGCACGATCTTAGTGAGCTCAATGCAGAAGTCTGACTCGTTTACTTAGAATCAGGATGACCAAAGATCACTTGGCTCGACCAACGGATAAAAACCTTCAAATCACTATCAGACTTCATGTTGAAAACGACATAAAGAAAACCATCAGTATCGTCGAAGTTAGGTGTTCTGACATAAATGACTGGCGATCTGTTGTGAACAGCATCATGTTTACAAGTATGCAATGATGATGATGATGATGATGAGTTTTTCCGTTTGTCAGTTTGTCCGTTTGTCTTCTGATTTTCTAAAATTTAGTTCATCAGCTTTTTTTTACACAATTTGAATAATTCATATTTTAGATTGAAGAATATAATAAGAGTTGTCTACCTTATGTGCAAACAAATAAACATTAAAAACTAGAATGACTCACTGCATCCCGGGTAATGCCGGATAGGTGCAGTTTGTTTGAAATATTATTTACCTCATCTTCAGGAGGTTAGCCACAAGACCAGTTTTATCTTACTCCCACAAGGTAAGATGTGACCCAAGGTCGGGTCGGGAAAGTGGGGTTTGAAAAGCCAGCGCCCGAGAAGGTTAGCACTCTGGCCATTAAAAATTGCCTGGGCAGCCCCGTCGGCTTTACCCGGTAGGGGCGCCTCAGGCAGTAAGCAATAAACTTACTCCTCCACAAAGAGGGGAGGCAAAGCCTGGGAGGGTGGACCTCCTAGAACTGCACAGGACAAACCCACAGACCGGCACAAATCAAGCCCCGAAGGCCAAGACAACACCGGTCTATGCGGTGCAGTATCCATCGGAACAGTTTGTTTGTAATATAATAAGTATTCTTTCTTTCTGCCCTTCAGACCGAGTTGCTCAGCTTAAGAATGTGATTATCTGCCTGTTCCGTGCCAGGAAGCCATCCTCCCAGGCATTACCTCCTCTTTTGAGAGAATGGGATCGGTTTATAGCTGATAGCATGGCCAAATTGTTAATGTAATTTTCTTTTGTCACCTCTTTCTTTTTTTATATTCAAATAATTAAGTTCAACAGTTCAAATACAGACTGCTTAACGGTGAGCAAAGAAAACTGTACTTACTCTGAGTCTGTCAAACTGAGGAGTTTCTTGGACTTGACAGCTGAGGGAAGAGCCAGGGTCGATGCCGGTGGTGAACTTTTGTTGGAGTAACCGTTCATTTTGGTAAACATGTAACGTAAGACACGTTCTTTTTGTTCCCAAGTCAGATCACTAATGGCGATATCTTTGTCAATGTTCGAACTAGAGATAGAATGAAGAAAAGAAAACAAAATCATTGGTCAGGATTTTTATTTGTTTATTTTTAGCATTTGTTATTCATATGAAAATGATTCTTTCTCTTTTTTTTTTTTAGCAGTTAATTCGTATTTTAATTTAGTAAACTATTTTTTTCAATTGAACTGGTTAATTCGTATTTTTATTTTAATTTGCCAATGTATTTTCTCAAATAGATTGTTCGTATTTAGTTGTTTAATTCATATTTTTTATGATAAACTATTTTTTTTTTCAACAAGACTTTTTAAATTTAGGTGAGTAATTTAATTTCTATAAGCTATTTTTCAGGGTTTATTTTTATTTTGTTCCTTTTCACAATAGAATTAACGTTGATGGATTTTCCCAACATTACTAAGTCTGCCCTCGATTTAAGTAATGTAAATTAAAGAAAGTTATATTAAAAAAAAAAAAAATAGGCAACAAATAAATGTTACCAAAGACAAGATAAATTATTCTACCTACCTGTATAAGTTTATTTTATTATTTATTTTTTTATAAATGATCTTTTTATTTATTTATTTTCTTTTTCTAAATCGTTTTATAGTGTTTAAATTCAAGGATACCTTTTAATTTTTTTTCGTGGCCTTTTCTTTTAGGTAAAATAATTCCCTTTTAAAAAAAATTATATTTCTGAATTTTTTAGATGAGGATTAATAATTTGTATAATTTGTTTGGAATATTCGGACTACTGTTCTCATCTTAAGTGTTATTCTCAATAACGTTTCAGCCGATGTAACCTCCGACCTTGCGGACCCGTGGCATAGTGGATATAGTACTATTGAATGTAAGCTGTTAATTATTTTGGTAAACTATTGAATTTAAGCTGTTAATTATTTTGGTAAACTATTGAATTTAAGCTGTTAATTATTTTGGTAAACTATTGAATTTAAGCTGTTAATTATTTTGGTAAACTATTGAATTTAAGCTGTTAATTATTTTGGTAAACTATTGAATTTAAGCTGTTAATTATTTTGGTAAACTATTGAATTTAAGCTGTTAATTATTTTGGTAAACTATTGAATTTAAGCTGTTAAATTGTATAGGAAGAGAAGAAAAGGCAGGTCGGAGTTGAGGAGTGGATGGCGTCCTTCAAAGATAAAAACATTTTTGGGAGTAAAATAAATGAGTGAAGTAGGCATCTTGGACGATGTCTAATACCAGAAAAAAATAAAGTTAAGACAGGACTGAATTACTCAATTAGCTAAGAGTCTATTTCGAGTCGGGTAGCTTCCAAAAGTGTCCGGAGTGTGCGTGTCATGCCTAGGCAGGGAACACGTACTCGTATCTAGCTACTCTTCTAATGCATAAACTCGTGGTGTGCACCCACCTTTTGTAAAACTCTTTAGGATACAATCTTTTCCTATCATACCCAATCTTAATTTTAAGCTGATGTTTGAAGAATGAAATCAGAGAAGCATATGTTCCTACACGAAAATTATATAGTTAGTCTCACTCTCCCCAATGGTTCTCTTCGACCTGTGCAGCTGCTATTGCATTCCACTGCAGCAAGCATTCCACTAATTCAACTGACATAAGTCATCTACAAATGGACAACAATTTATAGCATCAAGAAATTGTTGTAAGAGTGTAATAGCCGCAGTTAAAAGTAGAAATAATGAGATGACCAGAAAATGCAATGAGTCACAGAAATTAGGAACTCATGATTTCTAGAAAATCTATAATAGTGTGGTAAATAATGAGATGACCAGAAAATGCAATGAGTCACAGAAATTAGGAACTCATGATTTCTAGAAAATCTATAATAGTGTGGTAAATAATGAGATGACCAGAAAATGCAATGAGTCACAGAAATTAGGAACTCATGATTTCTAGAAAATCTATAATAGTGTGGTAAATAATGAGATGACCAGAAAATGCAATGAGTCACAGAAATTAGGAACTCATGATTTCTAGAAAATCTATAATAGTGTGGTAAATAATGAGATGACCAGAAAATGCAATGAGTCACAGAAATTAGGAACTCATGATTTCTAGAAAATCTATAATAGTGTGGTAAATAATGAAATGACCAGAAAATGCAATGAGTCACAGAAATTAGGAACTCATGATTTCTAGAAAATCTATAATAGTGTGGTAAATAATGAGATGACCAGAAAATGCAATGAGTCACAGAAATTAGGAACTCATGATTTCTAGAAAATCTATAATAGTGTGGTATATAATGAGATGACCAGAAAATGCAATGAGTCACAGAAATTAGGAACTCATGATTTCTAGAAAATCTATAATAGTGTGGTAAATAATGAGATGACCAGAAAATGCAATGAGTCACAGAAATTAGGAACTCATGATTTCTAGAAAATCTATAATAGTGTGGTATATAATGAGATGACCAGAAAATGCAATGAGTCACAGAAATTAGGAACTCATGATTTCTAGAAAATCTATAATAGTGTGGTAAATAATGAGATGACCAGAAAATGCAATGAGTCACAGAAATTAGGAACTCATGATTTCTAGAAAATCTATAATAGTGTGGTATATAATGAGATGACCAGAAAATGCAATGAGTCACAGAAATTAGGAACTCATGATTTCTAGAAAATCTATAATAGTGTGGTAAATAATGAGATGACCAGAAAATGCAATGAGTCACAGAAATTAGGAACTCATGATTTCTAGAAAATCTATAATAGTGTGGTATATAATGAGATGACCAGAAAATGCAATGAGTCACAGAAATTAGGTACTCATGATTTCTAGAAAATCTATAATAGTGTGGTAAATAATGAGATGACCAGAAAATGCAATGAGTCACAGAAATTAGGGACTCATGATTTCTAGAAAATCTATAATAGTGTGGTAAATAATGAAATGACCAGAAAATGCAATGAGTCACAGAAATTAGGAACTCATGATTTCTAGAAAATCTATAATAGTGTGGTAAATAATGAGATGACCAGAAAATGCAATGAGTCACAGAAATTAGGAACTCATGATTTCTAGAAAATCTATAATAGTGTGGTATATAATGAGATTACCAGAAAATGCAATGAGTCACAGAAATTAGGAACTCATGATTTCTAGAAAATCTATAATAGTGTGGTAAATAATGAGATGACCAGAAAATGCAATGAGTCACAGAAATTAGGAACTCATGATTTCTAGAAAATCTATAATAGTGTGGTATATAATGAGATGACCAGAAAATGCAATGAGTCACAGAAATTAGGAACTCATGATTTCTAGAAAATCTATAATAGTGTGGTAAATAATGAGATGACCAGAAAATGCAATGAGTCACAGAAATTAGGAACTCATGATTTCTAGAAAATCTATAATAGTGTGGTATATAATGAGATGACGAGAAAATGCAATGAGTCACAGAAATTAGGAACTCATGATTTCTAGAAAATCTATAATAGTGTGGTAAATAATGAGATGACCAGAAAATGCAATGAGTCACAGAAATTAGGAACTCATGATTTCTAGAAAATCTATAATAGTGTGGTATATAATGAGATGACCAGAAAATGCAATGAGTCACAGAAATTAGGAACTCATGATTTCTAGAAAATCTATAATAGTGTGGTATATAATGAGATGACCAGAAAATGCAATGAGTCACAGAAATTAGGAACTCATGATTTCTAGAAAATCTATAATAGTGTGGTAAATAATGAGATGACCAGAAAATGCAATGAGTCACAGAAATTAGGAACTCATGATTTCTAGAAAATCTATAATAGTGTGGTATATAATGAGATGACCAGAAAATGCAATGAGTCACAGAAATTAGGAACTCATGATTTCTAGAAAATCTATAATAGTGTGGTAAATAATGAGATGACCAGAAAATGCAATGAGTCACAGAAATTAGGAACTCATGATTTCTAGAAAATCTATAATAGTGTGGTAAATAATGAGATGACCAGAAAATGCAATGAGTCACAGAAATTAGGAACTCATGATTTCTAGAAAATCTATAATAGTGTGGTATATAATGAGATGACCAGAAAATGCAATGAGTCACAGAAATTAGGAACTCATGATTTCTAGAAAATCTATAATAGTGTGGTAAATAATGAGATGACCAGAAAATGCAATGAGTCACAGAAATTAGGAACTCATGATTTCTAGAAAATCTATAATAGTGTGGTAAATAATGAAATGACCAGAAAATGCAATGAGTCACAGAAATTAGGAACTCATGATTTCTAGAAAATCTATAATAGTGTGGTAAATAATGAAATGACCAGAAAATGCAATGAGTCACAGAAATTAGGAACTCATGATTTCTAGAAAATCTATAATAGTGTGGTAAATAATGAGATGACCAGAAAATGCAATGAGTCACAGAAATTAGGAACTCATGATTTCTAGAAAATCTATAATAGTGTGGTATATAATGAGATGACCAGAAAATGCAATGAGTCACAGAAATTAAGAACTCATGATTTCTAGAAAATCTATAATAGTGTGGTAAATAATGAGATGACCAGAAAATGCAATGAGTCACAGTAATTAGGAACTCATGATTTCTAGAAAATCTATAATAGTGTGGTAAATAATGAAATGACCAGAAAATGCAATGAGTCACAGAAATTAGGAACTCATGATTTCTAGAAAATCTATAATAGTGTGGTAAATAATGAGATGACCAGAAAATGCAATGAGTCACAGAAATTAGGAACTCATGATTTCTAGAAAATCTATAATAGTGTGGTAAATAATGAGGTGACCAGAAAATGCAATGAGTCACAGAAATTAGGAACTCATGATTTCTAGAAAATCTATAATAGTGTGGTAAATAATGAGATGACCAGAAAATGCAATGAGTCACAGAAATTAGGAACTCATGATTTCTAGAAAATCTATAATAGTGTGGTATATAATGAGATGACCAGAAAATGCAATGAGTCACAGAAATTAAGAACTCATGATTTCTAGAAAATCTATAATAGTGTGGTAAATAATGAGATGACCAGAAAATGCAATGAGTCACAGTAATTAGGAACTCATGATTTCTAGAAAATCTGTAATAGTGTGGTAAATAATGAGATGACCAGAAAATGCAATGAGTCACAGAAATTAGGAACTCATGATTTCTAGAAAATCTATAATAGTGTGGTAAATAATGAGATGACCAGAAAATGCAATGAGTCACAGAAATTAGGAACTCATGATTTCTAGAAAATCTATAATAGTGTGGTTAATAATGAGATGACCAGAAAATGCAATGAGTCACAGGAATTAGGAACTCATGATTTCTAGAAAATCTATAATAGTGTGGTAAATAATGAGATGACCAGAAAATGCAATGAGTCACAGAAATTAGGAACTCATGATTTCTAGAAAATCTATAATAGTGTGGTAAATAATGAGATGACCAGAAAATGCAATGAGTCACAGAAATTAGGAACTCATGATTTCTAGAAAATCTATAATAGTGTGGTATATAATGAGATGACCAGAAAATGCAATGAGTCACAGAAATTAGGAACTCATGATTTCTAGAAAATCTATAATAGTGTGGTAAATAATGAAATGACCAGAAAATGCAATGAGTCACAGAAATTAGGAACTCATGATTTCTAGAAAATCTATAATAGTGTGGTAAATAATGAGATGACCAGAAAATGCAATGAGTCACAGAAATTAGGAACTCATGATTTCTAGAAAATCTATAATAGTGTGGTATATAATGAGATGACCAGAAAATGCAATGAGTCACAGAAATTAAGAACTCATGATTTCTAGAAAATCTATAATAGTGTGGTAAATAATGAGATGACCAGAAAATGCAATGAGTCACAGTAATTAGGAACTCATGATTTCTAGAAAATCTATAATAGTGTGGTAAATAATGAAATGACCAGAAAATGCAATGAGTCACAGAAATTAGGAACTCATGATTTCTAGAAAATCTATAATAGTGTGGTAAATAATGAAATGACCAGAAAATGCAATGAGTCACAGAAATTAGGAACTCATGATTTCTAGAAAATCTATAATAGTGTGGTAAATAATGAGATGACCAGAAAATGCAATGAGTCACAGAAATTAGGAACTCATGATTTCTAGAAAATCTATAATAGTGTGGTATATAATGAGATGACCAGAAAATGCAATGAGTCACAGAAATTAAGAACTCATGATTTCTAGAAAATCTATAATAGTGTGGTAAATAATGAGATGACCAGAAAATGCAATGAGTCACAGTAATTAGAAACTCATGATTTCTAGAAAATCTGTAATAGTGTGGTAAATAATGAGATGACCAGAAAATGCAATGAGTCACAGAAATTAGGAACTCATGATTTCTAGAAAATCTATAATAGTGTGGTAAATAATGAGATGACCAGAAAATGCAATGAGTCACAGAAATTAGGAACTCATGATTTCTAGAAAATCTATAATAGTGTGGTATATAATGAGATGACCAGAAAATGCAATGAGTCACAGAAATTAGGAACTCATGATTTCTAGAAAATCTATAATAGTGTGGTATATAATGAGATGACCAGAAAATGCAATGAGTCACAGAAATTAGGAACTCATGATTTCTAGAAAATCTATAATAGTGTGGTATATAATGAGATGACCAGAAAATGCAATGAGTCACAGAAATTAAGAACTCATGATTTCTAGAAAATCTATAATAGTGTGGTAAATAATGAGATGACCAGAAAATGCAATGAGTCACAGTAATTAGGAACTCATGATTTCTAGAAAATCTGTAATAGTGTGGTAAATAATGAGATGACCAGAAAATGCAATGAGTCACAGAAATTAGGAACTCATGATTTCTAGAAAATCTATAATAGTGTGGTAAATAATGAGATGACCAGAAAATGCAATGAGTCACAGAAATTAGGAACTCATGATTTCTAGAAAATCTATAATAGTGTGGTTAATAATGAGATGACCAGAAAATGCAATGAGTCACAGGAATTAGGAACTCATGATTTCTAGAAAATCTATAATAGTGTGGTAAATAATGAGATGACCAGAAAATGCAATGAGTCACAGAAATTAGGAACTCATGATTTCTAGAAAATCTATAATAGTGTGGTAAATAATGAGATGACCAGAAAATGCAATGAGTCACAGAAATTAGGAACTCATGATTTCTAGAAAATCTATAATAGTGTGGTATATAATGAGATGACCAGAAAATGCAATGAGTCACAGAAATTAGGAACTCATGATTTCTAGAAAATCTATAATAGTGTGGTAAATAATGAAATGACCAGAAAATGCAATGAGTCACAGAAATTAGGAACTCATGATTTCTAGAAAATCTATAATAGTGTGGTAAATAATGAGATGACCAGAAAATGCAATGAGTCACAGAAATTAGGAACTCATGATTTCTAGAAAATCTATAATAGTGTGGTATATAATGAGATGACCAGAAAATGCAATGAGTCACAGAAATTAAGAACTCATGATTTCTAGAAAATCTATAATAGTGTGGTAAATAATGAGATGACCAGAAAATGCAATGAGTCACAGTAATTAGGAACTCATGATTTCTAGAAAATCTATAATAGTGTGGTAAATAATGAAATGACCAGAAAATGCAATGAGTCACAGAAATTAGGAACTCATGATTTCTAGAAAATCTATAATAGTGTGGTAAATAATGAAATGACCAGAAAATGCAATGAGTCACAGAAATTAGGAACTCATGATTTCTAGAAAATCTATAATAGTGTGGTAAATAATGAGATGACCAGAAAATGCAATGAGTCACAGAAATTAGGAACTCATGATTTCTAGAAAATCTATAATAGTGTGGTATATAATGAGATGACCAGAAAATGCAATGAGTCACAGAAATTAAGAATTCATGATTTCTAGAAAATCTATAATAGTGTGGTAAATAATGAGATGACCAGAAAATGCAATGAGTCACAGTAATTAGAAACTCATGATTTCTAGAAAATCTGTAATAGTGTGGTAAATAATGAGATGACCAGAAAATGCAATGAGTCACAGAAATTAGGAACTCATGATTTCTAGAAAATCTATAATAGTGTGGTAAATAATGAGATGACCAGAAAATGCAATGAGTCACAGAAATTAGGAACTCATGATTTCTAGAAAATCTATAATAGTGTGGTATATAATGAGATGACCAGAAAATGCAATGAGTCACAGAAATTAGGAACTCATGATTTCTAGAAAATCTATAATAGTGTGGTATATAATGAGATGACCAGAAAATGCAATGAGTCACAGTAATTAGGAACTCATGATTTCTAGAAAATCTATAATAGTGTGGTAAATAATGAAATGACCAGAAAATGCAATGAGTCACAGAAATTAGGAACTCATGATTTCTAGAAAATCTATAATAGTGTGGTAAATAATAAGATGACCAGAAAATGCAATGAGTCACAGAAATTAGGAACTCATGATTTCTAGAAAATCTATAATAGTGTGGTAAATAATGAGATGACCAGAAAATGCAATGAGTCACAGAAATTAGGAACTCATGATTTCTAGAAAATCTATAATAGTGTGGTAAATAATGAGATGACCAGAAAATGCAATAAGTCACAGAAATTAGGAACTCATGATTTCTAGAAAATCTATAATAGTGTGGTAAATAATGAGATGACCAGATAATGCAATGAGTCACAGAAATTAGGAACTCATGATTTCTATAAAATCTATAATAGTGTGGTAAATAATGAGATGACCAGAAAATGCAATAAGTCACAGAAATTAGGAACTGATGATTTCTAGAAAATCTATAATAGTGTGGTAAATAATGAGATGACCAGATAATGCAATGAGTCACAGAAATTAGGAACTCATGATTTCTAGAAAATCTATAATAGTGTGGTAAATAATGAGATGACCAGATAATGCAATGAGTCACAGAAATTAGGAACTCATGATTTCTAGAAAATCTATAATAGTGTGGTAAATAATGAGATGACCAGAAAATGCAATGAGTCACAGAAATTAGGAACTCATGATATCTAGAAAATCTATAATAGTGTGGTAAATAATGAGATGACCAGAAAATGCAATGAGTCACAGAAATTAGGAACTCATGATTTCTAGAAAATCTATAATAGTGTGGTAAATAATGAGATGACCAGATAATGCAATGAGTCACAGAAATTAGGAACTCATGATTTCTAGAAAATCTATAATAGTGTGGTAAATAATGAGATGACCAGATAATGCAATGAATCACAGAAATTAGGAACTCATGATTTCTAGAAAATCTATAATAGTGTGGTAAATAATGAGATGACCAGAAAATGCAATAAGTCACAGAAATTAGGAACTCATGATTTCTAGAAAATCTATAATAGTGTGGTAAATAATGAGATGACCAGATAATGCAATGAGTCACAGAAATTAGGAACTCATGATTTCTAGAAAATCTATAATAGTGTGGTAAATAATGAGATGACCAGAAAATGCAATAAGTCACAGAAATTAGGAACTGATGATTTCTAGAAAATCTATAATAGTGTGGTAAATAATGAGATGACCAGATAATGCAATGAGTCACAGAAATTAGGAACTCATGATTTCTAGAAAATCTATAATAGTGTGGTAAATAATGAGATGACCAGATAATGCAATGAGTCACAGAAATTAGGAACTCATGATTTCTAGAAAATCTATAATAGTGTGGTAAATAATGAGATGACCAGATAATGCAATGAGTCACAGAAATTAGGAACTCATGATTTCTAGAAAATCTATAATAGTGTGGTAAATAATGAGATGACCAGAAAATGCAATAAGTCACAGAAATTAGGAACTCATGATTTCTAGAAAATCTATAATAGTGTGGTAAATAATGAGATGACCAGAAAATGCAATGAGTCACAGAAATTAGGAACTCATGATTTCTAGAAAATCTATAATAGTGTGGTAAATAATGAGATGACCAGATAATGCAATGAGTCACAGAAATTAGGAACTCATGATTTCTAGAAAATCTATAATAGTGTGGTAAATAATGAGATGACCAGATAATGCAATGAGTCACAGAAATTAGGAACTCATGATTTCTAGAAAATCTATAATAGTGTGGTAAATAATGAGATGACCAGAAAATGCAATGAGTCACAGAAATTAGGAACTCATGATTTCTATAAAATCTATAATAGTGTGGTAAATAATGAGATGACCAGAAAATGCAATAAGTCACAGAAATTAAGAACTGATGATTTCTAGAAAATCTATAATAGTGTGGTAAATAATGAGATGACCAGAAAATGCAATGAGTCACAGAAATTAGGAACTCATGATTTCTAGAAAATCTATAATAGTGTGGTAAATAATGAGATGACCAGAAAATGCAATGAGTCACAGAAATTAGGAACTCATGATTTCTAGAAAATCTATAATAGTGTGGTAAATAATGAGATGACCAGAAAATGCAATGAGTCACAGAAATTAGGAACTCATGATTTCTAGAAAATCTATAATAGTGTGGTAAATAATGAGATGACCAGATAATGCAATGAGTCACAGAAATTAGGAACTCATGATTTCTAGAAAATCTATAATAGTGTGGTAAATAATGAGATGACCAGATAATGCAATGAATCACAGAAATTAGGAACTCATGATTTCTAGAAAATCTATAATAGTGTGGTAAATAATGAGATGACCAGAAAATGCAATAAGTCACAGAAATTAGGAACTCATGATTTCTAGAAAATCTATAATAGTGTGGTAAATAATGAGATGACCAGATAATGCAATGAGTCACAGAAATTAGGAACTCATGATTTCTAGAAAATCTATAATAGTGTGGTAAATAATGAGATGACCAGAAAATGCAATAAGTCACAGAAATTAGGAACTGATGATTTCTAGAAAATCTATAATAGTGTGGTAAATAATGAGATGACCAGATAATGCAATGAGTCACAGAAATTAGGAACTCATGATTTCTAGAAAATCTATAATAGTGTGGTAAATAATGAGATGACCAGATAATGCAATGAGTCACAGAAATTAGGAACTCATGATTTCTAGAAAATCTATAATAGTGTGGTAAATAATGAGATGACCAGATAATGCAATGAGTCACAGAAATTAGGAACTCATGATTTCTAGAAAATCTATAATAGTGTGGTAAATAATGAGATGACCAGATAATGCAATGAGTCACAGAAATTAGGAACTCATGATTTCTAGAAAATCTATAATAGTGTGGTAAATAATGAGATGACCAGATAATGCAATGAGTCACAGAAATTAGGAACTCATGATTTCTAGAAAATCTATAATAGTGTGGTAAATAATGAGATGACCAGAAAATGCAATAAGTCACAGAAATTAAGAACTCATGATTTCTAGAAAATCTATAATAGTGTGGTAAATAATGAGATGACCAGAAAATGCAATGAGTCACAGAAATTAGGAACTCATGATTTCTAGAAAATCTATAATAGTGTGGTAAATAATGAGATGACCAGATAATGCAATGAGTCACAGAAATTAGGAACTCATGATTTCTAGAAAATCTATAATAGTGTGGTAAATAATGAGATGACCAGATAATGCAATGAGTCACAGAAATTAGGAACTCATGATTTCTAGAAAATCTATAATAGTGTGGTAAATAATGAGATGACCAGAAAATGCAATGAGTCACAGAAATTAGGAACTCATGATTTCTATAAAATCTATAATAGTGTGGTAAATAATGAGATGACCAGAAAATGCAATAAGTCACAGAAATTAGGAACTCATGATTTCTAGAAAATCTATAATAGTGTGGTAAATAATGAGATGACCAGATAATGCAATGAGTCACAGAAATTAGGAACTCATGATTTCTAGAAAATCTATAATAGTGTGGTAAATAATGAGATGACCAGATAATGCAATGAGTCACAGAAATTAGGAACTCATGATTTCTAGAAAATCTATAATAGTGTGGTAAATAATGAGATGACCAGAAAATGCAATGAGTCACAGAAATTAGGAACTCATGATATCTAGAAAATCTATAATAGTGTGGTAAATAATGAGATGACCAGAAAATGCAATGAGTCACAGAAATTAGGAACTCATGATTTCTAGAAAATCTATAATAGTGTGGTAAATAATGAGATGACCAGATAATGCAATGAGTCACAGAAATTAGGAACTCATGATTTCTAGAAAATCTATAATAGTGTGGTAAATAATGAGATGACCAGATAATGCAATGAATCACAGAAATTAGGAACTCATGATTTCTAGAAAATCTATAATAGTGTGGTAAATAATGAGATGACCAGAAAATGCAATAAGTCACAGAAATTAGGAACTCATGATTTCTAGAAAATCTATAATAGTGTGGTAAATAATGAGATGACCAGATAATGCAATGAGTCACAGAAATTAGGAACTCATGATTTCTAGAAAATCTATAATAGTGTGGTAAATAATGAGATGACCAGAAAATGCAATAAGTCACAGAAATTAGGAACTGATGATTTCTAGAAAATCTATAATAGTGTGGTAAATAATGAGATGACCAGATAATGCAATGAGTCACAGAAATTAGGAACTCATGATTTCTAGAAAATCTATAATAGTGTGGTAAATAATGAGATGACCAGATAATGCAATGAGTCACAGAAATTAGGAACTCATGATTTCTAGAAAATCTATAATAGTGTGGTAAATAATGAGATGACCAGATAATGCAATGAGTCACAGAAATTAGGAACTCATGATTTCTAGAAAATCTATAATAGTGTGGTAAATAATGAGATGACCAGATAATGCAATGAGTCACAGAAATTAGGAACTCATGATTTCTAGAAAATCTATAATAGTGTGGTAAATAATGAGATGACCAGATAATGCAATGAGTCACAGAAATTAGGAACTCATGATTTCTAGAAAATCTATAATAGTGTGGTAAATAATGAGATGACCAGAAAATGCAATAAGTCACAGAAATTAAGAACTCATGATTTCTAGAAAATCTATAATAGTGTGGTAAATAATGAGATGACCAGAAAATGCAATGAGTCACAGAAATTAGGAACTCATGATTTCTAGAAAATCTATAATAGTGTGGTAAATAATGAGATGACCAGATAATGCAATGAGTCACAGAAATTAGGAACTCATGATTTCTAGAAAATCTATAATAGTGTGGTAAATAATGAGATGACCAGATAATGCAATGAGTCACAGAAATTAGGAACTCATGATTTCTAGAAAATCTATAATAGTGTGGTAAATAATGAGATGACCAGAAAATGCAATGAGTCACAGAAATTAGGAACTCATGATTTCTATAAAATCTATAATAGTGTGGTAAATAATGAGATGACCAGAAAATGCAATAAGTCACAGAAATTAAGAACTGATGATTTCTAGAAAATCTATAATAGTGTGGTAAATAATGAGATGACCAGAAAATGCAATGAGTCACAGAAATTAGGAACTCATGATTTCTAGAAAATCTATAATAGTGTGGTAAATAATGAGATGACCAGAAAATGCAATGAGTCACAGAAATTAGGAACTCATGATTTCTAGAAAATCTATAATAGTGTGGTAAATAATGAGATGACCAGAAAATGCAATGAGTCACAGAAATTAGGAACTCATGATTTCTAGAAAATCTATAATAGTGTGGTAAATAATGAGATGACCAGATAATGCAATGAGTCACAGAAATTAGGAACTCATGATTTCTAGAAAATCTATAATAGTGTGGTAAATAATGAGATGACCAGATAATGCAATGAATCACAGAAATTAGGAACTCATGATTTCTAGAAAATCTATAATAGTGTGGTAAATAATGAGATGACCAGAAAATGCAATAAGTCACAGAAATTAGGAACTCATGATTTCTAGAAAATCTATAATAGTGTGGTAAATAATGAGATGACCAGATAATGCAATGAGTCACAGAAATTAGGAACTCATGATTTCTAGAAAATCTATAATAGTGTGGTAAATAATGAGATGACCAGAAAATGCAATAAGTCACAGAAATTAGGAACTGATGATTTCTAGAAAATCTATAATAGTGTGGTAAATAATGAGATGACCAGATAATGCAATGAGTCACAGAAATTAGGAACTCATGATTTCTAGAAAATCTATAATAGTGTGGTAAATAATGAGATGACCAGATAATGCAATGAGTCACAGAAATTAGGAACTCATGATTTCTAGAAAATCTATAATAGTGTGGTAAATAATGAGATGACCAGATAATGCAATGAGTCACAGAAATTAGGAACTCATGATTTCTAGAAAATCTATAATAGTGTGGTAAATAATGAGATGACCAGATAATGCAATGAGTCACAGAAATTAGGAACTCATGATTTCTAGAAAATCTATAATAGTGTGGTAAATAATGAGATGACCAGATAATGCAATGAGTCACAGAAATTAGGAACTCATGATTTCTAGAAAATCTATAATAGTGTGGTAAATAATGAGATGACCAGAAAATGCAATAAGTCACAGAAATTAAGAACTCATGATTTCTAGAAAATCTATAATAGTGTGGTAAATAATGAGATGACCAGAAAATGCAATGAGTCACAGAAATTAGGAACTCATGATTTCTAGAAAATCTATAATAGTGTGGTAAATAATGAGATGACCAGATAATGCAATGAGTCACAGAAATTAGGAACTCATGATTTCTAGAAAATCTATAATAGTGTGGTAAATAATGAGATGACCAGATAATGCAATGAGTCACAGAAATTAGGAACTCATGATTTCTAGAAAATCTATAATAGTGTGGTAAATAATGAGATGACCAGAAAATGCAATGAGTCACAGAAATTAGGAACTCATGATTTCTATAAAATCTATAATAGTGTGGTAAATAATGAGATGACCAGAAAATGCAATAAGTCACAGAAATTAAGAACTGATGATTTCTAGAAAATCTATAATAGTGTGGTAAATAATGAGATGACCAGAAAATGCAATGAGTCACAGAAATTAGGAACTCATGATTTCTAGAAAATCTATAATAGTGTGGTAAATAATGAGATGACCAGAAAATGCAATGAGTCACAGAAATTAGGAACTCATGATTTCTAGAAAATCTATAATAGTGTGGTAAATAATGAGATGACCAGAAAATGCAATAAGTCACAGAAATTAGGAACTCATGATTTCTAGAAAATCTATAATAGTGTGGTAAATAATGAGATGACCAGATAATGCAATGAGTCACAGAAATTAGGAACTCATGATTTCTAGAAAATCTATAATAGTGTGGTAAATAATGAGATGACCAGAAAATGCAATAAGTCACAGAAATTAGGAACTCATGATTTCTAGAAAATCTATAATAGTGTGGTAAATAATGAGATGACCAGATAATGCAATGAGTCACAGAAATTAGGAACTGATGATTTCTAGAAAATCTATAATAGTGTGGTAAATAATGAGATGACCAGATAATGCAATGAGTCACAGAAATTAGGAACTCATGATTTCTAGAAAATCTATAATAGTGTGGTAAATAATGAGATGACCAGATAATGCAATGAGTCACAGAAATTAGGAACTCATGATTTCTAGAAAATCTATAATAGTGTGGTAAATAATGAGATGACCAGATAATGCAATGAGTCACAGAAATTAGGAACTCATGATTTCTAGAAAATCTATAATAGTGTGGTAAATAATGAGATGACCAGATAATGCAATGAGTCACAGAAATTAGGAACTCATGATTTCTAGAAAATCTATAATAGTGTGGTAAATAATGAGATGACCAGAAAATGCAATAAGTCACAGAAATTAAGAACTCATGATTTCTAGAAAATCTATAATAGTGTGGTAAATAATGAGATGACCAGAAAATGCAATGAGTCACAGAAATTAGGAACTCATGATTTCTAGAAAATCTATAATAGTGTGGTAAATAATGAGATGACCAGATAATGCAATGAGTCACAGAAATTAGGAACTCATGATTTCTAGAAAATCTATAATAGTGTGGTAAATAATGAGATGACCAGATAATGCAATGAGTCACAGAAATTAGGAACTCATGATTTCTAGAAAATCTATAATAGTGTGGTAAATAATGAGATGACCAGAAAATGCAATGAGTCACAGAAATTAGGAACTCATGATTTCTATAAAATCTATAATAGTGTGGTAAATAATGAGATGACCAGAAAATGCAATAAGTCACAGAAATTAAGAACTGATGATTTCTAGAAAATCTATAATAGTGTGGTAAATAATGAGATGACCAGAAAATGCAATGAGTCACAGAAATTAGGAACTCATGATTTCTAGAAAATCTATAATAGTGTGGTAAATAATGAGATGACCAGAAAATGCAATGAGTCACAGAAATTAGGAACTCATGATTTCTGGAAAATCTATAATAGTGTGGTAAATAATGAGATGACCAGAAAATGCAATGAGTCACAGAAATTAGGAACTCATGATTTCTAGAAAATCTATAATAGTGTGGTAAATAATGAGCAATCACCAATTCGTTACATTATCCAACCACGATGACGTCGCTTGCACGACAACAGATACGGCATAACTGTTTACCTGGCAATTCGTCTTTACACCTTGGACTCCTCAAACCACTTCCTCCCCAATTTCCTAATATGGACAGAAGCCACACTTGATGATCTTGATATTATAAAAAACCTTGACACCTCCAAAGCATGTGGACCTGATCTGATCCCTGCTATAGTAATAAAAAGAATGCTCTGCTAAGCTGGCCCCTGTTCTCTCCAGATTCTATAAGAGTATAAGTAAAAAAAAAAAAGATCCATGATCCACCCCTATTTCTAGACGTGTTGTCTATATCATCAGTCTAGCCATGAATAACTGACTTGATGTTGTCTCAAACGCAATACGATATAACTGGTCTGGTGGTGAGGAACCAACTGACTATAGGCAACAGAACTGACTTGGACGAAATAGGCACAGTGGACAATGATGTTCTCACTTCAGAGATTTAACTGAAAAAGGTGAAAAGAGAGATGGGTTTGACAAACATGTTGGCACCTCAACCGTCAGACTAAAATGGGAGAAAAGAGGAAATGGACTTCTGAGTCACAACTTTTTTATGGGTGACCATGTGGCTAAATCAACCAATGGTTGATGGTCATGTAATTTGGAACTCCACGCATTGGAAAGAGTTCTCGGTTATTAAGAAATATAAAAAATAAGAGTGTAATACTTATTAATATATGTATTACAGAAGATCGCAACAACATCGGTACCGTCGGTTTCAAATTCTAACAAAGGGGACCTATAATAGGCCTCGTTACTGGACTCACTGCAGCCTCTGTTTATCT
>OY744546.1:21718283-21925783 GCA_963556195.1 Sepiola atlantica | reverse complement strand
GGGGGCACTGGTGTGGACATTGCCCCAAATCCTGCACAATAATTTAAAAGACCGATGTGTGTGATAGTACACTGTTATGTCCACATATGGAATGGCTAAACATTATCCCTATGGCATGGTCACAGATAAAATAGACCACATACAACAATGACACCAAATAAATATAAAAGACGTTAGGCTCAATAGAAAGATCTGAGCATCATAATCGGCATGGGCTCCTTTGATAGACTACATGGAGAACCCGGTAGACATCTTGGCCCTTTTTATTTCAGGTAACAGAATACAACAGACCAAATCCAGGTAAATAAATATGATCAGCACAAATCAAAGACCACGCAGGGGAAGAAATGGGCCACAAAAGAAATCAGACTAGTAGTAGAGTGCAATTACAAAAGCAATCCCCACACAAAAGGGGCTACTTTACACATATAGAACATAGTCCCAAAGTTACGACATTGATTTTCAAAACACCCTGTATATGTAAAAACAACGATTTACTTGTCTCCCCACGAGGGCAGAGTTAGACACAAGGTCGGTTTGTAATTTAAGGAAAATCAAGCTCCTCCAAAAGGGTCACTCTGGATTGGGACAAAAATAAAAATTGCTTCAGTCCAGAAGGATTCCTCCTTTACCGATCGAGTACAGAACCTTGATCCGAGCCCGAAAGCTGAGAAGTACTTACTGATTTTGCATGATTTGCGTTTTGACATAATTAATGCCTTCGATGAAGAACGTTTCCAATTCCGTCCTTTGTTCAAGAATGTTGCGCGCCAATCGCTTCACTTTGTGCATTCCTTTCGTCTTCAATCCAATGATTTGTTTCAAGCGTTCGTTTTCCGCCTTGTAAACCTCAATTTGCTGCCCGGATTCCTTCATGCACACCGCTCTCTGGTTTTCAAACTGTTTCATCATGTCACGCAGAGACTCTTCCAGGATGTCAACTTTCATAGAAAACTTTTGGAAATTGAGAAAAGAAAAAAGTAATCGACATATCAACCCTTTTTGAGTCATTTAATTGAATACAAGTCACCATTTCAAGTCATTTCCCAGTTAAAGGAAGGAACTTCTTAATTTGTTATTGACATTAGGTATTACTCCCAAACAATTTATTTTAAAGTAAAATCCGTAAAATAGAAAGTATCCACTCGGTCATGCCTGCCGTTTTTTAAATCGGAAATTGACAACCGGTGTTTATCAAAAAAAAAGTTCTCTATTATATTTTAGGATGGATGTTGTTTTTTTTAGCGGGCAATTAATAATTTATTTTCAACAATTAATTTAATTATTAACACATGATAAAATCAAACTGTGTTTTTATAATTGGACATTTTGTATTTTTGAAGATATTTTTCACAAATAATCAAATAAAACTTTTTTTTATAATTGGAATGTTTTTTGTTTTTGTTTTTATTTTTTAAATAATTTATTTTGAAAATATATTGAAAATAGTTTAACAGTTTTTTATTAATAGAAATTTAACAAAATTTAAATATAGTACTAATTCACCTTTTTATATAGGCAAAACATTAAACATCATCATAATAACGTATCCAATGCAGAATATTTGTGCATGCCCAACAGTAGTTATCGAGGAAATAGTTTCCATAATCTCTTTTAATATTCTAATAATAATTTCAATATTTTAATAATTATTTTAATATTCTCTTGTCATGTCTTAATATTTTAAGCGGTCTGAAATAAACCCAGGCTAGTTCACAGAGTCAAGTTTTTCTGGTGCCATCATTTATAGTGGTTAGTAAGAACCACTATTAATGAGGACTGGAAGTGCCAAAGTCGCTGAGCCGCATGTGTGAGAATCCATCTTTTTTCAGCAAGTCATCAGCTAGCAGATTGCTCCCTAAGGATTATTCATTCACTTTGAAATCATTGTAAACTTGTTACTTTTTTCAAACGTATTTCCTTTTTATAGATGTCAAGCATGAAAGAAAATAGGAAATTACAACATGGCCGCCAACGATTAAGGCCTTGCATTAAAGTTTGATTTTCAAACCTTTAAAAAGTAAATTAGAATGTAATTTCGGGATAAAAAATACAATTTAAGACTAATTAATAAATTTCATCCAAAATGTGTGTGCAAGTCAAACGAAATAAGCGAGATATTCAAAAAATAATATATTGTAAATAAACTGTTGGGTTTGAAAAAAAAATCACATATTCAAAGAAACTGTTCGTTTTCTCAAATTTTAATTTCATAAAAAAACTGTTCGTTTTGAAAAAAAACCCAAAAAAACAACACACATTTTAATTTATATCAATAAATGTTCTATTAAGTAATTATTTTGAATTATTGATTTTGTGTTACTTTACTGAATTCGTAATCTTTCATATTTGATTTACTTTTAAATTACAAAAAATTCCAGGATTATCTTCCGTTGACGCTACTGTAACTGAAACAAATGAAAACAAGAATCTCTATTCTGCATAAATGCCTTAATTTTAACTATTTAGTAATTTGAAAAGATTTTTTTAAGTTTTCGGCGCTTATTCGTAATACTTTACCACCCGTTTTTCTCAACTTTTTTACTGACCAAATTTTTTTTCTTTTTCGGTCACTAGAGAATTCCATGCTTTTATTTGAAAATTTTTTAATTCTTCTTTTCTGTGTACAATCATGTCACTAGAGAATTCCGGGTTTAGTATAATAGAAATACAAAAAAAGGTTAAATTGCTAGAAATTGAAATTGCTACTTATTCAGCATTCTGGATTAATTAGAGAATCAAGAAACATTATTTATTCTTTTTGGAAATGAGAGCAACTCTTATCAAATTATTCAGCTAATGATAATGAAATATTCATACAAAGAATAAAACTGTCTAAGAATAGGAATTTGTCTTCTTGTGTTTATAAACCAATAAATATTTCCATGCGGCATAACTGATCGTCTTTTCATTCGATGTAGACAAAGTTGTCATAACAATCAACTCAAACATTAAAAATAATCCGGAAAGAATGAACTTATTTAAAAAATGAATATTAAATCAGACAAATTATTTTTCCAAGAAAAATGTTCATGTTTTAAAAATTCTAAAATTTATGACAAAACCATTTTATTATTAAGTATTAATTTAATGTTTGCTGTCAAGCCGACACAAATTACACGAAATAATACATTTGCATTAAAATTTCTAATAAAGTAATGGGTTAATTATATTCCGTGATCGTTAATTAATAAATCCTGAAATTTTCATTAAAATTGGTTGATTTCCTTAATTTTGATGAATTTAAAAATTCATCAAAATTAAGGAAATCAAGGAATATCTACTAAAGTGAAGGGAGAGGTCAAAATGACCACAGTCTGACTGTTAGACAGATCTCGTTTGTTACTTTATAGCATGATGTAATTTCCCAGTGCACTGGCCTGGTTATTACGATGGTCGTGGGATGACAGAGTCAGTTTTCCCTGTGTCCTTATTTACTTGCCCCCCTACGAGGGAAGAGATAGACATAAAATCGAGTTCTAATGTGCAGAAAAACCACCTCCCAAAACAGGGGCTTTTAGCTTTGATAATTGGTGATGAATTTTTAAATAATAATAATAAAACTAAAATTTCAATCCTCATCTAAAAAATTCCCAAACATTAAAATACATATTTCGAATGTCATGGCCACCATGAAAATGTTACCATATTGTTTATCTCACAAATGATGTCTGTGAGAATCTCAGTACTTTTCAGTCAATTTATTTAAAACATAATAAGGCACTTTTTTCATGGCATTGTTTTTTTTTGTTGTTTTTTTTTTTTACTTTTGTTTGCCGCAAACAAGGCATATTGCCACTGAAGATGTAAGCGGCTACTATGATAGGGGCCAGATTTATAAGGGAAACAACCTGAGTGGGGAGTTGGGCAGCAAGATGTCTGTTCACATTACATTTAAATTTCTGCAGTCAGGGAAACAGGTAACCGGAAGGAAATTTAAAAGGCAAGCGGTCTCAGGAAAGAATCTCTCAGCATCTAGAGACCTCTACAGAGAAGGGGTATGACTTTGCTACAAATCGGGCAGGTCGGGTTTTTTTTCGTTGAGAGGGTACAAGGGCAGTAAGTTCATTGGAGTACATTCTGTGGAAGTATTTGTAAAACAAGCACAGGGATACAACACTGCAGTGACATGACAGGAGCTCTAGTTTGGCAGACAGTATGGGATCTATGTGGATAAAAATTATTTTTTGTGCCCTGTCCAAGAGGAAGAGGCTAGTGGTTGGTGCACCAGCCGAGATGTGGCAACAATACCTGATGCACGAGTGAATGGTGGCTTTGTAGAGATATAGGATACTGGTAGGTGTGATAAGTTTTCTTGTCCGATAGAAGGATCACTAAAAATAGATTTGAAAATGAAATTTCCAATTCGAAATTATGACAAAAAAAGACGTTACCTTTGAATTTAATTTTCGGAGTTTTTTCATTTGGACTACTTTTTTGTGCAGCAGTATTTTCTGTTCTTTCATGATCGTTTTGAGGTTGTCTTGCTCACGGATGTACTGCTCCTTTTCCTTTGCTAAAGCTTCTGCAGCATCGATGTGATATTTAAGCGCCTCCGTCAGCCGGATATTCTCTTTATATACCAACTTTGTTGTATCATTTAAATTTCTACAAATAAAAAGCAAAGCTGGATATTTGTAAATGAATGCATTTCAAACGTAACCATGACAGCACCATGTGCCAATCATTGCCGAAAATGGAAAAAAATTCATATTGCATCCAAAAATGATCAGCTGCTGAGGACACGATGGAAGCGAAATTTAATGGTTTTCAATAAACTCATATTCTGAGGCTGATTTATCTTATTTTGACATATTGGGTAAAAATCAATGTTTTGACCATAAAGATTTATCATCTAAGAGTGTGTGAGAACTCGTTTGAAGCGAAATCTTACTAATGAAAAGAGAAAAATCCTCTAAAACTCAAATTCCAGAGTACTGGAGCAGAATTACCATTGAGCATTGTGCCAAATCACTTTTTCCACTGTAACCTCGTAAATATTTATTGTCTAAGTTGAGATCTTATTAGAAGTGGAATTTAATGCTTTTTCGGATGAAAAAAAAAACCCAACATTTCCGATATCTCAAATTACGGGTATCGTCTCGTTATAATGGATGCTTTTGATCATTTTTGAACTCCAACTCATTTTTTCTTAAAGTAAAAAAAAATCAGAATTTCCACAATTGCGGGAATGACCTAAGTTTTATGATACTATATGACCCAATCAGCAAATGGAAGGGTTTCCAAAGTTGTGGAAATTTTGGAAATTCATTTTGAACTTTGCAAAAGACCTGAGTTAAAAATCCTTTCTAATATATCCCATCTGTACTCTAAATGCTTCTTCTTGTTTTAAATTTATGGATTTAAATGCAAAAATAGCCTTATAAAGCTATATACATCATTAATATATCTTATTTATGTTATTTTAATGATTAGTTTGGGTTCAATTTTTTAGTATTGTATCATTTTTCATTTGAGCGGTCAAGTTCAAAAGGTCATATACTTTTAAAGAAAAAACTTTTGATCTACTTTTTTGCATTGTTTCACATGTAATCCCCTAGTTTTTAATTCTGTATCATTTAGCCATATTTGGTGATATCAAATTTGGGTCTGGATTTACGCCGGTCTATTGGGGGTTGTCGGTCCTGTGCAGTTCTAGGAGGTGCACCCTCTCAGGCTTTTCCTCCCCTCTTTGGGGAGGGTAAGTTTATTGCTTACTGTCTGAGGCGCCCCTACCGGGGAATGCCGACGGGACTGCCTAGGCAATTTTTAAATGGCCAGAGTGCTCACCTCTCGAGCGCTGGCTTATCTAATCCCACTTTCCCGACCTTGTGTCACATCTTACCTTGTGGGAGGTAGATAAATAAAATTAGTTGTTCTCTCTCTCTCTCTCTCTCTCTCTCTCTCTCTCTCTCTCTCTCTCTCTCTCTCTCTCTCTCCAGACGAATCTTGAGAAATAATACTACCGGTTTCTTATTTTTTATTCATTTTTCTGAATCTGGTGATTCATATGCAGAGGAATAATATCTCGCGTAATATGAATTCTTAACACCCTGATCAAAGAGTAGCTTCACTTCTATTCCCCCCCCCCCCGACCTACAAGGTAAATAAGCATTTTTTAATTCTTATTTTTTCCAAAAAGTTCAGCAGTTTTGATCAACCCAAGAGCAAAGACTTACAAAATGGCTTCTTCGTGTGCTTTTTTGGCAAGTTCAGCAATCTTCTGGCTTGATTCTTGTCTGAGTTGATACTGAAACAAAAAAAGGACAACTTAACTTGGCCTTTTGGCTAAGATCAAAGTGTAGTATTTGTTCCGATGGATACTGCACCCTATAGACTGGTGTCGTCTTATCCTTTGGGTCTTGATTCTGCCGGTCTGTGGGTCTGTCCTGTGCAGTTCTAGGAGGTCCACCCTCCCAGGCTTCGTCTCCCCTCTTTGGGGAGGAGTAAGTTTATTGCTTACTGCCTGAGGCGCCCCTACCGGGGAATGCCGCCGGGGCTGCCCAGGCAATTTTTAATGGCCAGAGTGCTCACTTTCTCGGGCGCTGGCTTTTCAAACCCCACTTTCCCGACCCGACCTTGGGTCACATCTTACTTGTGGGAGTAAGATAAACCTGGCCTTGTGCCTAACCTCCTGGAGAGGAGGTAAATAAATACAATATTATCATTTACAAAACATGAGGATTCCAATAATATGTGAGAGAGGCAGAGTACAACAAATGTGTTCGGTCTTGTATGGCTGAAAGACATATTATTTATCCCCTTGCCAGGAGGTTAGACACAAGGTCAGGCGCGGTTTTGATAACGCAGTGCACTAGGATAAGCGCACTCTGGCCTTTTTTTTTACTAACGAGTCACCACTTATCAAGGCCCAAAGGCCACTCGAGGATAAGGGTTAATGAGTGTCAGGTGAACAGTGACACAACACCGTGATGATTGGTGATAATGGTGGAAGTTTGGCAGAATTTGATTATTTAGGAGGATGGCCTAGCAATTTGTTTACATTGGACTTGAAAACGACAATGTTGTAGTCAGCTGGGTACAGCCCTGCAGTATTGTATTCTACAGATGCGTAGTTCTAGGAAAGAAACTTTGCTCATGGAAGTTTCGTTTAGTTTTAGGCAGAGAGAGTGAGAAAGGAAAATTATTTACAGTGGTTGTAGCTAGACGAGTTTTTGCTGTGAATGTTTTACAGGAGGGAATCATAGATTGGAGCTCAGTCGAGCACCAACTATGGAAATAATAATAGAGTAGAAAAAAATTAGCAACATCTCTTCAGTGAGAAAGAGGTAGTAGGGAGGAGAAGAGGATATCGACCACTAGATTTCAAAGTTGGTTTTGTACTCTGTCAAGGCAGGAAAGGGTGCTCTGAGCAGCACCTCCCCAGATGTGGCAACAAAAAATACCTGAGCAGCCTCGTGGGCATTCCCTAGTAAGGGTGCCTCAGGCGATTAACAATGAACTAACCCCTTTTCAGAAAGAAGGTAAAGCCTGGGAGAGGGGACTTCTTAATGGTCGATGACACAACCTCAAAACTACACAATCTTCGTTGCAACGCTGCAGAAAATTGCTGCTTTCACTGTAAAGACTTCCTTAAGAAATTGCATCAGAAAACTGCATCTCAACAGGTACGAGTTTGGTTTAGCTGTTTTGTTTAACGGCATATCAACCCTTTTCGCGTTATTTAATACCGAATCAGGTCATTTTGGAAAAAGATTTTATGCTTCAACTTCTTTATATCGTTAAATATTTATTTGTGTTCGGTTTGATTGTTTTGTAGAGGAAAATTGTTGTTTTTGTTTTTAGCTTTGCAGAACATGATTGAGTTTTGCAAAGGGGAAGGAAAAAAATAGTAACATCAATGTTTGGTGCATTTTAAGTCGGGAAGTCGATATTTTCAGACAGCCTGATCTGGTAGCACCAGATCAACTGGTACGACTATATTGCCGGCTGTTAATTGTCCCAAACGCTCCAAAATGTGTACCATATCGATGTTGACAGCCCAAGGCCATGTTGTAGGCCGTCTAAGACATGGAGGGAATCAGTGATGACGACAAAATGCTCATGGCAGGCGGCATCAGCAAAATGGTAGTCATCCACAAAACGTCTGACCTCAGCATGAGACACAAAGACGGAAAATGAAAATAATCGATATAATAATGTCATGTTCGTACATACGTTATCACCTTTTACACACATTTAAAAAAATTGAGATCTGCCGATCAGCAAGATGGTGATTACTGATTAATCGTAATTGTATTCTAAATATCGCCTCCACTAAGGATTGAACCATCATTATTATTCTTTTATTATTCTTATATAGAAGTAAAGAGACTTATTATTTTGCCATTTAATTTACATATGCGTTTGTGCTGTGTACAAACACACATATGTAAATTAGATGGCAATGCTGGAAAAAGAGAATAACTCTTTCTCTAAATGCTCACAGAGAAATTAAGAAATAGTAATTGAATCAACATAGAGTGAGAGGAGTGAGAGAAATAAATAGATAGCTAGGAGAGAGATGGGTGACTTGTTCAATTAATTACAAATTACGGTTAATTAGAACAATTAAAGCAATTTCTTTTCAAATATAACTCAGAACTAAGGTATATTTTAACATGTATTTTATGTGATTAAAGTATATAGGAAAAAAAGACTTAGGGAAACTAACGTTGATTTTCTCACATTTAGTATAATAATAGATTACTAGTGGGACCCGAGGAAATTCCACAATTGCATTCTTCTAAATACTCTTGTTAATGCAGTTTCAGAATATAACTAGTTATGGGGGTCTCTCTCCAAAACCTATGTAGGACTTTGTGACATATTTCCATTCTATAGACGTCAGGTGTGAACGCAGACCCCATGATATTATTATACCATCTTTTGACAGAACTGATACTATACTTTGATCCGAGCCGAAAACCAAGAAAGTGTATTTTAGTTCGAGTTTCATATTTGACACAACAACAACATTAGATGAAACTTTTTAAAAATTTGTGAATTGTATCTTCAGCGATCAGGCGATCCCATCTTTTATAAAAAGGAGTGGAGAGTGATAACGTACGTTCAAACATGAAATTGCTTTAGCATATAATTATATACATTATTATTATTAATCTATGCTATATTCTCGGCCAAAATGTAAGTAGTACTTCAAACATTTGCGACTACACCCTCGAGGTTGTTGAGATCTTCACATACCTCGGTTCCATCATCTCCAGCAATCTCTTCCTGGATGCAGAACTTCACAAATGTATCGACAAGGCGGCAACAGCCATGGCTCGCTTAATAAAGAGAGTCTAGAATAACAAGATGCTGACCACCAATACCAAGATGAAGGTGTACCGGGCCTGCGTGTTCAGAACGCTGCTCTACGGCAGTGAATCTTGGGCCCTACTCCCGCCAAGAGAACAGACTCATCACCTTCCACCTGCACGACCTCAGAAGAATCATAAGAATCGCCTGGCAGGACCACATCTCAAATAAGAGAGTTCTTGATCAGGCGGACATCTCGAGCATGTTCACTCTGCTCATCCAACGATGACTCCGATGGCTTGGCCATGTCAGGCGAATGGACGATAGGAGGATCCATAAGGATATTCTTTATGGCGAGCTCGCAACCGGTTCCAGACCAGCAGAAAGACCTGCTCTACGCAACAAGGATGTCTGCAAGCAAGACACGAGGACAGGTGGCATCGACCCGACAGGCTGGGAGTCCATCGTCGCTGAAGATCGCAGACGCTGGAGAAGAGCTGTAAAGGCATGCTACAAGAGGAGTGAGGAGGGGAGAGCCCAGCAGTGGAGGGAGAGGAGAGAGCACAGACGGCAGAGGGCTGAAACAGACTTCTCGCAACCAGATACCACTTACATCTGTGGCAACTGCAATAGAGCCTGTGAATCCAGGATAGGCTTGTACAGTCACAGCAGACGCTGCAATTCGACAATGGACAAATATGAGGTGCAGAACTCCATTGTCTCCTGAGACAGACGAATGCCAACAATATTATTATTAATCTATACTATATTTGTTGTGTCTGTCTGTCTAGATTGAAAACAAAGCCCTATGCCAAGATAGACAAACTTTTGCGGATAACATTTTACAAAGAATCCAATTTCGTATTAGGTGTTTATATAATGATATCGTGGGGTCTGCATTCGCACTGGACATCCATAAGCAGCAATAACAATGGTTTACTTCATTTCCACGTAATGCCGGGTGTGTCTGCTGGTTAAAAAATAAAACGGAAATATAAGAAATATTCTTGTTTCCCAACCTTTTCTTCAAGGAATTTTTTCTCACACTGCGCCAAATCGTTTTGGTACTTCGCATGCTTATCTTCGGCCGTTTTTTTCAACTGGAAATAAATTGAGACAAAAAAGATTTGAAGTTACTTTATTGGAGTTCATCTTAACATAAACTGTAAGACCATCTTCTGTATAATTCTTATATATATAAGAATTATATATATAAGAATCGCCAAAAGAAAGGAAAACAAGGCACTTTGATAAACAACAAATTATATTTATAAGTTTTATAAGCCAAAACCAACGCAGGTATATATTTTTTTTAAATAAATATTTATTTATTTAAAATCAACTTAGTTTCGACGATATAACGTCTTCTTCAGGAATAGTAACATTTTTTTCTTCTTCTTTTTCCTTTTTCATGGCATGGTGTCACTAAAGATCGTACGGATTTTTCTAGTGACACCATGCCACGAAAAAAGAAAAAGAAGAAGAAGAAAAATGTTACTATTCCTGAAGTAAACGTTGTATCATCGAAACTAAGTTGATTTTCAATAAATAAATATTTATTTAAAAATATACATATATATTTACATTGTTTTGGCTTCTAGATCTTACAAATTCAAATCACACAACGCTTACATCGAGGAACAATTTCTAATTCAACAAATAATATATTTATTTATATGACCTATGCCGTTGGGGTTAGGTTACAGTGAAGAAAGGAATTAAAGTTAATGATAAAGTCTTTTCATGGAGCAATATATCTTCAAGTGAAGATAGCCTTGCTCGGTGTCTAGTTGACAGGGGCAGGAGAAAGGGTCAACGTCTTCTTTTGTCTCAGCTTGGAAGTTATCTGTCTGCCCTGCAATCCCCTAAAAAAAAACTCTGAATGGAGTCTCTAAAAGATCCAATCTAAATTTATACGCCCAGGAGTCTGATTGATCATCATCTGACCAAATAACCTCGTTAAAGGAAAAGAAATGTCAATTTTTATGACTGCAATAACTTTTGATTTGAATATATTATGAAATATATATAGGTCGTCATCGACTTATGACTTGTTTAACTTACGATCAACCAACTTTACGACTATAACGATCATAGTCACTTATCATACATTTCATTGTAGTGTATTTTATTCTAGTTAATTTAATTTAATTTAATTCATTTTTTTGCACAACTTTTAAATATTTTTCTCTGCTAAAATGTTTTTTAACTGGCACCCTTTCTACATCTATAATAATACAACCTTCCAAGCACAATCCCCAATTTCACTGACACCCCCTCTCACAGCAACACAATACTAGCTAAAAAATGTTACATTTAAAATCAAATTCCGTTTTAAGCTAAAATAGGAATTATATCTCTTACATTTTGAGCTTTTTAGGTCATTATTTGAAATTGTCTCCATTGCAATAATTTTCCTTGCCAGAAAAATTATTTCTGGAAAGAAACTGGAGCAAATTATACTTATTTAGTGTAAAGCACATGCCGTAGTGATAAAAAAGAACAAATCACAAGTCAAAATCAAATATCAATTTGTCAGACTTATTTCTATTTAGGTCTTACATGTAAAATCCAACAAGATAATTTTATATATTAGAAGAAAGAAAAAGGTGCTATTGGACTTTCTTGACTGGAGCAATTTCGTTTCGACTATTCTTCATTTATCGTCTCCTCTTATCGATATTAAGTTCATTTTGTACCTGATATTAAATCGTTCAGAGCACTCATTTGTACGAGATATTTTTAATTCTTTCATAGCCGATATTATTTCTTTCGCCCCAATAAATTATTTTTGTAAAACATTCCAATAAATTATTATTGTAACGCTAACTCTAAAACATTCCAATAAATTATTTTTGTAACGCAAACTCTAAAACATTCCAATAAATAATTTTTGTAAAACATTCCAATAAATTATTTTTGTAACGCAAACTCTAAAACATTCCAATAAATTATTTTTGTAACGCAAACTCTAACACATTCCAATAAATTATTTTTTTAACGCAAACTCTAAAACATTTCAATAAATTATTTTTGGTAACGCAAACTCTAAAACATTCCAATAAATTATTTTTGTAACGCTAACTCTAAAACATTCCAATAAATTATTTTTCAAAACATTTGTTACGATCTTCTAACCTTATCCTACATTTAACCCAACTCTAACTCAGACTTCGGGTTAGTGGTAAAAATATTTTGTTAACTGCCCTAAAACGCTAGAATGGCCCAGAAATGCGAGGGGGGATCATTTAATGTTAAATTTATATATAAAACTTTCTAAAATAATAAAATAAAATAATCACCTAAAAAAGTAGAATCTCATTGTTTTGGAAGGGGGATCAGTGGTGAATGTTAATTTACAAATTTGAAAAGAAAACCCATCTTAGTCTAATTTTCTTTGTAAGGTAAAGAAAATAAGGTAGATTATACAAAAAACGAAATGGACCAAAACGAAATGGACCAAAACGAAATGGACCAAAACGAAATTGTTCCAGTCAAGAAAGTTACAAAAGTACTGGGGAAAAAAAGTCTAGCATTTCACTACCGTACATCTTGGATTTCTTTTTCCATCTCCAACTTTTTGTTGAGGAATTTCTGCACACGTTCCAATTTATTTTCATAGGCTTCTGCTTCCTTTCGTTTGGCATTCAGTTTGTCTTCAAGTTCATTGATCTGGTTATGAAATTTAAAAGTCTACAAAAAAAAAGGACAGAAAAGAAGAGATTGAAAAGAAATTCAATTAAAATTTAATGGTCTCCAAAACTAAAATTACTGTATTTTTTTTTTACTGTATTCACTCAAAACCAGACATATTGCCACTGAAGTGTAAGGGGTCACTGTAATATGGACCAGATTTATAATGGGGTAATCTAGGTAAAGTTGGGCAGCAAGTTGTTTGTTCACATTACATTTAAATTTCTGTATGTTGGTACAGTTGTGGAAACACAGAAAAGGAAAGAAATTACAAAGGCAAGATATCAGAGTAGAAAATTTTCCGGCATCTAGGGACATCTACAATGAAGGGGTGTGATTTTGCTGCTAGTTGAGAGGGTCAGAGTATTTATGTTACGGGAAAGTAAGTTAATCGGAGCACATTCTGTAGAAATACTTTTGAAACAAGGGATGCAACACTGAATCTTAGCATACAGTGCATGACCTATTAAGGTTAGAAATTCTTTTTCTGCACCCAGTCCAAGAGGAAGAGGCTAGTGGTTGATGTATCAGCCGAGATATGGCAACAATACTACATGCATTTTGAGCCTGGAGCGAAGTACACATATTTAGTGCAAATAAAATGCTGCAATGATAAAAAAAGATAGAAATTGCTAGTCAGAATCAACCATCGATTTGTCAGATTTATTGCTATTCAGATCTAACATGGAAAATCCGACAAGATAACTTTATATATTAGAAGAAAAAGAAGACTAGAATTTCACCACCCTATATCTATGAAATTTAAAAGTCTACAAAGACAGAAAGACAAAAGAAAAAAAATTCAATTAAAATTTAATGGTTTGCAAAATAAGATTACTGTAATATGTTGATACTAGTGTGCACCCTCTGTCAAAAAATGACAAAAAAAAAATTCAATTAAAATTTAATGGTTTGCAAAATAAGATTACTGTAATATGTTGATACTAGTGTGCACCCTCTGTCAAAAAATGACAAAAAAAAAATTCAATTAAAATTTAATGGTTTGCAAAATAAGATTACTGTAATATGTTGATACTAGTGTGCACCCTCTGTCAAAAAATGACAAAAGAAAAAAAATTCAATTAAAATTTAATGGTTTGCAAAATAAGATTACTGTAATATGTTGATACTAGTGTGCACCCTCTGTCAAAAAATGACAAAAGAAAAAAAATTCAATTAAAATTTAATGGTTTGCAAAATAAGATTACTGTAATATGTTGATACTAGTGTGCACCCTCTGTCAAAAAATGACAAAAGAAAAAAAATTCAATTAAAATTTAATGGTTTGCAAAATAAGATTGCTGTAATATGTTGATACTAGTGTGCACCCTCTGTCAAAAAAGACAAAAAAAAAATTCAATTAAAATTTAATTGTTTGCAAAATAAGATTACTGTAATATGTTGATACTAGTGTGCACCCTCTGTCAAAAAATGACAAACAAAAAAATTCAATTAAAATTTAATGGTTTGCAAAATAAGATTGCTGTAATATGTTGATACTAGTGTGCACCCTCTGTCAAAAAATGACAAACAAAAAAATTCAATTAAAATTTAATGGTTTGCAAAATAAGATTACTGTAATATGTTGATACTAGTGTGCACCCTCTGTCAAAAAATGACAAAAAAAAATGTTTATGCTTCGCCAGTGTTCGCACTAATCTAAATGAATAAATGCAACCGTTTTGCCAACTTATTCGGATTATATTACCATCAAAACGGGTTAGGCTTATTTAACTCAATGATACAACATAACATTTTGAAATACTGTATATATAGTAATTCGCTCACATCGAAACAAAGATATGTGTATGCTTAATTTGAATACTTATGTCTAAAACAATTTCTAATAAATTATTATTCTATATTATTCATTCGTAATTTTTATTGCCCTGTTTTTGTACATAAAATGATTTTGTGTTATAGAAACTGCTGTTTACCATGGATTTCTCGCTGGCAAATACCATTGGTCTTCTCTGGGATTTGGGGTGGCAATAGGTCTCCCCAAGGTCCCGGTACTCTCCTCACCCTTCTAGTAGAGGTCTGGTTAGTGCTTTCCATCTTCCGTCTTTCCATCCCCCTTGACCTTTCACAACTATTTTGTGTGGTACCAGCCGAGGCTAGTGTCATTGCATTGTGTTGTGGAGGGTGTGGGGCCAGTTTCAGTTCCTTTGGGTTCATGTGGTGGTGTTCTTTCTATGATTTTGTTTTTATTTCTATTGCAACTTCCTTGTGACTGGTTAGTATTCATAGTTTATGTGGGTTGGTTTCCCCATTCGAGGATTTTCCTTAAGATTTCAGTTGTTTTCATCATTGCCGTCCGTTGCATAGTTTTAGTCTTCTCTTTGATTCCAATTTCTTCCAGTCTTTTTTCCAGGTTTTTCGGGAGTGTTCTTAGCGCTCCTACGATTATTGGTATCATTCTGACTTTCTTCATGTTCCATATTGTTGTTGTTGTTGTTATTATTATTATTATTATTATTATTAATTATTATTATTATTATTATTATTATTAGTTATTATTATTATTATTATTATTATTATTATTATTATTATTATTTATGAAAGCGATTTAATAAAAAGATAAAGATAACCTTCCAAAAACGTTGTTAGATTTTCCTTAATTTTCAAGGGAGCTAATTGTAATTTTTATTGTCCTATTTTCAAAATGTGAAATGACAATTGTTTTTTTCTTCTTTTCTGCAATGAAGGCTACAGTTAGATTAATTGCTGCCGTGGGAAAGGGTCGTCTCATCCAGCTACAAACACACTCCCACGTTGAAACTGTTCATATCAGCGAGCGATCACCGGGCGAACAGCAACAGGTTAGCTCTGTGGGGGCAAAAGATCATTCAAAGCAGAACAAAAGAAAAAGAACAATGTTCAACATCTCGGTCGGGTTTTTTTTTGTATAGAAGAGTAATTATTAATAAAATAAAAAAATTGATTTTACATTGGATTAATGTCTACCATACTCGTAAATGTCTTTAGGAAAGGTTGTGTTTTCTCTAAGTTATTTTGTTAGTTCTCTGTGTGTGCAAATTCTTTACACAAGTAGTTGTTTAAGTCACAACTCAACGAGTGAAGGCGGTGGCTAGAATTTTGTCCGGTTTGTTTTCTTCGACGCATGCTACCTCGGCGCATGTCAGGCGTCCCTTCAACTCTGTCTCAATCTAACTTTAACTGTCTCTGTCACTGGCTCGTGCGTGAAAAAAACACATTCTTTTATTGAAGATGTCTATCGTTGTACACACCCTTTCTCCGCCATCTTACTTCCTGCGTGTCTTCCTCTCTCAAGGAGGGTGGGGACGGGCGCCTCACTCTTTCTTTTCCCAAAATAATTGGGATTTTCTCTTTAGTCTGGCGTTATCGCCAAAAGCAAACACTTTCTCATTTTGTCACACAGCCGGAGGCGTTCTGTGCCCGGCTTGTAATTAACGATGACAGGCCCAAATAAATCTCTGTCAAGATGTCATAACATCTTTTTAAACAACCGTCACAGAATAATATCGCTTTATTGATATTTCAAAATTGAATTTGTGATATGGAATTCTCTAATCTCCACCTCCCATCTGGCAACTGTTTCCTCGCCTTCGGTGGTAATCGACTCTGACTATCTTACACGATTCCGTGTTCTGTCATTTGAATAAGTTCGTTTCTACGTCAAATATATACTAGTTTTATATCTCCACTTCATCTCGACGCAGGACCCTCAGTCGGCATAGTAGAAATATAAATATCAACAATGATTGTAATGAGGCGGAGAGGATGATGATGATGATGATGATGATGATGATGAATTATTATACATAGATCAAAAGATCCTGAAGGAGATAAAAAGCAGGAAAAAGAACATAGCCATGGCATGGATTGCCTTTAAAAAGCCTATAACAGAATCCCTTAAGCATGGATAATTGAATGCTTAAAAATGTACAAGATACCCGACAAGATTATGAATCTTATTAAGAAAGCAATGGAAACATGGAGACTAGAACTGGCAGATGAAGGACAACACTTGACTGAGATAAAAATACAGAGAGGCATTTTCCAAGGAGACTCCCTATCACCACTACTGTTTATCATAGCCATGATGCCACTCAACGATAAATGTTTACAAGTTTACAGACACAGAGCAAAGAATAAACTATCTCATGTACATGGACTACCTGAAACTATTTGCAAAAAGGAAAAAGGAACTGGAAAAGCTGATAAATACGACCAGAATCTTGAGCGAGGACATTCAAATAGAATTCGGAATGAAAAAGTGTGCACTGCTAGAGATGAAAAGGGGACACAATAGAGGGCATAGAAATGCTCAACCAAGAGGAGATGAGGGTGCTAGGCGAACAGGATAGCTATAAATATTTGAGAGTTCTGAAAGCAGACACCATCAAATCTACAGAAATGAAAGAGAAGATTGAAAAAGAATATTTGCGAAGAACAAGAAAACTCTTAGAAACGAAATTATATAGAAGAAATCTAGTAAAAGGAATAAACAGCTGGGCAGTATCAGTAATAAGATACTCTGGACCATTCATAGGCTGGACTAAAGAAGAACTCAGACACTTTGATCAGAAGACTAGAAAATTAATGACCATGCACAACGCACTACACCCAAAAGAAGATACAGACAAGCTCTACGTGAAAAGAAACGAACAGGGAAAAGGACTGGTAAGTATAGATAACTGTGTGGAAGACACAAAAAAAGAGCTGAAGAAATACATAACCCAGAACATGGAAAGGCTGATCACCGCAGCAAGAGACACTGCCCCAATGAACAACTAAGGAAGCAACGAAACCAGAAACGAAAAGACAAGAAAAGAAAAGTGGGAAGGGAAACAACGACATGGACGTTTCATAAGACTGACAAGAGAAGAGAACCACAAAAATAGCTGGACCTGTCGAACAAAAGGACACTGGAACAGAGAAACGGAATCTTTACTGACGGCTGCACAGAACAATGCAATTAGGACAAACTACATTAAAGCTAAAATAGTTAAAAACCAGGAAAACAATAAATGCAGACTGTGTGGACAAAGAGACGAAACAGTAAATCACATAATAAGTGAATGCAACAAACTAGCCCAAAAAGAATACAAGAACAGACATGACTGTGTGGGGAAAGCAGTACACTGGGAACTATGCAAACGACTGTATTTCGAACACGTGAACAAATGGTACAAACATAAACTAGACACAGTACTGGAAAACGAAAAACAAAATCCTCTAGGACATGGAGGTGCTAACAGATAAACTCATACAAGCAAGGAGACCGAATGTCATAACAGTCGACAAGGCGGAAAAATCCTGCCAAATAGTTGATTTTGCTGTACCAGCAGACCACAAGGTTAAGATCAAGGATAGAGAAAAACAAAACAAATACAGGGAACTCGCCAGAGAATTGAATAGGATATGGAGTAGGAAGGAAGTCAATATAATACCAATAATCGTAGGAGCACTAGGAACAATCCCGAAAAACCTGGAGAAAATACTGGGAGAAATTGGAATCCAAAGGAAGATTGACACCATACAACAGACGGCAATGATGAAAACAGCTGAAATCTTAAGGAAAATAATCGAATGCGGAAACCAACTCACATAAGCTACGAATGCTAGCAAGTCACATGTAAGTAGCAATAGCGAGAAAACAAAACACAGAAAGAACTTGGTTGCATGAAACCAAGAAACAGAAACTACAAGAAATGTTATAAACATCCCCCCCCCCAAAAAAAAGTGATGGCACCAGCCACGGCTGATACCACACAAAATAGTTGTGAAGGGTAAAGGAGGATGGAAAGACTAGGGAGAGAATGCACTAACCAGACCTGGAAACAGAAATAGTTTTGATGAAATGGTAGATCAAAGATTGTCACTGAGTTGTGAATACATCCTGTGTTTGCTTCCCTGGCGAGGCACCCACAGTGCATGAAGTAATGAGTGTTGTAGTAAGTTAATGTCAACATACACCAGCAATAAATGTAAACAATATAAAATCTTTTTTTGTGTTTCGAGTCTTCATATGTGATCAAACCTGCGAGAGAAAGTATTTCTACAAATGCTAGACGAATTCACCAACACAAGTAAGTGTGACTTTTCAGTTTTATGTAACGTTACATCTTTAATGAAACTAATGGTTTTATGACATGTAATTATAAGAAGCAATGTCATGCATAACAATTTGAGGAACTTTACTTTCATATGCAGAGGCCCTGAATGGAACAGAACGCCAAAACGTTACATGATGTGGACAATAGTCTGAAGAAAAAACATGCAGATGGTCTTGAGATTCTTAAAAGAGACCAGAAGATTTGAATGACTCACCAACGCTTCAATCTTTTCCTGTTGTTGAACTTTCAATTCTGTCACTTGTTTCTGCAAGTATTCTGTCTAAAATGGAAAGAAGAAGAAGAAGAAGAATCAAAATACTTTTTTGAAGAAGCATTTTAGAATTTGGAAACCTTTAGGGTTGTGAACATTCACAATGATACATGCTTAGTGGGGTTGTAATGCATGCAGACAACAGGCCTGTGATGTGAAAAAATATCTGGCTTGGGGGTTGACTACCCAAAATATGATTTCTCCACTTGGAAATGTGATTGTCTCTTTAAGCAAGTGATTGTGAGCCACTTGAAATACTACAGAAATTATGACCACTCCAATAATAGACACTTTCGTCGGTCAGTTTTTATGTCGAGTGATAAAACAACTCATCATTTTCAAGTGCGCTTGCTGTGTGGCCTTCCCCCAAATGACAGTAATTTCTATGTATATTAAAGCAAACACAGGCATGAGAAGTTTGTTTTTTTTTTGGTCGGAATCTGGGTACAGTCATGAATTTGAGTCGGTCGGTCTTTGTTTTACGTTCAGTTGGAAGTGACTGTCATTCTGAGTGCAAGCCTGTCGTCCGGTAAAGAATCATTGTAACTTCACAAAATAAAATATTGTTACTTGTTTTAAAACTCAAAGTTGTAATTTTATTTGGAAGGGAAATGTCTTGGTTACAGCACTGACCAAGATTGACACTACAATCAAGCACCGAATTTTGAAGAAGACAATGAGTAGACAATCACAACGAGCACAGTGAACGCACACAAACACAAGTTCACGAGGTCGGTGTTGTCGTTCCATCAGCAATCGTTATATTTCATAGTTCCGGGTCTCAAGGGCTGTGTATGCTGGGGTCGCTGGAAGCGGTCTAAAGTCATTAGTTTCGCCATTGTGAGCAGGTACTTATGGAGGAGGCCACGAAACGGCTGACTTTATCTCTGAAACGTTGCTGAATGGAGGAATGGCAGGCAGCAGATAAATCAAGGTTGCACAGATTTGTAGAGGACCCAGATAACCTACCAGGCATGGACCTCCCTTGCCGGCAGTGGACAATGCTCAACCGCCTCAGGACAGGTGCCGGCAGTTTCGCCGCGACCATGAAAGGATGGGGACTCAGGGACTCAGCTGTCTGTGACTGTGGTCACTCTGAACAGACAGTAGACCACATCATCGAGTCATGCCTTAAACATCGACCACCCAACGGCGAAGCCGGCATAGCTGTGCTAGACAACAAAACATTAGCATGGCTTTTCTCAACCGAGCTGATGATCTAACAGTGAGATGCTGTGAAGCAAACGAAAGAAGAAGAAGAGCTGTGTATCATGTCCAATGGATTATGTCTCATACTAATATGTTTAAACTAAAATAATTTAGGTGACCTAAATAGGATTTAACAGATGAAGCACTAAAATAAAAGACTATGGACTCACCACAACTGATCGCATCACAAAAAACGAACAACACCACCACTAATGGCCGACCTCCCTCACAGACAGTAATGCTTTTTGTTCTCTTCCAACATCTTGGTCTTTCAGTTGTTTGCCTTCATGCTACTCTTCTTGGCCTTTTGGCTAAGATCAAAGTGTAGTATCTGTTCCGATGGATACTACACCCCATAGACTGGTATTGTCTTGGCCTTCGGGGCTTGATTTACGCCGATCTATGGGTCTGTCTTGTGCAATTCTAGGAGGTCCACCCTCCCAGGCTTGGCCTCTCCTCTTTGGAGAGGAGTAAGTTTATTGTTTACTGCCTGAGGCGCCCCTACCGGAGAATGCCGACGGAGCTACCCAGGCAATTTTTAAACCCTACTTTCTCGACCCGACCTTGGGTCACATCTTACTTGTGAGAGTAAGATAAAAACTGGTCTTGTGCCTAACTCCTGGAGAGGAGTAAATCAATACTCAGTTTAATTAACCTGTTACGTCAGATAATAAACGTTGTTATCGGTTTAATAATAAACCAAAAATTATCAAAACACGAAGTATAACCTTTAACAGATTTATTTAACAACTTACAAATGAAATGGTTATGTAAGAGACGCTGGATGCGTTATGATTAAAGTCTGTGATGCAAAGCAGTTTTTTTTATATCCCATACTGCCATGGGCATCGTTGTTTTCCCTAAGGGAGATAACTATCCCTTCTTTAATGCAAGGGAAATAACTCATCATTATTTTTATTTAACTTCAGATCATCGATGCAAGGTTCAGGTTCTAATCACACTGGAAACTGTTTATGCAGGACATACTAGCAACTTATTCTTGTGGTGGGCAAATGATACTTTTTCACACACCAGTGTTTTGTATACCAGACGCAAACGGACTCTATTTCATCAACAAATCACCCTCACCATTTCGCTGCCAGACTCTGACTCCGCTTCACCATTTCTACTATAGGGTGGGCAAAAATAAGGGTCCTATTTTAAAAAATTCATAACTTTTTTATTTATTGATTTAAAAAAATTTTTTTTTTTAGAATAAGTAAAGGACCCCTTCCGAAGCAAGCATGAGCCGTATTAGCCCTAAGGAACGTACCCTCATTTAGAAAACATTATTTTTGCTTAAAAAACTCAAAACAGTGTAAAAAACAATACTTTAGTTTTTGTAAGTTTTAAGAAGTGTTTTTCGGCTAAAATTTGTTTTGTTTATTTCAAAAAATCTCGGAAGGGTCAGTCTATACACACATACAGTTTGGTGAGTTTAACTTTTATTTTGTGGAAGTTATTCAAATTCAAGTTATTCAAATTTAAAGATAGGACCCTTATTTTGGCCCAAGTAACAAACTCAGTTTATGATGTGATTCTTAAACTTTCACCTTGTTCTATGATTTTCACCACTTTCACATGAGAAGGGATCACCTAAAATAGCTAAATATAAACTAAATAGATAGCTAAATGAGCTAAATAAATAGCTAAAACACCTGAATACAAAATAACCATCGTTTTAGTCTGGATTTAGACAGAAAGATGCCTAACAACCAATCCCCATAAAATAGTTGTCCTATCCTACGTAATTTGCTTTGATCATCACGGAAACTGTTGGTCAGTTGTTCGGTCATGTCTCAAGGACTACATGTCATTTCTGAAGTGCTACATCTCACACTAGGATGTGTAATGTTTCATTGTCTACTTATCATGTATCAATGAATTCGTGTTAGGTCTCAAGGGCTACATCTCACACTACTGCTTTCTGTCATGTCTCATGGCCTATTGTCATGTCTCACGGATTACTTGTTATGGGCGAAATGGGCTCAATGTCGAATTTAGGCGACCTGAGCATTCAGCATCATTTGTGACTATACGACCGTGTTCAAAATCAACATACCACCTCTTAAGGATTGTTTCTGAGGGAGCAGAGTTCGATTAAGACTTATCAAATCATTGCTTTGCTTGAACAATATTTTTTCTCATCAGAAAGCAATGCTTTATCAACAAACGAAATTCTGATTTTCCTATTGTTTTACAAATTTGCAACAATAGCTTCACTTAAATAACTGTAATTTGTAAACTAATAATACGATTGGGATCAGATTTTGACGTATGCAATTTGAAGGTTAGTACTTTATAATAAATCATCTGGAATTTTTATTAATGGCGTCATTTATCTGTCAGGCTTGGGACGCATTGAGTGATGTGTCAGTTGTTCGGTCATATCCCATGGACTACTGTTACTTCTCGCACTTGTATGTATAATGTTTCATGGTTTACTTGTCATGTATCACGGAATTCATTTTATGTTTTAAAGCCTGTGTTAAGTCTCAAGGGTTACATCTCGTACTGCTTTCTGTAATGTTTCATGGCCTATTGTCATGTCTCGTCGGATTCTTATTATATATCATGGACTATATGCTATGTCTCCAGGGCTACATCTCATAATACTATCTGTTATGTCTCATTGGATACTTGTCATATTTTAATTACTACTATTATGCTTCTGACCAGCCAATTATCATTTGTTATTGCTGTACTATGTTATTGGCAATATAATAACGTATTTTGCTACAATTGATTCTAAAAATTACTTAGTCCAGCCCAGGCAATCTGATAATATGAACATTTTTTTTACTGAAAAATAAAATTCAGCAAGGGGAATAACTCATACATTTTAATTGAAGAATACAATAAAAGTTGTTTTCCTTACAACTAAAATTTTATTTCTTTTTCTATATAAGTTTAAAAAATGTGCAAACAAATATAAATTAAAAGCTAAAATGATTTAATTGCATTCCAGGTAACAGCGGATAGGTACATCTATTAGATTATAAAGAACGTGGATCGATGTAGTTTTTTGTTGTTGTTGTTGTTGTTGTTGTTGTTTCGAGGTCAAATAAAATAAGTTGATTTTGAACCTCAACTTTTCATTTCTCTAAATGACTGAAATAAAATGCCCCTCCACCTCTTCGCTCCCCTGGTTACGAGGGTGCGACTAAAATTATCTCGTCTTAAGAATGCAAACAACAATTTAAGAGTGTTTGAAAAATGATTGGCAGGTCTGTTTGAAAAGCTTTCAAAACTAAAATAAACATAAAACAATCTTCACCTTTTGTTATGATACATCTCCATGGGGGTTCTTTCATACCCCTAAACCAATTACCCCTTCCCCATAACTACTATCAACATGGTATTAACTTGCTGATTATTTCACTCAACACTCAATTTAAAAATGACAGCTTGAATTCTTCCCCATATAATGCTACATTTGAAATAATATCCTTGAGGTCGATACCAGATACCCACAGTCAAAACCGGGGTGTGGAGTTATATAATTCCTTATTTAAATGCATTTTTTTTTTACTACATTCTGTCGCCCCCCCCCTTTTTGGGACGTATATTATTACTTGTGCTTCTTTATTTTTATTATTTATTATTTTTATTTATACACACATAAAAGTAATCACGCGTTTCATATATATATATATAAAACAAAATAAACAAATAAATAATATCTATAAAAATGCCATACATTCCAGCACTAGTGTGAGTTATCTCCGTGATACAGCTTCAGGCTTCAGAATCTGGGGTGTTGGTTTCGAATCTCGCTAGGTTCAGCCATGTTGCTCCCCATCTGGGGGCATCATATTAGTGAAAGAAAAATTATTCCCAACTAGCATTAAGGTAAGAGTGTTATATTCGTTCAAAAGTATCGCAAACAAAATAAAAATAAAATGACATCTATATATGATGTAATGTATACGCATGTGGATAATAATTGAATATATATATATATATATATATATATATATATATATATATATATATATATATATAAAGTAATCCAACAAAAGATATAAGCGTCAACTAATATCTTATAATTAGTGAAAACATCCGGATAAAAACTGAAGCTCAATATACTGGATAGAGCATTAATATTATAATATAAAATGAAATAATAAAATAAGGTGTCAATCAAATTTTATTAAAATTCAAAGTTCAAGCAAAGTATCTTAACGTCCTTAGCTCATGAGTTTTCAAAGATAAATCTTCTCCTCAGAGGACCATTACCATAGTAACATCACTACAGGTAATAAAATTACACTTTGAAAATATATAAAAATATATACAAAAATACATAAAAATATATAACATCAAATATATCAACCCAAAAACATACTTTTTTGTTGAATCTATACAATTCATCCAAGTCATAGAGTTTAAAAGACATAATCAGGAAATATATCCAGAAGTCCAGGAGGCTGACTGAAAATTAATCCAGGTAATGAGTGAAAGTCCCAAAACTAGAAATTGAAAGAATTGAAAAAGTAGTCCAGTCGTGAGATGCGTCAGCAATCGATGAAGTGAACAGTATCCAATGTTTATGTTAATCCGATAAATAAATCAAATCAAATAAAAAGTTCAATAAACTCACTCAAAATTCCCAGAAATTGATCTGAACATTACAAATCAAATCAAAGTTCGCTTGTCAAATGGAGAATCCGTTAAATCCGATTTGAGAAAAATTAAAATTGAATTGAGTCCACAAAGCCGGTCATTTCTTCCCCCGAATCGAATAAAAATAATTCAATGAGTAAACTTTGAAATTATTCGTCCTCCCGCGAACCAAACAGGACCCTTCTTAGCCGAACAGAAGGCAATATTAAAATCGCTAAATGCCTGCTTATTCGAACGACGTTATCAGAGCGGAAGTCAAAATGTCTATTGTAACAAAGAAAGAAACAAATATCCTGCGTCGGCAAGCCCGCCAAATCAACTCAATTCAAACCGGATGTTATCTGTCTGGGTCAAAGAATAAGTCTAGGTCAAAAGAAAAGGGCAGGCATATTTAGGTCAGAGCGTCCAATCAAATATACTTGCTCAAATAGCTACTTAAATGTCTAACTTACAATAAAACCAGATTTCACAAATCTCGTCCTATCAAATAATGTAGATAATTAAAAATTACGAAATTATCAAAGTAATTTGAATTTAATAATTCAATAGTTTAATTTAAGATTTACTTTTATCAAATTATAAATTACGAAGTTATAAAGTAATTAGAATTTAATAATTTAATAATTTAATAGTTCAATTTAAGATTTAATTTTATCAGATTAGGAAGTTAATTTAAAGTTTAATTTTTTCTAATTAAGTTTAATTTTTCCTAATTAAGAGGTTGTAAAGATATTTAGATTTTGAAATATTAGATATTTAAACGTTTACAACTTCAGAGTCTAAACCTTTCACTCATTACCTGGATTAATTTTCAGTCAGCCTTCTGGACTTCTGGATATATTTCCTGATTATGTCTTTTAAACTCTATGACTTGGATGGATTGTATAGATTCAACAAAAAAGTATGTTTTTGGGCTGATATATTTGATGTTATATATTTTTATGTATTTTGTATATATTTTTATATATTTTCAAAATGTAATTTTATTACCTGTAGTGATGTCACTATGGTAATCGTCCTCTGAGGAGAAGATTTATCTTTGAAAACTCATGAGCTAAGGACGTTAAGATACTTTGCTTGAACTTTGAATTTTAATAAAATTTGATTGACACCTTATTTTATTATTTCATTTTATATATATATATATATATATATATATATATATATATATATATATATATATATATATATATATATATACGTTTCATCCTAATGGAATCATCAGTGTGAAAGATAACTGTTCAGCCGGTCGCACGTTCGAATCTCAGACACGAGTCACCTTTAACTCATTTTCCGACGCTCTAACCAAATGGCCAACTTCAACAGCAATACAAGCCGAGAAATAGATCCTATTTATGTCATATTAAGCGGACAATATAGTTAGCCATCTTAATAATGTTCAACAGATCACATGGACAGGAACTTTGCATTTTTAGCTTAGATTAGACAGCTTATTCTATTTTCTCTTAAAGAGCCCATCCGAAAGGGGACTATAAATAATTATATAATAATGAATATTTAATTATTATCCACATACGTTTACGTTTCATTCTAATGGAATCATCAGTGTGGAAGATAACTGTTTAGCCGGTTGCACAATTCGCATTTATGATTAAAAGAAATAAAGCCAGTCGACCGGTTTCGCCCTCACTCTACAGAGCTGAATCGCATAAGTGAGCTATCACGGTGGGGTTCTGTTGATACACTATTTTGATTTTAATTCAAGTATCATACTGGTTTACTGAGTTTTTATTTGATATATTTATGATTATATAATTTTATAGTTTAAAAAGAGCTAATTTACTAATTTTGTGAATACCAGGGCTTGAGTATAAAAATAATAAATTAAATTCAGAATTTTTTTTAACTCAGTAACATGAATGTAGGAAATGTTTGAATGAATGTGTGCATACTATTGATAACTATCCCCTTTAATATGTGTATGTAAATATTTAATGTATGGTAGATAGTGTGTGAGAGGTGATTTTACTTGTGTCTGGAACATGAATGTGCATTAATCTTGAATTGCTTGCAGTAGAACTAAGTATGCGTGTTGGCTAAGCGATTGAAGGGTTAAGGGAGGGAGTGGGTCGAGGACAGGAGGGTCTTCCGTGAAAGTTAAACTGTACATAGACCTGGCAGATGTGTTGGAGTGGGAGGAGGGACCGTCTAATCGTAGGAATAATAAATTACATGCTTAATGAGGTTAACTGTCTGTTGGCATTCCTCCCTTTTTTCGGTCTGGTTTCTTTTGGAAAATTTAAATTTTAACTTTTTAAATCACTTTAAAGTCCTGAATGAGACATATGAGTGTCGAAATGTTGGTTGATCCACATAGACTGTTTCTTATGTTTATTTAATATTATTTATAAAAGCTCTAATTTGTATTGAGCACTTTTGAAAAAATATTGGTTTTAGTTCATGCTATCAATATATTTGAACTTATTTAATTAATCAATATATATATATATATATATTATATAATTATTATTTAATTTAGTAAATAAATATATTTATATCCTGAGACATATATATGTTTTGCATTTTTATGCTCATCAGTATGGAAATTAAGTAGCCGTACAGCTGGTATTTTTAAAATATCCACATACATATATGTTTCATCTTTACCAAGAATTATCAGTGTGGCGAGGTATAACTGTACCACCGGTCACAGGATCCGAACCCCGGCCTGATGTCACCTTTGACTTTTATGTGACATCTTTGCCACTGCCACTGAGACTGCTATACGACGAAGGAAGAGAAATATACTTATATTCATGAAATGAATACAGTCAGCCTCCATAAAGTGTTCAACCAAGGGGAAGGAACTTTAAAACCTCCTCCCCACTGCCGACGTGTGTCACTTTATGCCAATATATGAGATTTTTTTCCTTTTCTTTTCTTTGCTCTCTGGTTTCTTTACCTTTTTTTCTCTCTTTTTCTTTTTCTGCCAGGTCTAATGCCATTTTTGTAAATTTAAAATTAAAATAATCTTCACTTATTTCGGATGAGAGAGTGACAGAAATGAGAGTGATAGGAGTAAAATTGGGAGAGGGGTCATTGACATACAGTAAGAGAGGAAAAGAGTGATAGATAGAAATTTAGGAAGAGAAGGGGCATTTGGTGAGATAATTGAAATTGAAGGCCAATTAAAATAAAAAAATTTCAAACATAACTCAATCACAAAAGTTAGGAATATTTTAGTATGTATTTTTTCTGATTAAAATATATAGGAAAAAAGCCTTAGGGAAACAAACGTTGATTAATTCAACTTTAGTATAATAATAGAAGTATATAAAAATAAATTTATGTTCAACGTATTAGACACCTGGCTAAGTAAGTAAAGTAAAGTGGTCGACCGTAGTCGAGGGCGACCCGAAGCTCCCTTTTCATTAGCTATTACACCGAGATGTAGGGGAGAGCGCCACTCGTTTCCCAGGATTACTCCACTTACCTTTGATCCTCACCTTATACTGCTGAGTGTTATGCAAGGGGTCATCAAGTACCATTTTGTAAATCTTTGGCATGACTTGACCGAGGATTGAACCCTGGTCTCCCGGTTCATTACTGAACACTCTTACCATTATATCAAATGGGTTGGTAAACATTGGGTAGGTCCACTAGTACATGATAAATTCTGTTGGATACAAATCTTTAATCTTATAGACTGTAATCACAAATTACTATCATATACTACCTCCCCTACCTATCTTCTTACTTGAACTATTCCTATTTTTAGCCAATCATATCTTTTCCCGCCTCAAATCAATCAACTTAATAAAGTTTATTATCTCAGCTTGTTCGGGCATGTTACTTCCTTTTCTTTATTTAAAAAAATAAAACTTTTATTCACGCCAAACAATACGTATTGCCACTGAGACGTAAGGATCCAGATTTATAGGGGACATCCTAAGTGGGAGTTGTGCAGCAAGATGTTTGTTCACATTACATTTAAATTTCTGCGTGTTGGTACAGTCAGGGAAACAGGGAGCAGGGAGGGAATTCCAAAGGCAAACGATCACAGGAAAGTAGAAAGTTTTCTGGCATCTGGGGACCTCTACAGTGAAAGGGTGGGATTTTGTTGCTCGTCGGGTTGGTCTGGGGTATTTAAGTTCGTCGAAGCACATTCTGTAGAAGTACTTGTACAACAGACATAGGGATGCAACATTGTGGAAAGCAGCATGACTTAACTGGGTTCTCGCAAAATGTCCTTATGAGTTCTGCAAGAACAAGTGAGATAAGCTGATGCACTTTTGACTTGTTATTTATTTTCAGAAATGGGTAAACGTGAATATTAGCTGCCACTTAAGTTTTTTTTCAAAAAGGTGATATAAAATTGTGTAAAGACGATAAAATTTGTATATTTTTTAAAGATTATGACATGCTGACCGTATTGGAGTTTAAATCAGTTTTGTATAACGTATGAAATCTGAAGAAAAACACTTTTTAAGTGAGTAAATATGCTAACATTATCGGGTTATTTCCCAGATAACGACATGTTTGATTGGATCAAGGTTAGTCGGTAAAAAACAGAATCAGAAGTAAAGTCTTTTAGTGACTTATATAAAAATAATTTAAATTAAAATCTTTATAAGAAATATTTTTATAAATACTTTAACTTTTAAAATAAATTATTTTTATGAATACTTTAATTTTTTAAATAAATTATTTTTATAAATACTTTACTTTTTTTAAATAAATTATTTTTATAAATACTTAAATTTTTTTAAATACATTATTTTTATAAATACTTTAACTTTTTAATTGAATTATTTTATAAATACTTTATTATTTTAAATAAATTATTTTTATAAATACTTTAATGTTTTTAAATAAATTATTTTTATGAATACTTTAATTTTTTTAATAAATTATTTTTATAAATACTTTAATTTTTTTAATAAATTATTTTTATGAATACTTTAATTTTTTTAATAAATTATTTTTATAAATACTTTAATTTTTTTAATAAATTATTTTTATAAATACTGTATTTTTTTTAATAAATTATTTTTATGAATACTTTAATTTTTTTAATAATTTATTTTTATAAATACTTGAATTTTTTTAATAAATTATTTTTATGAATACTTTAATTTTTTTAATAAATTATTTTTATAAATACTTTAATTTTTTTAATAAATTATTTTTATATATACTTTACTTTTTTTAAATAAATTATTTTTATAAATACTTTAACTTTTTTAAATACATTATTTTTATAGATACTTTAACTTTTCAATTAAATTATTTTATAAATACTTTATTTTTTTAAATAAATTATTTTTATAAATACTTTAATTATTTTAAATAAATTATTTTTATAAATACTTTAATGTTTTTGAATAAATTATTTTATAAATACTTTATTTTTTTAAATAAATTATTTTTATAAATACTTTACTTTTTTTAAATAAATTATTTTTATAAATACTTAAATTTTTTTAAATACATTATTTTTATAAATACTTTAACTTTTTAATTGAATTATTTTATAAATACTTTATTATTTTAAATAAATTATTTTTATAAATACTTTACTGTTTTTAAATAAATTATTTTATAAATATTTAAATTTTTTAAATAAATTATTTTTATAAATACTTTAATTTTTTTAATAAATTATTTTTATGAATACTTTAATTATTTAAATAAATTATTTTTATAGATACTTTACTTTTTTTAAATAAATTATTTTTATAAATACTTTAACTTTTTTAAATACATTATTTTTATAGATACTTTAACTTTTTAATTAAATTATTTTATAGATACTTTATTTTTTTAAATAAATTATTTTTATAAATACTTTAATTATTTTAAATAAATTATTTTTATAAATACTTTAATGTTTTTGAATAAATTATTTTATAAATACTTTATTTTTTTAAATAAATTATTTTTATATATACTTTACTTTTTTTAAATAAATTATTTTTATAAATACTTAAATTTTTTTAAATACATTATTTTTATAAATACTTTAACTTTTTAATTGAATTATTTTATAAATACTTTATTATTTTAAATAAATTATTTTTATAAATACTTTACTGTTTTTAAATAAATTATTTTATAAATACTTTAATTTTTTAAATAAATTATTTTTATAAATACTTTAATTTTTTTAATAAATTATTTTTATGAATACTTTAATTATTTAAATAAATTATTTTTATAGATACTTTACTTTTTTAAAATAAATTATCTTTATAAATACTTTAACTTTTTTAAATACATTATTTTTATAGATACTTTAACTTTTTAATTAAATTATTTTATAAATACTTTATTTTTTTAAATAAATTATTTTTATGAATACTTTAATTATTTTAAATAAATTATTTTTATAAATACTTTAATGTTTTTGAATAAATTATTTTATAAATACTTTATTTTTTTAAATAAATTATTTGTATAAATACTTTAACTCTTTTAAATAAATTATTTTTATAGATACTTTAATTTTTAAAATAAATTATTTTATAAATACTTTAATTTTATAAATAAATTATTTTCATAAATACTTTAATTTTTAAAATAAATTATTTTTATAAATACTTTAATTTTTTAAATAAATTATTTTTTATAAATGTTTTAATTTTTTTAATAAATTATTTTTATAAATGCTTTATATTTTTTAAATAAATTATTTTTATAAATACTTTAATTTTTTAAATAAATTATTTTTATAAATACTTTAAATTTTTAAAATAAATTATTTTTATAAATACTTTAATTTTTAAATAAATTATTTTTATAAATACTTTATTTTTTTTAACGAATTATTTTTATAAATACTTTAACTTTTTAAATTAATTATTTTTATAAATACTTTAATTTTTTAAATAAATTATTTTATGAATACTTTAATTTTTTAAATAAATTATTTTTATAAATACTTTACTTTTTTTAAATAAATTATTTTTATAAATACTTTTATTTTTTAAATACATTATTTTTATAAATACTTTAACTTTTTAATTAAATTCTTTTATAAATACTTAATTTTTTAAATAAATTATTTTTATAAATACTTTAATTATTTTAAATAAATTATTTTTATAAATACTTTAATGTTTTTAAATAAATTATTTTATAAATACTTTATTTTTTTAAATAAATTACTTTTATAAATACTTTAACTCTTTTAAATAAATTATTTTATAAATACTTTTATTTTTTAAATGAATTATTTTTATAAATACTTTAATTTTTTTAATCAATTATTTTTATAAATGCTTTATATTTTTTAAATAAATTATTTTTATAAATACATTCACTTTTTAAATAAATTATTTTTATAAATACTTTAACTTTTTAAATAAATTATTTTTATAAATACTTAAACTTTTTAAATAAATAATTTTTATAAATACTTTAATTTTTTAAATAAATTATTTTTATGAATACTTTAATTTTTTTAATAAATTATTTTTATAAATACTTTAATTTTTTAAATAAATTATTTTTATCAATACTTTAACTTTTTTAAATAAATTATTTTTATAAATCACAAAAGACTTTGCTTTTTTTTTTTTTATTACACCTCGTTTCCATTCTACTTTTGTATCTATCATGACGCTATATTGGTAATAAACCAATGTACTAATTTAAAGACTGTTAAAAAGTGTTTTTTTCTCCTATTACTACATAATACTCAATTGATTTTAATTCCAATACGTTCAGCATGTCATAATCTTTAAAAAAATACAATATTTGAGCTATTGTATATCACTTTTTTGAAAAATCTTAACCGTCATCTAATCATCACGTTTACTCATAAATGTAATATTACTAAACACGCACAATATATTCTTGGTTATCGTAACATTGTAATAATAGCGGGACTCCATGGAAAGTGCAGTCACTTCAATAGTTTACTGCATCTTCTCGGCTATTTGACAAAGGGTTTGCAGAGGGGTAGTACCGTTCCAAGTTGGCCTCGAGGGTTGTCTTTGAATGGTCTCCATGCATCCCAGCAATATGTGACACATATAATATAGCCTCTTCATAATGAATGATTGTCCATGTATGGTGAGGAGCCGCATCCTCCTCGAGGTTACCCTGTTAATATGCACGGCATAAGAAGAACACGTCCGATCTAGAGGAGTATACCTTGACCACAAATGGTACTATTACACGGGTAGCAGTAGTTCCAGTTGCACTCATCGACAAACTGATAATCTGGTTCTGAGACAACATGGCTTTGCAGCAGCAGCAGCATGATGATGATGATCATGATCATCATCATCATCATCATCATCATCACATAATAATATTATTATTATTATTATTATTATTATTATTATTATTTGTACTCACTAGGAGTTCTCACACAGATCATCGTCAATTATTGCTCACCGACAACAACCAGTGGTATTTCCTGGAGTCTGAGTGACAACAAGTCTCCCCAGATTTCCAGTATTCTTCACCTCTTTTCAATAACGATGATTTCTCGCTGGTAAGGACAATTGGTCTTCTCTGGGATTTGGGTGGCAATAAGCCTCCCCAAGGTCCCAGCATTTGTCTGGTGTCAGCCTAGGCCCGCACAGTTAAAAAATAAAATTAAAAAAAAAAAAAATAATAAATAAATAAATAAAAAATAAAATAAAATAAATAATTAAATAAATAAATAAAATAATTTTTTTTTTTAATTAATTTAAATTTATTATTATCATTATCATTATCATTATCATTATTATTATTATTATTATTATTATTATTATTATTATTATTATTTATTTATTTTTTTTTTTTTTGATTTAACTTCCAAACTTGTCAGGTTTCTTTGGAAGTCATTTCCTTAACTGAAGCAAATTTTTTATAGGCCGGATGCCCATCCTGACGCCAACCCAGTGGGTGATGGGGACCAGTGTTTTTATCAAGACACCATCTCTAGGTGATTACCAACCAAGGCTAAAGAGCGCTTCACCTGCCCTGATCATATATAATTGTCAATGGGAAGGCATAACTGCTCTAGTTAGTGGAGTACCATAGACTATGAGAAGGTTTGGTGTGCCGCATATACAATCAGTCTTAAGGAAAACCATAATGAAGTTCAATAATAGTAATAAATAATAATAATAATTGTCTCGAAATTGTTCAAATGGAGTCACTTCTTGCGTGCACACGTAGTTATAAAATGTCTTTGTTTTGAACACGTACTACATACATACTACATTACGTTTAAGTATTATCTGGTAAAACTATGGTGTAATATAAGCGCCTACAGTAATTTTAGATGCTAACAAACATGCTTAAAAAGTTAAAATATCAGATGTTTTAAAGGGAGTAAAAGGCTTTCCCCCTCGTGAGAAACAAACAGCCAATTTTCAGAACGCCAGGATAACAACATACCAAATCAAGGCACATAACAAAAAAATCCAGAAAACAGATGCAAAAAGACGACTTGCAGTCTGATTAAAAAACAAGCCTATACCAGTTTGTGACGTCAACTCCTTCCTTCTATCTTTATCTGAACTTAACTTGAAGATGTCTATTGACAAAGTCCCTATTTATTTGCCTCCCCATAAGGGAAGAGTTAGATACAAGGTCGGTTTTTCATGTGGGGAAAATCCAGCTACCCAAAAAGGGACACTCTGGATTGGGGGGAAAAATTGCTTCAGTCTAGAAGTATTTCTCCTTCTAGTGTAATATCAGAACAGATACTACACTTTGCTCCTAGTCAAAAGGCCAAGTAGTTGTTAATGATGTACAAAAAAACTTTATGTTTCGGAATTTTTTAGATGAGGATTGATAATTTGTATTATTTTGATTATTTGGACTACTATTCTCATCTTAGTTGTTATTTTCACAACGTTTCGGCCGATGTAACCTTCGACCTTTTTCAGGTACATTTTTTTGAACTTGAGAATCTTTATGTTGAACTCGGGAACCCATATGGAATTTCGAACCTTACTCTTTATTTAATCCAGAGGATAGATTCTTCTTGTGGTGCAACGGATAAAGGCATTCATTAACACTGAGTTCTAACTGACAGTCTTCTCAAGGTTAAAGGTTCAATTCTTACTACAGGCAGTAATAACTAAGAATAATATAATATTTAATTAACACTTTCACCCGGTCAATCTGCCTCCGTGGATTAAATAAAGGTTTCAGTTCAAAATTCCCTATAGATTCCTGAGTTTAACATAAGATTCCCAATTCTAAAAGATGCATCTGAAGTCGGAGGTTACATCGGCTGAAACGTTGTGAAAATAACAACCAAGATGAGAATAGTAGTTCAAATTATCAATCCTCATCAAAATTTAAAAAAGTAAAGTTATTTTGGTCATCATTAACGACTTTGTCAATAGATATCTTCAAGTTAAGGTCGGATAAAGATAGAAGGAAGGAGTTGATGTCATAAACTAGCATAGACTTGTTTTGAATCACACTGAAGTCATCCTTTCGCATCTGTTTCTGGGGAGTTTTGTGTGCCTCTGATGCAGCTGAAGAAAGTTGGGGATTACACCAGCTGAAAAGCTGTGAAAATAACAATGAAGAAGAGAATAGTAGTCTGAATAACCCAAAAGAATTTTAATTCATATGGCTGCAAATAAAACTAATAAAGAAAGACTTATTTATGATGTGTGTTACCTTGTCGTCTCTTTCTGCCTCCTGTTTTTTCAATAAATTAACTGCATCAATCATTTCCCATTCCGCCCGTTTCATACTTGTCTGTAAGGCATGATTCTCCATAAGAAGTCTGTGGACTGTTTCTCTTAAAAAACAAAATTAAAAAAAACACATCTTGAAATCTTGAAATAATAATGATGATGATGATGATGATGATGATGATGATCATCATCATCATCATCCTCATCATCCTCATCAATTTAACCTCTGTTTTAAATGTTGCCATGTGTTGGACGGCTTTAGAAAATGACTTCTAAACTAACCTATCTCTAACTTTCTCTCAAATCCATCCTTATTACTTTCTCCCATGTTTCCGTTGGCTTTTCCTTGCCAACTAACCCTGACACTGCACCCCATAGACTGGTATTGTCTTGGCCTTCGGGGCTTGATTTACGCCGATCTATGGGTCTGTCCTGTGCAGTTCTAGGAGGTCCACCCTCCCAGGCTTCGCCTCCCCTCTTTGAGGAGGAGTAAGTTTATTGCTTACTGCCTGAGGCGCCCCTACCGGGGAATGCCGACGGGGCTGCCCAGGCAATTTTTAAAATGGCCAGAGTGCTCACCTCTCGAGCGCTGGCTTTTCAAACCCCACTTTCCCGACCCGACCTTGGGTCACATCTTACTTGTGGGAGTAGGATAAAAACTGGCCTTGTGCCTAACTTCTGGAGAGGAGTAAATAAAAACCCTGCTACTCTTGGCCTTTTGGCTAAGATCAAAGTGTAGTATCTGTTCCGATGGATACTGCACCCCATAGACTGGTATTGTCTTGGCCTTCGGGGCTTGATTTACGCCGGTCTATGAGTCTGTCCTGTGCAGTTCTAGGAGGTCCACCCTCCCAGGCTTTGCCTCCCCTCTTTGGGGAGGAGTAAGTTTATTGCTTACTGCCTGAGGCGCCCCTACCGGGGAATGCTGACAGGGCTGCCCAGGCAATTTTTAAACCCCACTTTCCCGACCTGACCTTGGGTCACATCTTACTTGTGGGAGTAAGATAAAAACTGGCCTTGTGCCTAACTCCTGGAGAGGAGTAAATCAATACTCAACTATTCTACATCTACTAACCGAAGCACTTTCATCAATTTTTTCAATGTGACCAAAGCAACAAAGTCTCCCATTCTGCACACATCTTCCTATACTATCCGGATTTTATCTTCCTCTGAGATAATCAGATCTAAGCCAGTTTTATAACTGGTTTATGCTTTGTGACAATTTTATCACAACATATTACTTTAACATCACTCTCTGTTCTTTTCCTTACCAACAGATACTTTACTCTTTGCTCTTCAAGATTCGTCTTCTCTCGTCTGACTGCAGCGCAATGACAGATGCATGATTAGATAGATCTGTAGTGTGAAATCTAACCAAACTGTTAATGCGTGATGTTGATCTACCCTATTTCAGTTGTAGATGGACTCTTCCAGAGACTATCTATAGAGTTACGACTAAGTGTCGTCGCAGTCATGGCAGCAGTCGTTGGTGGCAGTCATAGCCACAGAATCGGACGCAGACTTTCTGTAACATACTATTCTGTACTTCTGTAAATACACTCTTGTAAATATACCACCGTGTTGTCTAAATTGTTATTGGCCCTTCAAGGTCACAACACAAACCCAACACATATGTCAGAGGATTTACCGGAAGCACTACATTTGCCAAGCATAGAGGTTATCCTTACGACGAATCGGTTAGATTGGTATGGTCATGTAGATGGTTCATCGTCCTGGAGAAACTGTTGCACAAGCATGGATGTCTTGAGTCGCAAGAAGGTTGGCCGGCCAAGGAAAACTTGGAAGAAAGTGATTAGACAAGACCGTAAAGAGTGAAATTTGGAGACACTTGACCTGCTGAAGCGTGAGAACTGGAGAGGGAACTTGCGTAATATCAGAAAACGTGGAAATCCTAACCCTAACCCTAACTCTAACCCTAACTCTAACCCTAACCCTAACTCTAACCCTAACTCTAACCCTAACCCTGACTCTAACTCTAACCCTAACCCTAACTCTAACCCTTATGCTTTCATGCATAAAATAAAATATTAAATTAAAAAATAAATAAAAACTACTTGAAATGCATCCAGATGGTAAGAGTTTATGGCTATTGGTGTACCCATCTCCAAAAATTGGACGATTTATATAATAATAAAACAATATTTTTGTACTGCCATAGTTTAAAGAACATGACAACACCTTCTTCTTCTTTGCGTGTCTTTGAAGCATGTGGTCATATGACAGTTTCCCACATTTTTATGCAGTCCTTTGCAATAGTGTTGTACTCTGCAAGATCTTTCAAGCTACCCCGGTTGGGCAGTAGGGGCAGACCAGACAGATGGTTGGGTCAGTTTTGTAGCCCCATCTAGTCATAGCAACTTTTGATCGCCCCATTCCTGTTCTCAGGCGATTTAGTGTTTTCCACTAGTGCCTCTGAATCGGGAAGGTGTTCCTCAGAAGCAGGGATTCCCATGTCGTTATGAGGGGGGGGATCTTCTAGCCGTCTGGTCCACAGTTGTAGTCTGGTCTCTTCTTGAGATGTTGTTAGGGGTTCGACATGCATGAGGAAGCTTCTCCTTGACTTCAGTCGCTGGATTGTTGGTTCACGTCCATGAAGGAGATGGCGTTAATCACTGATAGCCTTTGTGATCTCTATTCGACTGGCAACTTCCCGTCTCACATCTGAAGGGGCAATGCCAGTGAGAAGATGCAGGTTGTTCAGATTGGTGGGCTTCAAGCAGCCAGTGATCAAGCGACAGGTGTTGTTCAATGCTGAGTCTAGGTTTTTGGCATGCATTGATCTGTCCAGAACAGGACAAGCATACTCCGCAGAGGAATAGCACAAGGTTAAGGCAGTACATCTTAGTGTGTGTGCCGTGGCTCCCCACTTGGAGTTGATTAGTTTCCATAGGATGTTGTTCCGGGAACTGACTTTCATTTTTGTCTTCTTTACATGTTCCCTGAATGAGAGTACGGTCCAGGGTTACACCAAGGTAGACAGGGTTAGTACGATTTTCAAGCTGTATTCGAGACCATGTGATGTTTAGGAGTCGGTTGGAGTCTCGGTTCCGGAGGTGAAACGAGCACACTTGAGTTTTTGCAGATGGTTAATCTCTTAGTAGAAGAGTAACTCATCTAAGGCTGAGTTGAGGTTTGTTTCTATTGACTCAAACATACTCTCTTGGGATATTACACAAAGGTCGTCAGCATAGATGAACCACTCAGTGTTCTGGTTCATTGGTTGGTCATTCGTGTAGATGTTGTACAGTAATGGAACCAGCACACTACCTTGAGGTAAGCCATTCTTTTGTCGGTGCCAGCGACTTTGTTTGTTGTTTAGAGTAACATAAAAGTGCCCGTCTTTTAAGATGACTCCGATTAGGTCTGTGAGTGCCAGGTCTTTTGTCAGTTCCAAGATCTTTTTCAGGAGGAGGCAGTGGTTTACCGTATCATATGCAGCAGACAGATCAACAAAGACGGCTCCCGTTACCGATCTTTTCTGAAACCCATCTTCGATGTGCTGAATGAGATTCAGGAGTTGGAATCCTGCTTGTTGGCGGATGATGGCTGGTTCAGCAACTAGAGCCAATCTGTTGAGGATTAGGTGCTCGAACAGCTTAAACATTGACATAGCAAGGAGATTGAGTGGAAACTCTTTACATGCGCTGGATTTTTGCCAGGTTTGAGAAGAGCGATGATTTTGGTTTTTCTCCAGATCTTTGGGATCCTTCTTGTTAACATACAGTTGTGCATCAACTCAAGGATCCATTTTCGTGTCAAAGGTCTAAAGTGATTGCTCTCCTTTGTGGAAATATAATCTAGACTGATGGCTTTACCAACCTTAATGGAACCGATACTGATATCGAGCTCTTTAAGTAAGAATGGTTCAGTCATTCCAGTGCTCTGGAATATTGAACACCTGTAACAACTAACATTTAAAAATAAAATAAAGCACCCACTATTTGTTTTTTATCAAAATGCAGAAAAATTCTAAGAGTTTATGGTTACTGGTGTATCCATCTCTAAAAATTGAACTCTTTAAAGCAATAATATGATGCTTTCTTGTCTGGCCACCCAGCAGTAAATGGGTACCTGACTAAAACTCAGGGAAGGTTCAAGGCAGCGGAAGGAGAGGGATGGGCTCCGCCTTCCATATGCTTTGCCCTAGACACGGTGATTCTTAACAAATCACCGCCGCTATGGCCATGAGCAGTGTGCGATGTCAGCAACGACACTCGTGCGCGTCCAGGCTATGCGACCTTTACCTTTACATTTTTTCTTGTCTGGCAGTATGATTATAAGAATCGCTTGAGAATAAAACTGAATCTTTAAAAAATGATTTACTTGTATTCTTGTTTCTGTTTCTCCGCCGCTGTCAACCGATCTTCCCAGAGGGAGGCATTTGCCTCTGCCTCTGCAATAACCCCTCCGAATGGGTCTTTTTTCCTGAAAAATATAAAAAAATATTCAGGTTTGTTAAATCCAGAAAATTTGTTAAGAGGCGAGAGAAAAGAAATGAAAAGGAAAATTTGACACTATATATGTGTGTATGTGTGTGTGTGTGTGTGTGTGTGTGTGCGTGCGTCTCTCTCTCTCTCTCTCTCTCTCTCTCTCTCTCTCTCTCTGTCTAAAGGTAAAAATATAAAAAGCAAAGTTTATATAGTTCAGATCGATTTGAATAGGAGTCAGTTTTCAAATGCAAAAATAAAGCTCAATGTTTAGAATAGAAAATAGAGCTTAGAATAAAGTATTACAATCAAAATTATACCATTCCATAATTCAATAACAGTTTTGGAACAAAAACATTACACATGTTTCTAGAGTAGTTGAAGGTAAATAAAGATAATCCAGGCAGTTTACTTCAAACAACAGCCCCCCATCATCAGAAAACGAACAAAAGACACAGTTTGAAATTTCTTTATTATGAAAAACGATCAGCCCAGTGCTAATTGTTTCTAAGTTAAGAAAAAAAGGAGAAAAAAACCCAACAAATTAACAAAAATCTATGGCGATTTAATTGTAACCTTGCTTCCCTGCACCGCCCCATACACCTGCTCCCAAATGACCTGCTCTGCGGTGTGCAAAACCCTACTTAAAGAAATCTCTTTTTAAAGAAACATGTGTCCAAGTCTTGTAAGTAATATTTTTTAAACGTTTCTTCTGCCCACTTTCCATGGAATGTTATAATTAAGGGGAAACTATCTTCAATCTATTCGGAACGGACATAAAAACTTAATCTAAATAGATACTTAATATGTTTATTTTTCTATCCAAGTGGCAAGTAGCAAGCAGGGGTGTAGGAATACCTGGCGTAGTACTCGGACATGGGATTACCCCTCTTAGTGAGATGGACGTGTAAATCTTGTCAGATCGTCCATTTAGAAGAAAAACTTTAATATAAAACCTGTGTACTGACTTCCAAGGAGGGCCTTCTTAGTCCTGGTCGACAACCTTCTCAGAGCTGGAGACTCAAACAAAAATATTGTATTTGAAAACCTACAATTGCTTAAGGAGTAGATAGGCTCTGCCTATCGCCCAGCTTTGCACTCCTTCCTTCTCTATAAGCCAAGCACAGAGATACCATCACAGAGACACATTAAAACATCCAGTGCTTGGTCTTGTTTTCTGACTAGGACAATGGACACCGTTCCAACATATCTTTCTTTCTATCTGGCAAAATTGTGGACACTTGCTTGTCACTTAGTTCCACGTGATTAGTCTGGGCCGCTTTTGTTCTGACAGGGTGAGGGTACACGTTTGACAGCTTGTCTGGCTGCTGTTTCCGACTGGTAGTACAGGAATCCTAACTTTTAGGTAGTGCTAGGAGCGGCTGCTCTATCAGCAGTTGTATAATATCGGGATAACTGTAGTGCCATGGCGCACATAGAAAGAGACCCTGCACTTATCTCTGGTGGGTTTTCCCGAGGCCACAACTCCATAAAGACCCAGCTAATAGTCTACTTGTGTGACATCCAACATACACCCACTTTGTTCAGTCCATTCTATCTAAAAATAAAATAAATGAAAATGAAAATAAAGAGGAAAAAGATTAAACCAGACCCCCCCCCCTCCAAAATCGCCTCCTTCCTTGAATCATAGCGTCTCTATTGTGCACTCCCTTTCACAAACCGTCATTTTCCCAAGCCGCCTCCTGGATCATGAGGATCAGCAAGCCTCACTTCTCGACCTATTCTTGACAACACCGTCCAAGGCTTGTGTGATAGATGTCCATAGCCCACTCGGCAAAACTGATCACCTTGTGATAATGATCGATATGACCATAAACCTCTGATCCTAAACCGAAGCCCCGTTACTGAAAACAATGAGAGACATTGCCAACGGGATGATTGAAAATCTCTCAGAAACCTCATCAGAGATTCTTTTTTGGAGTGAAACTTTTTCTCTACCTGCTGAACAGTGCGCAAATGAGATGCTGAACAGTGTGCAAATGCAAATGCGGTAACTGAATGGGTCAAAGCAGCCATAGAAGCATTTACCCCATGCGCAAATTCGATAGTATGCCCCACCCTCCTCATTGGTATACTTTGACATGTGCAGCTGCTATTGAACATAGGCAGCAAGTATTCTGCCATTTCAACCGCGATAAGTCAACTACAAATAGACAAAAATTTATAGCATTAAGAAACCATTGTAAGAGCGTAATAACCGCAGTTAAGAGTAGGTATAGGGACCCTTTTGGGGGAGCAGTGAGTAGGTATACCGAGATGACCAGAAAACGCATTGAGTCATAAAAATTAGGAACTCATGATTTTTGGAAATCTATAATAGCTTGGTTAACAATAGCCAATACAGAATTCCTCACTATTCAACCACAATGATGTCGTTTGTATGATAACGGATAAGGCTGAATTGATTGCCCAGCAGTTCGCCTTAAACTCCACCTTGGATACCACAAACTACTCCCTCCCAAATTTTCCACTATAGACGGAAACCACACTTGATGATTTGATCATCACCCCTTCCCATGTTCTGGCTATCATAAAAAACCTTAACACCTCAAAAGCATGTTGACCTGATTTATCCCTGATATAATAATAAAAAATGCTCTGCTGAAATGGCCCTTGTCCTCTCTAAACTCTATAACAAATGCCTTGCTGAATCTTGCTTCCTTGACAGATGGAAAATTGCTTCCTTGACAGATGGAAAATTGCTTCCATGGTACAAATTTTCTAGAACTCTGGTGAAAGAACTGATCTGCAAAATGTGTCTTCTCCTGCTCTTTGCTAAAATATTTGAATCAGTAATCAATCTAGCGATAGTCAATGACCTCGTTAATGCTAAACTTCTTTCTGGCCAACAGTATGAATTTAGGCAATCCCGTTCTACTGCAGATATCCTAATGGTCATCTCTGAACATATATAAAATAAACTGGACAAGGCAGATTAAGCTATGGCATAATATATCCAAAGTCTTTCCCAAGATCTGGCATGAAGGACTTTTCAGCAATTTAATTCTGTATGGTATTACTTTAATATAATCAAATCCTTCTTAGGTATAAGAAAGATCCAGGTCGGCCTCGATGGCTGTACATCACACTAATGTCGGTGTGCCTCAGTGGTCGAAACTTAGACATTTATTATTCCTGATTTTCATAAAGATCTCTCTGATGCAATCATGTCCAAGATGGGCATATTTGCTGATGACACCACACTCTATTCTTGACATGCGGGAAAATTGAACATCCACATATCCAAAGCAATGGCTGAATCTTCAGAAAATGACCTCCAGTCTGTAATAAAATGGGGCCAAAAATGGATGGTTAATGCTACAAAGACAAAGCTCCCTTCCTTTAACAATTATAAGAAATCTTTCAAACGACCGATTGTTCAACAATCGGCCTAACATTCACAGATAACATGAATTGAAATAAATAGAAGATACTGCCAAGGCTGCTGCAAAGAAGATGGGCTCCCTCTAACAGGTTAGGAAAACTTCTCACACTTGCGAGTATCCTATATCTCTATAAAGCCATCAGTCACCCATGCATGGAGTATTGTTGCCATATCTGTACTGGTGCACCAGCCACTAGTTTCTCTTGGATGTTGAATCTTTATATGAGTGTACTAGTATAGGTGTGAGTATATTTAGTGGCTTGTGTGTTTCAGGTTGCACACACATATATTTGGGTTTATTGGCTCGCATATTCTATTTATGTAAGATGTATGTACATACTTGTCTGAGTTTATGAGCGTGGCTTACTATCATCTAAATTTAGGTTACTATACAACCATAATTTGTTATCCTTTCCAAATTACCAATATATATATATATATATATATATATATATATATATGCATATAATTGTATTTTCTTGTTTTATTGGTGCATTCCATTATATGCAAATCCAAATTGATATATTGTATTTTAAAAATTATACTCTACTTCTTGTGTACCTGGATTGCTATATATGTGTATATGTGTACATGTGTATGTATATGTATTTTTTTCTGTTTTTTTTTTTCAATTTTCTTATCTTCTGTTTTTGTTGGGGATGGGGCATCCTACTGAATGCCAGACATTCACCCACTATTTCAGAGACTCCAACCGATAGATCTTTTTTTAAGATTCGAACCTTTAAGCGCAATTGTTTGTATTTCTCTTGCACTTGGTTCACTGGGAATATTTGCCAGCTAGTTTTTTTAATTCTTTTTTTGTGAAACCGGTTGCTCCTATAATTACTTGAATGATGGAGATCTTCCTAACATTCCAGTTTCTTTTCATGTCGTACATAAGACCTTGATATTTCGTTACCAGCTCTGTTTAAGCCAGCATCATTAGGGACATTGACTTCAACTAGAATTGCTACTTTCTCCCTCTTGTCCCATATCACTATGTCAGGTTTAACAGCTCCGTTTTCTAGGTATGTAGCTGTAGGAATTGCATAATAGTAGTGGATGGTGTATGTATAAATAGTTTTTGTTTTCATTTTACTTCAGCAAGTTCTCAGAGATCAAGGGGCCCCTTTTCTGGGGATAACACTTGATTTCTATATGAGAGACATAGATATCAGAGTGTTCAATCAAGATTCGCCTCTACCTCCCAAACGTTGAGTTAGTAAAGAAGTGAAGAATATTAATTTTCCTCTCCCTAATTGACGAGTTAACTATGTTATAGTATATCTTTCTTTTGGTTTCTTGGTCTTACCGGATTCCAGGACAAGAATTCATCTGGTCTGGTGGAGTATCCAGCTAAGTGCTGTTACTTGAGGTAACATCACTAGGAAAAGGTGCACCATTCCTCATATGAGCCAGTGTATAGCCATGTCGAGGGGATCTTATTTGGGGTTTGAATACTAAGTTGTTTTGAATATTTGGTCAGGGTTATTTGTACGGTGAAGTATCCTCATGTCTGATTGTCTTGACAAACCCTTGTACAGAGACACCGATGAGCGCGTGTCTCTGTGTGTACCATGTTTGATGTGTGCGTGTGTGTGTGTGAGAGAGAGACACACAGGCATACAGAGACACAGACAGACAGAGAATGTGCGTATATGTTTATATGGTAAGCTAATACGGTTGATGCGTGTGTGTGTGTGTTTATGTGTGTGTGTGTGTGTGTGTGTGTGTGTTTGGTTTAATTATGAAACTAGTTAATTCAGGCTAGAAAAGGTGTGTGTATATGTGTAAGCGAACCCGGTTGTCTAGGTGTGTGATGCTGCTGTTGTCTGTGTTATATCACGATCTGTCTACTGTCATGATGAGAAGGGAGGAACAGGAAATGTATGGGTGTCAAAATCTAACCTGATTATCGGTCAGTTTGCTGTGATGTGTAGCCTCCCCCCCCCCCCCCTCCGCCATATTTGATGGTCGAATAAATTAAAATAAATTTTACCCTTTCTCTGCGTGCTCCAGAAAGAGAAAAAAACAGAGAAAAAAAAAGTAAATAAACTAATAAAAATATCAATTTTTTTTTTATAATTAAAGCCATGTCATATGATCCTTGCTGGTTGTATGGATAGTTCTTTGATTTCTATCTCCATTTTCATACAAAGAAAGTGGCTCAACGAATTTCCGCTGGTTTGCAGCTAGAACTGAAACATGTCTGCAAATGTGTAGCCAAATTATGTTTTTATTACCAGTATATATGTTATATATATGTTATCCTAAATGTGAGTTAATCAACGATTGTTTCCCTAAGGCTTTTTTCCTATGTACTTTTACTAATGCAAAATACTACTTTAGTTCTAGAATTGAGTTATGTTTGAAAAAAAAAATCTTTTACTTGTTCTAATTAGCTGTAATTAATAATTAACCGAACAAGTCAGCCATTTCTATATTAACAATCTAGATATTTTTCTTGTTCTCTCTCATTCTATGTTAATTCATCAGCTCTCCCATCTCTAAATATATTTATATATGTAAATTAGATAGCAAACTGGTAGAGACTTGTCATTTTTAGTTAAGCAAGAAGAATTACTTAACAGATATTTCACAGATTATGAATTTTCGAAAGTGAAGCAAATAGTGGTAGTAGTTGTGAGCCAACTTGTCTAAATGAATAAATGCAAAAGTTTTTTTCATTTATTACTCTTTTTTATAATCAAAACGGGTTACTGTTATTTAAATCAATAATGCAACATAAAATTTTGATATTTATTTACTCCTCCCGGAGTTAGGCACAAGGCCAGTTTTATCTTACTCCCACAAGTAAGATGTGACCACAGCTTGGGTCGAGAAAGTGGGGTTAAAAGCCAGCGCTCGAGAGGTGAGCACTCTGGCCATTTAAAAATTGCCTGGGCAGCCCCGTCGGCATTCCCCGGTAGGGGCGCCTCAGACAGTAAGCAATAAACTTACTCCTCCCCAAAGAGGGGAGGCGAAGCCTGGGAGGGTGGACCTCCTAGAACTGCACAGGACAGGCGTGCAGTATCCATCGGAACAGATACTACACTTTGATCCTAGCCAAAAAGCCGAGTGTGGATATTTATTTACTCCTCTGCAGGAGTTAGGCACAAGGCCAGTTTTATCTTACTCCCACAAGTAAGATGTGACCCAAGATCGGGTCGAGCAAGTGGGGTTAAAAGCCAGCGCTCGAGAGGTGAGCACTCTGGCCATTTAAAAATTGCCTGGGCAGCCCCGTCGGCATTCCCCGGTAGGGGCGCCTCAGACAGTAAGCAATAAACTTACTCCTCCCCAAAGAGGGGAGGCGAAGCCTGGGAGGGTGGACCTCCTAGAACTGCACAGGACAGGCGTGCAGTATCCATCGGAACAGATACTACACTTTGATCTTAGCCAAAAGGCCGAGTCTGTATATATAGTGGAAATAAAAGATTAAGAGAGACTCTTTAGACTGTCTAATGAGCATAACTATTTTTTAAACCATTCATAATTAATTAATGTTTAATATTATCAATTTGGAATTGCATTGACTTATGTTTGCTATCAATATGCAATAGTTTCGTCTATATTAACAGTAATTAATTAAAGTTATTTAATAAATAAATCGGAAAAATAACTAAAACATCTTAAATGTTAACTCCATGTGCTGACGACCTTACAGAAGGTTGTGGCTTAATACGAACGAGGCAGAAGCAAGAAGAGAAAGGTGGAGTTGAAGAGAAAGTGTGGTTGTCTTACTCGCTCTCTCTCTTTCTATCGCCCTCTTTTTGCAGTTTTTACATTTTACGTGAAAAATAAATAACTTTTTTTATTAATTAAGTTAATGCCTAATTTATAAATTTTAACAAAAGTTCAGTAGCACTGTCCAGATTACGAGAAAAAAATAAAGATTCATATTTTGTGCATGATTTTAAGTTACATTTTTTGCTTTAAAAAATTATTCTACCTTTTTTAACTTGATGGAAAAAAAGAAAAAAAAAACAAACAATTATTTTAGAATTTTAAGTAGGGGAAAATTTTCGTATATAAATTCAATTTTTCGGCAGTTTTAGGGCAGTTAACTAAATTCTTTTTTTTATGGGAGCTAAATCCGCTGCGTTTTTTTGGAGGGGGTTGCTACTTATTTAGAAGATTATGCGTGGTTTGATAACCTTGCCACTCGGACTGAGGGTTAGTGGTAAAAAAATTTTTTATGTTCCCTAAAAAAATACAATGATCTGGAAATGTGGGAACATTTTACGTTAAATATATATACAACTGATCCCTCACTCTAAATTCTAAATTATTTGTTTTTCTTTTTTTTCCGTTGTCCACAGTGTTAACACGTAATCGCCTAAAAAAAGCAGAATGTCATTTTTTCGGGGTGGTAGGGTGTTAATCTACAAATTTGTCCATATTTAATTTTTTTAATCTTATACTTTTTTTTTTACTATACGTCCCTTTTTTATTTTAATTTTAAGCAACTGATTTTAGTTGTATTTACCTTTCTGGTGAAAATTAAATAAATAACTTTAAAATGATCTAACTAATTAAATATCTTATTTTTATGTTATAAATAAAAATATTGAAAGTTTGGATATTATTGTAGATTACCCTTCCCCCTCCCATTGATAAAATGAGATTCTACTTTTTCAGCTGATTACGTGTTAATACCCTGAAAAACCTGGCAGTAAGAGAAACAACAAAAAATATTTTAGAATTTAGAGTTGGGGGATCAGTTTAACATATAAATTTAACGTAAAATAATCCTCTATTTTGGTGCCATTCCAGGGTTTTATGGAAGTTTACCATTTTATGCCATTGGAGATGAATTCTGTGCGTTATTCTTTTTTTTGGGGGGGGGGGACCTTTTTATGGCGATTGCGTGTGGTTTTACAACATTGCCAGTCGAACTTAGGGTTAGTGTTAACAATATATTAACCTTCTGATTCTGATTCTGAGTGTCAAACTGCATCACTTCTCAGATGCCAGTAGTCAGAGTTATGGACAGTGTTCATACATCAGGCTGATAGGCAAGAACAAGGTACATTGCACCCTAGTTATGCGAAAAACTAGGGTTGCACCAACAAAAATTGCCACAATCCCAAGGTTGGAATTGACTGTAACTGTAATTTCTGCTGCTGAGAGCAACATTCTGAAGGAAGAATTCGAGCTCAGAATTGACATAGAATTTTTTTGAACAGATTCTCGAGTTGTTCTCGGTTATATCAATAATGAAGCTTGAATGTTTCATGTCTTTGTAGCGAATAGAGTACATTATGTGGCCAAAGCAGACAATCCCACTGACCATGCTTCTAAAGGCTTGATGGTGGCAGAGCTGATCAACTCTATTTGGTTCACAGGCCCAAAAGTTCTTATGGGACAAAGAAATAGAGATAGAACAAGGAACCACAGAGCTACTGGTGGGAGACTTTGATGTTTAAGTTATACAAGCTGGGAAGCAAACTAATCCACAGATGTTTGCATCACAGTTCTCCAAATGGACGATATCAGTGACTCTCATTGCCTGAATTCAGCATCTGGTTAAGAGAACTGCAAATATGCAGCCCTTAAGTCTTGAAGAAAAAAGAAAGGCTAAGCTCACAATCATCAAACTTGCACAGTAAGATGCCTTTAGGGAGAAAATGAACCTGCTCAGCCAAGGGGTTGGAAAGCTGCCTTGCAGTTACCATCTATACCAATTCGATCTATTTGTACAAGATGACATAATAAGAATTAGAGGGAGGTTGAGAAGAACGTCAGTTCCTCTCGATCTAAAAGACCCAATAATCCGCCCAAAGGATGGAATGGTTACACATCTCATCATTGCTCACTACCACAAGCCTTACAAGTTAATTCCCTACACCGACTCACAATTTGAACATTGACCCGCAATTGGTTTGAAATTATCACTGATCAGCACAATTATTAATTAATAATCTAAGATAATTTGGTGGGTGTGTAACGGTCACTAAATTGACTTTTTAGTGAGTTATTATTTTTTGTTATTATTATTATATAAATTTTTGTCGTACATTTAACGTAAATAGTAAGTTATTGGAATAGTTTCGATAACTTCATAATTAACCCCCTTTTTATCCGTTTGTACTGCCTTTTATTTACTGCGAGCCTTGGGACTCAAACAGGAAGTGGGGACGGAATCAAGGGACGAATAATGTCCTTTCCTCATTTTCAACTACTGCTAGCAACGAGGCAATACGTTTTCACCGTGACTAACTGCTATCTGTGAAAGAAAAAAGAGGTTGAAACTTCATACTGATAAAAAAAGGGTTAATTGTCAAGTTATTGAAACTATTCCAATAACTAGCTATTTATGTTAACTATACAATAAAATGTATACTTACCTGGCACAAGTCTGGAAGTAAGTGTAGTATCTGTTCCGATGGATACTGCACCCCTATAGACGGATGTCGTCTTGTCCTTCGGGGCTTGATTCCACCTGTCTGTGGGTTTGTCCTGTGCAGTTCTAGGAGGTCCACCCTCCCAGGCTTCGCCTCCCCTCTTTGGGGAGGAGTAAGTTTATTGCTTACTGCTTGAGGCGCCCCTACCGGGGAATGCCGACGGGGCTGCCCAGGCAATTTTTAAATGGTCAGAGTGCTCACCTCTCGAGCGCTGGCTTTTAACCCCACTTACTCGACCCAAGCTGTTGTCACATCTTACTTGTGGGAGTAAGATAAAACTGGCCTTGTGCCTAACTCCTGCAGAGGAGTAAATAAATATACAATAACATGTATATAATAATAATAATAACAATATATAACACATTAAAAGTTCATTTAATGACCGTTACATCCGCTCTGAAACTAGTGGAGCGGGTAAAGCCCTGTATATAAATATTTATAAATAAATTCACATTGCTCTTTATTATAGAGTGGATGATATGTGGGAAAAGTGAACACAAAGGGAAATTGGGGAGAGATTCCAAGGGTCTCTATAGTACACCTGGCCTCCAAAACCCTACCTGAGAGTTCATCATTCAAACTCCTCGGCCTAACCTTCACAGGTAACATGAATTGGAACAAATACATTGAAGACAATGCCAAGGCTGCCGCAAAGAATGTTGGCTCCCTCTACCATGCTAGTAAACTCCTCACACCTGACATTATCCTGTATCTCTACAAAGCCACCATCCTCCCATGCATGGAGTATTGTTGTCACATCTGGGCTGGTGCATCATCTACTAGTCTCTCCCTCCTTGATAAGGTCCAAAAAAGAGTCACCAACCTAATAGGTCCCTCACTGTCAACCAAGCTCCAGCCTCTGTCCCATCGCCGCAATGTAGCATCCTTGTGCTTGTTTCACAAATACTTCAATGGATTATGCTCCGATGAATTGGCTACTCTGGTGCCCCCTCGACGTAAATTCACTAGACTAACTCGACAATCAACTAAATCTCATTCATTCATTGTGGAGGTCCCCAGATGCTGGAGAGCCTTTTACTCAAATAGCTTTTTTCCTCGTGCTGCTGGCCTCTGGAACTCCCTCCCTTCCCCCTGTTTCCCCGACAGTACTGACATACAGAAATGTAAAACTAATGTAAACAGACATCTCGCTGCGCAGATCCCAATTTAGGTTGACCCCCCCCAACCTTCTCCCCTTTTCTTTTTTCTCAGTAGCCCCTTACGTCTACAGTGGCGACCTGCCTTGTTTGGGGTGAACTATGTTAAAAAAAATTTTTAAAATAAGCTTATGTGGTATGAAGACATATTTCTCAGACTACTGTTATGGTGTGATGGTGATCTACCCTATTTCGTGACAATATGGACTCTTCTAGACACTATGTATAGAGGAGCCTATGATGAAGGACGGAGCAGTCTCGGAGCAGTTTTTCTGTGACATATTATTCTATATTTATGTAAGTACACACTTGTAAATATACCACTGTGTTGTCTTATTTATTATCGGCCCTTCTATAGCACAACACTGGCGACGTGAAATCGGACTTATTCGAACACAACATAACCCGGACTTATGTTGCACACAGCACTGGCAACGAGAACTTGGACGTATATCGGATACAACATAACCATTACTACAACTGTCGATGTTGGATCTTCAAAAAACACATAGGTGTCTGCTTGGAAAAAATGTTAATTGCAACAGTAACAGCGAGAAGTTAAAAGCCATACTGGATTTTTAACACCTTAAGTGTATCGAATCGGAAAAAGGAAAGCCTCCAACGTCAGGAAATAGGATTGAACAAAAAAGTTTCGTTCTTTATGAAGATTTCAAATCATTCCCCAAGACGAGGTTTTGAAATCTAAATCGTTTAACCAGGAAAAAAAACAAGAGGTCTGTCGATTTTTCTTCAGTTGCTTAATGTTTAATCAGGAACACGTAAATACATTTGAACAAGTTTACTTTTTCTTCTGTCACTAAGAAATGAAGAATTTATCTCTCAGTGGAAAAAGTTATTACCATACATAAAAAAACACACACAAAAATGTCCGTAGCGTATTATAAGGGACGAAAATGGGGGAATTTAAAAGTGCCAATTTGGATAATATTAACCACCAACAAGAACAACTACTTTGACTAGAAGAGAAATTCTGAGAAAAACAAATATAACAAATGGAATATCAGAAGAAAATGGAAATAGAAAAGCTTCGTCTAGAAGAGAATTTTCAAGAAAACATAAGAGAAATTACAAGAAAAACAATTGGAGCAAATGAAACGATTTGAGGAACAGCAAACATATGAATAGGGGTCAAAGTGTTGAAGATGAAAGTGCATTGTCACAAAACGCTATTTGGAGCATTATCTATAATTTTGTTTACGACCCTGAAAACGAAATTACATTGGCTTCGTATTTTAGACGATACAAAGATCTTTATAATACATACTGTGCGAATTAGATCAATTTTAAGAAGGTTCATTTGCTATTAAGAAAGTTGGGTACAGTTGAACATACCAAATTCGTTAATTTATATATTGCCACAATTTACATTTACATTTGTTGTAACAGTACAATTATTAAATGAATTGTTTAGCCCTAAAACGTCTCTTTCTACAAAAGGTGGAAATGTATGAATTTTACTAGGAAATAAATCGAAGACTACACTACTTTTGCTAGCATAGTTAACAAATACTGCAATGATTTCAAATTGTCGGAGTTGAATGCTAACAATTTTAAATATCTAATCTTCGCATAGGGTTTAGTATCAAATATGGATGCTGAAAACAGACAAAGGGTTCTTAATATACTAGAAAATGAAGCTCGTTTAACACTTCAACATATCGCAGAGGATTGTCAACGTTTTATTAGTGTTCGCCAAGATTCAAGAGACATTGAGCAAAGCCGAGTATCACATAGTAAAAAAATCCGCAACTAAAAGAAAATTAATTCACCAACTTAATTTGATCAAGCAAAGAAAAATAATTTGCTTCCTAAACCGTGTTTTTGTTGCAAGTAATTGCATTTGTACAAAGATTGTCCATATAAAATGAAAACGTGTTTTTATTGTGGTTGTATGGAACACAAAAGTATACACTGCAGAGTAAAAATAAAGTAGAAAAAAAAAGCTTTATTAGAATTACTAAAAGTGACGAAGCTGAAAATATCACGAAATACATGCAGGCAAAAATATGGAATAAAAATATTATGTTACAACTTGATTCCAGCTCAGATTTCTCAATAATAAATCTTCAAACGTGGAAAAAAGTTGGAAAACTAACTTTGATGAAAACGAGAAAAATAGCGCAAAGAGTCACTGGTCAACAAATAAAATTTGAAGGAGAACTATTGAACAACTCAAGCAATCCCCTTGGAACGGACTAGATAGAGAAAATTCAATTATGGAATATACCCATAAACTTTTTCTATCAAAATATTGAAATTTAAATGTCAAAGCAGAGAGAATAAATAAAGAATTAAAGGAAACCTTTTTGGAAGTTTTCTCTGGTGGACTGGAAAGATGTAAAAAAGTGACTGCCAAGTTTGAATTAAACCAAATATTCAATCAGCTTTTAAAAAGAAAAGAAATGTTCCATTCGCGATATTAAATCAGATTAATGAGGAATTAAATAGACTAGAAAAAATGGGAGTATTATTAAAAGTAGAGTACAGAGAGTGGTTTTTGCCTACAGTCTACATAAAAAAGTAAAGAGATCTGTGTTTGTGTAGATTTCTCCACAGGATTGAATCATGCACTAAATAATTACCACGAGTTTAGAAGATATATTTGCTAAACTCAACTGAGGAAATTTTTTGTCAAAAGTTGATTTAAGTGATGTTTATCTAAAAATACCTGTGGACGAGAAGTGCTCAAAGCTACTTTGTATAAATACCCATAGAGTTTTGTACAAATTCAAACGATTGCGATTTGGAGTTAAGGTTGCACGATCTATTTTTCAACAAGTAATGGACAGATTGCTTAGCTGACTGGTATTTGCAACAGCCTACGTAGAGGACAAATTACACGTTCACAGAGTATTTAAGAGAATCCATGACTATGGATTTAAATTGAAGGAGGGAAAAACTAAAATATCTTGGTTGAATTATAGACAAAGATAGTAGACGAACAGCCCCAAAGTGAGCGAGTGCGATAAAAAAAATATGCCGGCTCCGGAAAACGTATCGTCACGGCAAAGTGTTTATGGGTTATCAAATTATTATAATGTGTTTATTACAAACATGCACAATTTGTGAGCTCTTTTTAATGGGCTAATAAAAAAAGATTGCCAGGAACCATTTGAAAAAATAAAAGATATCCTCACATCAGAATCATTTTGACACACTACAATCCAAATATCGAAATCATTGTAGCTCGTACGGCATTGGAGCATGCATATTACACAAAATGGAAGACGAATCACTAAAATCTATCGCTCACGCATCTCATATGTTACTACCTGCAGAAAAAAGTTACTCACAAATCGAGAAGGAAGTATTGGGTATTATTTTTTCAGTCACTAAATTTCATCGTTTTGTTCATGGAAGACATTTTGTGTTGCAAACCGACCATAAGCCCAAAAAAAAAAGGGATTACCAACATATACTAAAAACAGACTGCAGACATGGGGGACTATTCTCCTCAATTACAATTATAAAATGGAGTTTATTCCATCGTCATAAGTTAATCATGCTGACAGATTGTCTAGACTTATCCCAAAATATGCTGAACTCCTTGAAGACTCAGTGATTGCCTCCCTACAAACATTGCATAACACTATTAGGGAGTTTTCGGTAACACTAGAAGAAATAAAATAAAAAGCGTTATACGACAATGTTTTTTAAAACATAAAAAAGAAAAGAAAAAAATCACTGACAAATCTCAGAAGTGTATTCAATCTGTAATGAAGTAATTATGTACAGCGATCAAGTGGTTATTCCTGCAGAATTACATAAAAGAATACTAAAAGAATTTCATGTCGGTCATTTCGAGAATGAAAAGTCTTATGAGAAGCTATGTGCATTGAACAAGTATTGACAAATACATTGGAAATGCGGTGAACATATGCAAAGATTGTGCTTTGGCAACTAAGACATCTCCTATAAAGTTCAGACCCTGGTCGAAAACTGATTGACTGTGATCTAAGATCCACATAGATTTTGCTGGCCTAGTGCATGGTTTTCTATTACCTAATAGTGGTGGACAGTTCATCGAAATGGCCAGAAAAATTAAAATGTAAAAAAGACAACCACTGAAGTAACCACTAGTTTTTTACATGGATTGTTCGGGGTCGTTGACTGTATTGTAACAGACAACGAGACGAAATTCACGTCTAGTGACTTTAAACTTTTCTGTCAAACATTTATGGTGGAGCATGTCACGATTATGCTGTACCATGCAAGAAGCAATGGTCTGGTAGAACGGTTTGTGGATACGTTCAAAAGAATACTTAAGAAAGCGAGGGGCACACCTACCATAAAGGCCATTCAAGAATTTTTGCAGGTATATAAGATGACCCAAATAAACAATGTTCAATCTTCCATGACGCCAGCAGAAACAGATTACAGACTTGATTGTAATACGAAGCAAGGCTAAAAAAAGGGAGAAGGGGTTATGGTGTGATGGTGATCTACCCTATTTCGTGAATATATGGACTCTTCTAGACACTATGTATAGAGGAGTCTATGACGAAAGACAGAGCAGTCTCAGAGCAGTCTTTCTGTAATATACTATTCTGTACTTCTGTCAATACACACTCTTGTAAATATACAACCGTGTTGGCTTATTTATTGTCGGCCCTTCAAAGTCACAACATCTACCCAATTTGACTTCCCAGCCTTCAAGCTTGAATCAAAGTGTAGTATTTCCTCGATCTAGTGACCTTTCACGGTCTAGAAAAGTACTATACAGAAATTTAGTGGAGGACTTTGCTTTGAATCTGCTCAGGGAGCAGCTGGGAAGGTCGATGGTGGAAATCCGCTCTCACTGGAGTTGAGCGCCGGGTTCGGGATATCTCATCAACTCTAATACTCTCTCACTTGTCGATTTGTTAAGAATGTGTTTCTTTTCAGTTCAAGCATAGCAGACATGCCTGATTGTCAACACTGCAACAGTGATAAGGAAGAACCAGTTGAGCATGCCTTTTTCAAGTGTAGCAAACTTCGGCTGTTCCTGGAGGTATGTCAACGAGGTGACGGCTCGCATTGGTCGTGAGCAGTTTGTTTTTAATAATGAGTCACCACTTATCAAGGCCAAAAGCCACTCGGATTAATGAGATGGATGGATTATCAGTGTAATGATGAAGAATAGTATAAGAGGATTGACAATGTGTGTAACGAGTTTTAGGAGATTTGAAGCACTCACAATTTGATAAAGAGGTCTTACCTCGAAATATATTATAGAACACGATTACACACACTAGATCACTGTGTAGTTGAGACTAAATCAAGTAAAATTTACTATAAAAAATAAATAATTGGACAAAAAAGAATCACTTCGTTTTGCCTTCCTTCTCAACACCTACATATTTTCACTTCCGGCATTGTGACCTGTCTATATACATATCAACTGGTATGTTTTAAGTAGTATATTTTATACAGCATGATCATGTTGACATCCCTGATTGTTAGTTGAATGATGAAGAATATGATAAGAGGATTGAAATGATTTATTTATGGGGACGGTTTATGGTAAGTATTTATTGACATTGGATTTGAAGACGACCATGTTGTAGCAGGATTAGTTCACATGGGAAGGTCAAGGAAAAAATAGGAGGAAGTGATAAGGATGGACTTAAGAGAAAGAGAAATAAGATAAGACCTGTCCAGAGATAGGTTAGTTGTGAAGTCAATGTCTAAAAGTCCGTCCGACACATGTCAACATGTAAGATGAGAACAGTAGTTCGAACGATCCAAATAATACAAATTTAACATTTTTATTCTGAAGAAAAAGTGAAACAGTTTCTCGTAAGTGGCAGGATATACACATTGCAATAACCCGAAGATAATAAAAAGCAAATAAAACTTTATTTTATCTTTTTTTTTACACTTAAAAAGAAAAATGAAAAAACGGTAAAACTTGGAATTATATCCTTTTTTGATTTAGTTATATATCGGCCATGTTTCGTTACCTGGACGACTTATTTTGTCCGCGTTTCCCATAGACGATTAAACTTGCTAAAGCCGAAACCCATCTCACCGTAAATAATTTTCCACCAATCATTAAGATATTAACTTAATTAACTTAATTTCTCCCGAGCAACGCCGGGTGTCCCGCTAATTTAAATATATATGAAAAACAAACAACAACAAAAAAACATCTCTGGTTTCTTCGCTGTAACACATTTACAGCAAGAACTCGTCTACCACCGAAAAGAAATTTCCTTTCTTCCTCTCTGAACATAAAGTCAAGAACTTCCCAGATGTGCAACACATTGTCGCAGGACTGCTTCCCTACAGACTACAACATGGTTGTCTTCAAGTCCAATGTCAACAAATATTTGTCATAAACCGTCATCCTAAGTAGTCGAATTTGTTCCATTCCATTCATCGTTTTCAATCCTCTCATAGTAATATTCATCATCCAACTGACAATCATCCATCTCATTAACCTTTCACCTCGAGTGGCTTTATTATATATAATCCCCCCCCCTCCCCCCACAAAAAAAAAACCAAAACACCTGAGAAACAAATGAAGAGATTGAAGGTGCTTGTAAGGAATGCCCACCCAGAGGATTTCAGTTCTTATGGAGTCAGTGCCGAGTATTGATGAAGAATCCGGAGTCAATACCAGAAATGATTTGAAAGCCACTAAAAAAATCTAAAAGAGCAGACGACACTAAACATGCGAAGGGTTAAAGTTAGATTAGATTTAAGAAAATGTTTTGCGCCTAAAAAAAAAATGTTGAAAAAAAACTTCTTCAAAAAGGTGGTTTTCAAATCGTAAACTGTTTCGTCAATTTCTGGGACTGACACGGAATCCTCCGTCAATACTCGGAACTGACTCCATAAGAACTGAAATCCTCTTGGTGCCCATTCCTTACAAGTACCAGATTGAAAACTAAAAACTAAATTGAAATAAAAGGAACGTCTTTACCAGACGAGCCACGTACTTAATGAAACGTCAAATAATGAAACAAAAAGGCGACTTACTCATTCTTCGTCTTGCTTTTTCCTTTCGCTTTCTTGGACATCTCTGCTGGTGTTTACTTAATTAACTGTACTAGTAAAAAAATATATATATATAAGTAAGAAGAACTTAGACGATTGAGAAATTAAAGGAAACATCCATCATTTAAATAAAACAAACAAAAACACATGCTGAACTTTGTTACAATCCTGGTGGTCTCCATGCTTTTTGTTTATTGTTTTGAAAACAAAATTGTGCGCGCGTCTTAGCAACCAAAAATTAAAATGGCGGCTCGCTTTACAGGGGAGGACGGGGAGGATGGCCGTGACTTCGGAATAGAGGCTGCATCTTTTGGAGGCGTGGTTTCGAAATATTGACCCCATCCGGTTTGGGGGCGTGGCTTTGGAATACCCCCCCCCCCCGTACCGTTTTTGTTCAGCATTACTTCAGAATAGAGGTCGCATCGTTTTTGTTTTGTTTTGTTTTAGAGCGATTTAAGCAAAACAACAATAAAAAAGATCTTATAAAAACTGGGTTAAATACTATTTTAGTCACCCAAATTATTTAGCTTATTTCGCCATACAACTTATCTTTACTTAAATCATATTTTGATAATAAAAACACGAACATTTTTAACACTAAAGTTATAGCGTGTTTCATCGTACACATGAAACGGCGAAATGAAAACTATATCCGGAAAATATAGCATAAATTTCGGGGTTTACTGTTTATGCGACATGACACTTGCTGCTGCTGCCGAATTTATATTGCTGTCGTCATTTGGGCAATCTCTGCCCGTTGTTTTGAACAACCTTTGATTCCTATTGGCATTATCAGCGAATAATTTAATTCCCTCATAAACAAGAATTCATTCTGGCAAATATCTTTTTAGATCCATAATCAGATTCTATACAATCTTTATGACTGAAAGTTTGGACTAAATCCGTTTATTTTTTTAAATTTCAAATACCACAAAAGATATTTCAGATACTTGGAATCGGAGTTTGCTCAAAATGACGGGCAGAGATTGCCCGAATAACGACGGCAATAATAGCAGCAGCTGTCATGCTGCAGTGCCTGATCGTGATAGCAGGCATAAACAGTAACATCGGGTAAAATTGTAAATTAACGCCTTCAACTGTAGCGGCAAAGTTTACCCTTCGGTGCCCAAAATAATAGTGTTTAAAATTGTTTTTGCGTACATATCTCTGCACATACACTCGCCTGAATTTAAATAAAAACAAATAAAAACATTTTGAGGCAATCAAATACATTTCTCTGAATTTGTCAAATTTGCCTTTTTGATCCACCCTGAGTGCATAAAATGACAAATGTTGAGCCAAAATCCACGACAGAGCTAACATCAACATTTCGACAGCATTCCTAGCCCCTCTGTCGAGCCTTGGGAAAGGTTGTGGTGAACACCACAATGAAGTACTCTCTCTTTCTCTCTTTCTTTCTTTCTTTGTTTAACCCTTCTTCGCCTCTGAAGTGGAGAAACTTGCGAAATCTCGCAGAATCACGTTGGCCGGAGGTTTCTGACCAATGGGCGGCCGACAGGTCAGCTCGGCCACGCGTGATTTGAAATATATAAAGAAGGGGACGCGTCCCTTCCTCACCCTCTTTTTTTCCCTCAGCGTTCTGAGACGAACGAACACACAAAGAACTCTCGGTGATCCCCCCCCCCCCAGCTCGAACGAGCTGTGTGGAGGAGGGAGAAAGAGAAAGGTAACCCTTTTCAATTCGAGAAATCTATCTATCTTTCAATTTGATGAACATTCTACAATCTGGTAATCTTTCAATCCCAACGAACTCTTATTTCTTTGCACAGTCACAAATATACACACAAAATGACATTCATAGCGCTTGCATATATATCGCTTATAAAATATTAAATAAATAAATTGTTTTGTTAATATAAATGTTTTCCTTTTTATTAACTTTTATAAAATGACTATATGTTGTTTAGCTTCATCTTTCCTTCGCTTTCGTTTTTAATATAAGTTTTTAATAATAATGTTTTCTTCCTTTCTTCTTTGTTTGTCTTAAATCTTAACTGTTTTATTTAATCTACACGTGGTCCGATGGTGGAAGCCTAACAGTAGTGAGATTACGTGCCGTTACAAAGGCATCTATCACACTACCTATGGCCGGGAGATCCTTTGCCTTTGTTCTTCCTTTTGAATCTCCCGCCATTAACAACACACTTCCACGTGGGGCTATAAGGTAATAATACATTTCTCAAATCACGCACACAGACAGTCATAAGCATACGCACTCTGACACTAACGCATTAACTCTTTCACATTGTCGTCTGCTGATCAAAAACAAAGGTATAAACTTATTCATTTTAATACTCCTAACATTTCTCACTGAACTTTCTACAATGAAAATAGATGAACATTAACTCTTATTAATAACTTTTAATCAAATGTAAATTTTCTTATTGAGTAGGAAAGTTTTGATTACGATTTTTCACACTCATGGATAATTCACACTCTTTATTTATCGACTCAGACTTCCTAATTATCTCAGCTAATGAACCTGCCTTGTGTTGCAGTGACTCTCAAACTATGAACACACATTCTGTGTTTTCTATCTATGTAAACTTCCATTTTAACCATATATAAATTATCTTTTTTATGAACTTATGATTTTGTACTCATTATTTTGTTTGTGTTTACCGTGTAACATTTCTCTTGCTCCCTCACACTTGGGTATACCTAAAACTGTTTTCCTAAAATGTTTCTCTAAAATCGGCTCTTCCAAAACTAGAACTCTAAAAAGGGTCCTCCAAGCAACTTACTCCCTCCTCCAAAAATGAAAATGAGATTCTACTTTTTTAGGCGATTAAGTGTTAACACCCTGAAAAACTTGGCAGAAAGAAGAAGAAAAATAAATTATTTTAGAATTAAGAGTGGGGATCAGTTTCGTATATAAATTTAACATAAAATGATAACTCTTATTATACAGGAAGAGGATTGCGCCTGGAGTCAGGTATTTTCTGAAACGGTAGATTTTTCTCTATATTATTAAAATTATATGACAACTTTACATGTGTCTGTGTATGCATATTTTGCTCATGGCTACGTGACTTTTATAATTACACAATGAATTATTTTTTTTTATTATTTATTATTAGTTTACCTACCTGGCGTTACCCGGGATGCAGTGAAATCATTTTAGTTTTAAATTTTTATTTGTTTGCACATTTTGTAAACTTATACAGAAAATGAAATCAAACTTTAGTTGTAAGGGAGACCACTCTTTTATATTCTTCAATAAAAAATATTAATTATCCCCCTTACTGATTTTGATTTTTCAGTCATAATTGAGAAATGTTTCTATATTATCAGTTGTCTGTGGCAAGACAACATATTTTTTAAAATAAACTGTATCAAAGTACTTTATTAATAGTACCAATAACATGGTACATCAATAACAAATGAAAATTGGTGAGTTAGAATCAAAGTTTGATATGTCAGCTTAAATGCTGTTATTGGAATTTATAACATACTCATTTATAGGTCTGTGGTTGTCTCCCTTGTCCCTTTAAGTGTTGCATGGATTGGCCAACAGGTAACCCAATCACTGCTCTCTTACAGGTCGTGTGAGCCAGTCTATATAAACCCAAGCACATTTGGCTCCAGTCTCTTTTCAAGTATTTCCTCATCGGTTGATTGCTTAGTGACAGAAGCCCTTGAAGGCAGTCGCTACCAGCCAACACACTCCTTCTTCACCTCCCTCTTTACACATCATATAGGACAATGTTTGACTGCATCGCGACAGAGCTCTCAGACGGCAGTTTGAAGGTAACCATTACTCCTTTTCCATTTTTCTCCTTTGGCTGACATTGGTCGACTGCATTTGCAACATAAGCCCACAAAGGCAATTTGCAGGCAACAGTCATTTCTTCCTCAATGTGGACCCCAGCGTGCAAGCTGTTACTAGAACATTCTTCCTTAGATAAGTTCTCGTGAAAGCACGTATTCGCAGATTATCTCCTCATTCTGAATCTAAACCATCTTTTGTTGTATATCATTCTTTATTACTTGCCCAAGTAAAATTGTTTAATTATATACACTGTTGTCGTTCCTTCTCTCCAAAAGCTGTCGCTCCTATTTCAATTGCAGCACTTATCTTTAAGGATTATTCCTACATTCTCACATGCGACAGTTGAACTCTTTTGCAGGGATAAAATTCCCCATATTATTTAGGTTCAACTTTTAAAATCTCACAAGATAACTTTATATGTTAGATTTATTTCAATAAATAAAAAATGAAAACAGGAATTTAAAATATCCTATTAAAAAAGTTATTTACGAAATTAATGCGACAATAATGGTTTGCTGATATAACGATGTTAAAAGAGGTTTTTATTTACCTCCTCTCAAGGAAGTTAGACACAAGGTCAGGTGTAGTTTTGAAAAGTTAGTGCAGTAGGAGAAGCACACTATGACTTACAAAAAAATCCTGAGCAGTCCCATGGGCATTCCCTGGTATAGGCGCTTCAGGCGATTAGCAATAAATGAATCACTTCTCAAAGAGATGGTAAAGCCTGGGAAGGTGGACATCCTAGAACTGAATAGAAACACATCTCAGTCAAACAGCAACAAAGCCACTGAGGGACTGATTGTCGAGAACAGATCTTTATTGACTGGTATGAATAACCCCGGGTTGAGTTGGAGGAGTGGCTTAATGAGATAGACAGAAAAAAACAGTTTTCTGTGTATTCATTTAATTTATGTGACTTTCAATAATAGCATAGTTTTTTTAAAAATAGTTTGATAAAAATGTTTGGAAAAAGACACACTCCAATTTCTACTCACAGTTTTGAGCCTGAGAGACTTCCCCTGAGACGTTACAGCCTTATCAAAATTCCCTGATAAGCTATTGAGTTAATTAGGGGTAACGTTTCTTTCAACCTCGGAACCAGCCTTGCTAACACATTACTCTTAGAATTAGAGACCACGGGCCCTATCAGACCTAAGGTTCATATAATATCATCATTGATAACTGTAAAATAGAACAGAGTCAAGAATAAAAGCAAATGTCCATCAAAGACATAATGAAAAAAAAAAACATGGTATTTGCGTTGATGGAAGAAATATCAAATACATTCTGTTGTATAAATAATTTTTGGACTCAAATGGAGGCAAAATCTTAAAATAAGCAAATGGACTGGAATGCCAATTGACTTTCACAAAGTAGATGAAATACAAAAGTGAATGTCTCACTCATAGAGTTTTCTCTAATTCTCGTGATGTTCTTGCAAAGGAAGTTGCTGATGTTTCAACATTGCATCTACAATTAAGTCTGTTCTACTAGACAACCCTAATATAGAGACAGTTTGTGAGGCTCAACTTGAACATGTAAGATTACACATCATTGGTTGCTCTCTGCATGAAAATGAACTTCACTTTAGAGCTCTTGTTAGGTATATTGGTAGAACCACAAGAAGTCCTAGAACCTTTACTCTTCCACAAGGTAAATTGTGTGGAAATTAATACAATTATTTACCCCAAGTAACATTTACACCAGTTGGCCATCCTCTGGCTCAGTGTTTCATTATTAAGGAAATAAATGAACTGAGCTGTGACCAGTGACTTCTCATAGAATATATAGTAGGCATTTTTAGGGGAAAGTTTGACGTTGACTGAAAAATTGTGCCTATAAATCAAGCAAGATGGTTAACTTTGACCATCAGGCTAATGTGCTTATAGACACTGGGTGCTTACTTACAAGAAATGCCTGGAAAACTTTACAATCTCAGTAAATTCATTATTGATATTATGCAGTTAGATGGTTTGAGATAAAAAAAAAAGTATGTTCCATAACCATCAACTGGATCAAGAACAGTCACCTGAAATCCAATGCATTACATTAAAAAATTTACAGCATAATGCTTTTTCTTTACTGCATGAAAATCTATTTTACTCAATTCTAAAATGAGATGAACTGGTAGTGAGAGAAGAAGTAAAGAAAACAATTTGAGCCATTAGGTAAGTAAAACTTTATTTATATAAAATTAACAAAATAGGTTATGTCTATTTATTAAATAATTTTAAAGTTCTGTTGTAATTTGATAATAAAAATGAAAACAAATAGAATTACATCTTTGAATTTTTATTTTCTTTCAGGAGTTGAGAGCTAGCCAAGAAAAGATTGAAGAAAAAATAACAACAATCAATTTTCAAACCAAGTATTGATCTGATTTAATTAACCTTTCACAAATTGAGATGAACCTTCATTTATAGAAGGATTTTCTAAAAATAAACTTTTAGAGTCACCTATAAGTGGCACAAAACTGAAGTTGCCAGATTTGCCCTCACATTCTTAAAGTTTTGAAAATAATTAACGACAGAAGCTTCTCAATCAGTACATGGCAGATAATTGTAAAAGTGCTGTGTCATGAAATGAGGCCTCCTTTGAGCAATTTAGCACTATATGCTAATCACTGCGCGGAATTATTTGTTATAGTTTATTTTTGTACAAAATTTAAATATTCAAGACTGACAATTAGACGATAAATTTTTTTTTGTTTATTTTTCATTTCAAAATCTGCCAATTATTTTTTCGAGAGATGTTCTAATTAACATTGTGATTTATAAATCAACTGATTGCCTAATTTGAGCCGAGCAGTAGACATATTTGTTTGTTTTTCATTTGTCTCATTTATAACAAAAAATAATCTGCTGTTATTTCAATATTTTAAAATGTTATCACTGTTACAGCTTAATAAGGAAAAAAGCAGCATGTTAAAGCTGGTGGTGTGATGGGGGGGGGTATGGTTGCTTTATTTTATTCGTTTTATTTTCATGAACTTAAATGACCACCTTTTCTGGTTTTAATATTGAAATTGCTAAGTTTTCTAATCGATTTATAGGCAACATGTTGCAAAAAACGAGGATTTTTCAAAGCGTTTATGCAGACGATATTTGATACCGTTTCCTCAAGTAACGGTGCAAGTAAGATATCTAATTTTTGGTATCAGTATTTATTATGCAAATATTATCAGTATTTATTATACAAATGTTATCAGTATTTATTATACAAATATTATCAGTATTTATTATAAAAATATTATAAGTATTTATTATACAAATATTATCAGTATTTATTATACAAATATTATCAGTATTTATTATACAAATATTATCAGTATTTATTATACAAATATTATCAGTATTTATTATACAAATGTTATCAGTATTTATTATACAAATATTATCAGTATTTATTATACAAATATTATCAGTATTTATTATACAAATATTATCAGTATTTATTATACAAATATTATCAGTATTTATTATACAAATATTATCAGTATGTATTATACAAATATTATCAGTATGTATCATACAAATATTATCAGTATTTATTATACAAATATTATCAGTATTTATTATACAAATATTATCAGTATTTATTATAAAAATATTATCAGTATTTATTATACAAATATTATCAATATTTATTATACAAATATTATCAGTATTTATTATACAAATGTTATCAATATTTATTATACAAATATTATCAGTATTTATTATACAAATATTATCAATATTTATTATACAAATATTATCAGTATTTATTATACAAATATTATCAGTATTTATTATACAAATATTATCAGTATTTATTATACAAATATTATCAGTATTTATTATACAAATGTTATCAGTATTTATTATACAAATGTTATCAGTATTTATTATACAAATATTATCAGTATTGATTATACAAATGTTATCAGTATTTATTATACAAATGTTATCAGTATTTATTATACAAATATTATCAGTATTTATTATACAAATATTATCAGTATTTATTATACAAATATTATCAATATTTATTATACAAATATTATCAGTATTTATTATACAAATATTATCAATATTTATTATACAAATATTATCAGTATTTATTATACAAATATTATGTGTATTTATTATACAAATATTATCAGTATTTATTATACAAATATTATCAGTATTTATTATACAAATATTATCAGTATTTATTATACAAATATTATCAATATTTATTATACAAATATTATCTGTATTTATTATACAAATATTATCAGTATTTATTATACAAATATTATCAGTATTTATTATACAAATATTATCAGTATTTATTATAAAAATATTATCAGTATTTATTATACAAATGTTATCAGTATTTATTATACAAATATTATCAGTATTTATTATACAAATATTATCAGTATTTATTATACAAATATTATCAGTATTTATTATACAAATATTATCAATATTTATTATACAAATATTATCTGTATTTATTATACAAATATTATCAGTATTTATTATACAAATATTATCAGTATTTATTATACAAATATTATCAGTATTTATTATAAAAATATTATCAGTATTTATTATACAAATGTTATCAGTATTTATTATACAAATATTATCAGTATTTATTATACAAATATTATCAGTATTTATTATACAAATATTATCAATATTTATTATACAAATATTATCTGTATTTATTATACAAATATTATCAGTATTTATTATACAAATATTATCAGTATTTATTATACAAATATTATCAGTATTTATTATAAAAATATTATCAGTATTTATTATACAAATGTTATCAGTATTTATTATACAAATATTATCAGTATGTATCATACAAATATTATCAATATTTATTATACAAAAATTATCAATATTTATTATACAAATATTATCAGTATTTATTATACAAATATTATCTGTATTTATTATACAAATATTATCAGTATTTATTATACAAATGTTATCAGTATTGATTATACAAATATTATCAATATTTATTATACAAATATTATCAGTATTGATTATACAAATGTTATCAGTATTTATTATACAAATATTATCTGTATTTATTATACAAATGTTATCAGTATTGATTATACAAATATTATCAATATTTATTATACAAATATTATCAGTATTGATTATACAAATATTATCAGTATTTATTGTACAAATATTATCAGTATTTATTATACAAATATTATCAGTATTGATTATACAAATATTATCAGTATTTATTATACAAATATTATCAGTATTTATTGTACAAATATTATCAGTATTTATTATACAAATACACAATTTTATATGCCCAAGGTAAGTTGATATTTAAAAAGAAAGTAAAATATCGACCTACTCTAGTGTTCCGTAAGTTGGCTGTTTGAAAGTGGATCAGACAGTAGGAGGAAGGAAAGGTAAGGTATCATCGACTGACCCGTTCATCAGGCAAGAGAGAGGAAAGAAGATAGCAAGCAAGCTGCTACTATATTATTGTTGACCACACGGTGGCTTAAGTTAGCGGTTGCCAGACATTGATATACGGAGCACTGGTGGTTCGTGCAAAACTTTTGATTGTCTGCAGAAAAATTGGGACATTGTTTCAATTTTTATGAAGCTTCAAATTAAAAAAATGGGTAAAATAGAAAGTATCCAATTTATCATGGCCACTGTATCTGAAATCGGAAATTGCGAACCGGTGTTAATCAAAATTAAATTCCCCAATTATATTTTAGGCCGTATTTTTTTAGCAAATAATTTGTTTTAAACAATTTGTTTAATTATTAACAAATAATAAAATCAAAATGTTTTTTATAATTGGAAATTAAAAAAAACAAACTTTTATTTTGAAAATATCTTTTAAATAGTTTAATTATTAATTATTAAGCAAATATAATTACATTACAAAGTAACAAACAATTATCAACTGTTTTTTTTTAGTGGGTGGGGGGGGGGGCTTAACACCGGTTCGTAATTTCCGATTTCAGATACCGCGGTGATAATGAAGTGGATACTTTCTATTTTACCAAAAAATGATGAGTAATAAAACGTATTATATTATACTTAGTATAAAAGATACATATATTCAAGATCTTTATCTTTTGGCTAGAAAAAAAGTGTAGTCTCTGACTTTAAATTCATCTTAGAATGACACTATCCACTCCAAAATCCCCCCCCCCCTTCTTCATTTTCTCACACATAAGTGCCACTCCCACTATAGAAATGAACCTGCTTGTTTTCGGTCCTAAACAAACTAGAAAAACAGTGGGCGGTTTTTATTTAGAAAATGTTGGGAGGGTTTTATTAACCAGTTTTTTTTTTTTTTTGTTCCACTCCCTATTGCCAATGGATTTGGACGGACACAATATTTATGAATAAAATTTAAATTTGGGAATATTTTACATAGGATGGCCCCTAGTTTAAATGTGCTGATGACTGCAATGTTTCTAGCAAAGAGTAAGATAGTAAAATGCATAAGAGTAGAAAACTTTTGATGGCCTTGTGCCTAATTTGTTCAAAATGTAGTTTTTATGTAATGTTTTGCAAATAAATAATGCAAAGTTACTACACTTCATCTTTCCTGTCCTCGGTCAGTGAAGTATAAATCTTTCTAGACTGAGGAAAGTTTTATTTTTGTTCCAATCCCGAGTGCCCCTTTTTGGGGAGCTGAATTTCACCCATGTTAAAACCGACGTTGTGTCTAACTCGGCCCTCATGAGGAGGCGAGTAAGTAGCGACTTGTAAAGTCATGTTCAATACTTTTTACTGAATAGGTTTGGTATGGTTTGGTAGTTTTGTTTTACGGCATATCAACCCTTTTTGGGTTATTTAATGCCGAATCTGGTCATTATAGTAAAAGTTTTTATGCTTCAAGTTCTTTATATCTTCAAATGTTTAATCATCGTTTTTGGTTTGGTAGTTTTGTTTTACGGCATATCAACCCTTTTTGGGTTATTTAATGCCGAATCTGGTCATTATAGTAAAAGTTTTTATGCTTCAAGTTCTTTATATCTTCAAATGTTTAATCATCGTTTTTGGTTTGGTAGTTTTGTTTTCCGGCATATCAACCCTTTTTGGGTTATTTAATGCCGAATCTGGTCATTATAGTAAAAGATTTATGCTTCAAGTTCTAAAAATAAAATAAAAAAGGGGAGGGAGAAAGGGAGAGGGGCTGTTGTTTTGGGTTTTGGTTTTGTAGAACATAATTAAGTTTTACAAAAAAAAAAAAAAAAAAAAAAAAAAACGTCAATGTAGGTGAATTTCGTCTCAGGGAGCCACAGGGCAGCCTGATCTGGTATCACCAGTTTACTGAATAGATTCTAACTATTACTACTGATAACCCATTTTTCATTAAAAACGGGTTGAATAACCAAAATAGTCTGAAGAGCGGCCTTACTTTGTATTCTTTATCCAATGGATTTCCAGTGAAACTGCAGATATCGATATCAATGAAAGCACTGGTCCCCGTGACCTCACTGGGTTGGTGTCAGCAAAGGCATCTGGCCTATAAAAATTTATTGCCTCAACTAAGGAAATGATTTCCATAGAAAATCGGTTGCATTTCAGACTATATCATCTAAACGTTGGAAGCTTGCGTGGAAGGTCTGGTGAGATTGTTGAGTTTTTTGAGAGAAGAGGTATAGACCTGTGTTGTGTCCAAGAAACTCGTTGGAGAGGTAAATCTGCTAGAATAATAAAGATATAAGCTATATTGGATCGGAAATGAAAAGGGAACAAATGATGTGTATAATTTGGATTATTCGGACTACTATTCTCATCTTGAGTGTTATTCTCACAACGTTTCGGCCGATGTAACCTCCGAACTTCTTCAGGTGTATCTTTTTGAACGAATTTAATCTATGGGGGTAGCATGCTCTCGTTCCGTCAGCCATGACTGGGAGAAAGCTTCAGTAATTTATAATTCATAGAATAAGACTGGACCCAGAACTGAATTTCACTTAGTTCTTTATCCGTTGCGCCATGGACAATTCTAGTATGTAGGGAAAAGGACAAACAACTCTTGAACGATGTGAAAATTGTACCTGGTGAAGAATTTGTAACACAGCATAAACGGGTTATTTGCAATTTCATGCTGAAGAAAGCTCATGAAGTAAAGAGAAAGTTTATTCCCAGGAGAAAAGATGTGGAGGTTGAATGAAGAACACATGAAACACGAGTTTAGAGACCAAGTGAAAAAGTGTTCAGTTACCAGATCCACTTCTGAAAGTATGACAGAACAGTGGAAGAGTTTAAAAGATACACTGTTGGAGGTAACGAAAAGACTCCCAAGGCACAGGGTGACATACATGAGGAAGTTGAGAAGTGTATCAATAAAAAGAATGGAGAAAAGGTTTAGTGAATAAGGAAATACATATATCTGGTGGCAAAAAGGAAATCAAGAAGTGCAATATACAAAGCCAAGAAGAGGGCTGAGAAGTGTATAAATAAAAAGAATGGAGAAAAGGTTTAGTGAATAAGGAAATATATCTGGTGGCAAAAAGGAAATCAAGAAGTGCAATATAAAAGCCAAGAAGAGGGCTGAGCAAGCCAGATTTCCAGATATACTATGAAGGGATTACCTCTGGAATGAAGTATTCAGGATAGCTAAACAGATGGCAAAGACAAATATGGATATTATGGAAAGAAGTGCATTTGAAATCAATGGAGGCACGAGAGCGCTCTTCTCCCTTAATAGACTTCAAGAATTATCTATGTGTACATACGTACGTACGTATGTGCCACCCTGTATCTCATCAACTATTTGATGGATTCAGCTGATTTTTGGTAGAGATAGAGGTTCTAGGGTCTAGTTTGATGGCATTTTAATTTCAGTTTACCATATACCTTAGTTTTCCAGAAAATTCCAAAAAACCTTATGAGAAGGCATTGTATTGAGGCATAGCCTTTACAAAAGTAGTGACATTCCATGAAAATGCCAGTATACTGAAATCATATGCCCTTAATAGGGTTAAGATGAAAATTCATATACACTAAATGTACAAAAGCAAGGAAATTCCCAAATTTTTACACTTTTATTGTCATTAAGGGTATGACTACATATCAACCAAACCATTTCATTATCACATCACTACATTATAAATCTCTATACATTAGTGGATGAAGTGTGAGGTGTGCTGAAGAAAAATTCCTACCAGTAAAATACATAGCCCTGTTGTGCTCGCAACAAATGAACAGGACAAGAAAGATGCTTGGAAATGCCATAATGAGGATTGTTGAATACTGAATTTTCATGGAGCTGAGAAAATGTAGAAGTTGCAGAAGCAGTATTCAGTTCAGCTTCAAAAATTGAGAAAGTAATGGTACGGGAAGCAGTGAGTAAGATGAAGAAGGGTAAGGGTTAGGGTGAAGAAGGTTAAGGGTGAAGGCCCCTCAGGTGTTGTTGCTGAAATATTGAAGGCTGCTGGTGAAACAAACATTGACATGATCACAGATTTAGCAAATCAGATTTATAATAGAAGAAGTTATCCTGAAAGACTGGGAACTCTGTACGAATTCATGTTACTTATCAATTGTGAACTGCTACAAAGGTAAAGGAGAGCCTCTGGATAGAGGTAATTACAGAGGCTTAAAGTTGATGGATCAGGTGGTCCTGAAAGTGATTGAGAAAATAATTAAGCCGTAAATAAGACGTCAGATAAGTATAGATGCAGTTTGCTTTAATGGGTGGGCAAAGTAGCACTGGTGCTATATTTATCCTGAGACAAATGCAAGAGAAGTACCTTGGTAAGAAGAAGAACCTGTATTTTGTTTTGTTGGATCTAGAGAAAGCTTTTGACAGAGTGCCAAGATATGTTTCTGGCGGGCATTGCATAAACTAAGGACAAATGAGTGGTTAGTCAAGCAATGTACAGAAATGCTGAAAGTTGTGTTAGAATAAACAACAAATTTACTGATAGCTTTGATATTAAAGTAGGAATACATAAGGGTTCTCTACTGAGTCCATTGCTTTTCGTTTGTGCCTTAGAAGCATTGTCCAAGAGTTCCGTAGGCGTTGTCCAGAAGAGATGCTATGTGCTGATGATTTAGTACTTGCACATGTAACAATGGACAGTCTACTTTAAAAACTCGAGGAATGCTATGGAAAGTAAAAGTCTAGGAGTGAATGTCACCAAGACCAAAGTAATAATCAATGGTTGGAGTGTTAGAAAGCTCCCAGAAAAAGGAAAGTTCCCAAGTTTGTGGAAAGAGAGTTGGGTGCAACTCTTTCAAGCGTTGGGTACACAAGAAGTACAGTGAAATTACTGGTAAATTGAGAGATGATAGCCAGTTTGTGTGTAAGACAGTGGAAATGGATGAGAACTTAGATGTGGACAAAGTATATTGATTATACTATTGGAGCACAGTGAGGAGCAGGTGCTAGTGTGATAGTAAGAATTAAGAGTGGATGGAGTAAGTTCAGGGAACTTGTGTCATTACTAACCAGCAGAGGATTACCACTGTCGTAATGGAAGAGTCTATCAGACATGTGTACGCAGTATGATGATGTATGGAAGTGAAAGCTGGCCAATGAGGGTTGAGGACATGCGTTGCATGGAGAGAAATGATATGAGAATGATACAATGGATGTGTAATGTGAGTCTTAAAGGCAGGCTTAGATCAGATGAGCTCGGAGGAAGATTAAATCTGGACAGTATAGGGAGATGTATGCAGAAGAGTCTACTTGGATGGTATGGCCACATTGAAAGAATGGATAAGAATTCATGAGTTAGTAGATGTAGAACAGTCCGAGGACTAGGAAAAGGTACGTTTTTTACCCACTAACTTTTGTGTATTGGAACGGATTTATATTTATTTATATACAAAATAAATTATAGAGTCGAGGATTATATATATATATATATATATATAGTCTTGGAGGTTTCTCAACCATAAAAACTATATTTTTAAAAAAATTAAAAAAAAAACAAAAAAAAACTTAAGTCCCAAGTCGTTCAGTGGAAAATCACTCATGTAAGTAAATTTAACTTTTTCAGTTATTATATTAGTTTGCTTCTAACATTATTTAAGGGATCATCAGTTGTTTACCATGAAAACCTGTTTCGGGAATTTAAAAACAAGACAGTATTTAATTTCATGGCTTCCCAGCAGAGTTGATCAGACCCCACTTCCATTAAAAGACAAAAACATAAACGTTCCGTATACTAAATCTAAGTTTTGTTCCATATAAATGTTTTGCTAACTTATATTAGTTATTAAAAAAAAAAAAAAAAGTCCTCCTTACCTATGTTGTTCGTCTGTCTAATAAAATTTATCCTTTACTTACAAAAATGTTGCTGCATTTTAAAGTGTGTAGACGAATCCATTAAAAAAATTTAAAATTATATATATATATATATACATATATATACTTTTAGTCCTTTTTTCTCCCCTCCTCCTCCCCCTCCTCATTTGTTGTTCAATTCCTTGACATCAATTTCAAATAAATATTAAATCCCCCTTGTCAACCCAGAGCGTTCATAAGCTTAACTGCCGATTTTTCTCTTTCTTTTTCTTTTTTAACTCACAGCGCCTCCAACCGGCGTTCATAAGCCAACTGTCCATCCTTTCTCTCTTTCTTCTTCTTTTTTTAAAACTCACAGCGTCTCCAATCGGCGTTATAAGCTAACTGTCGATTTTTTCTCTTTCTTTTTCTTTTTTAACTTTTTCAACATTTCTTTCCTTCTTTATCCCTTTCTATTGTCTATTAAACGTAACTATTTTTTATATAATTAGTATATGTGTTATATATACGATTATACATATTCTACATTATTTTTATTTATATTTAGATAGCTTTGGATTTGTTCTATCAATTTACTTTGATTAATTTGATAAGACTTAAAAGCATCAGGATGGCGAGTAATTGCCTTATTTAATTGTCTAAATATTTTATTCTGATCGCCACCTTGTTTAATCATTCTTATTATTAGGTCAGAAATTGGGGGCATAAAATCTAGCAATTTTAAGGTAACACGACGAGCAATCCTCAGAAATTCGGACATAATACTCCCGTAAAATATATACACAGGGCAGGTACTATTTTTATGTGGCATCCGTACGATACGAAAAGGAAATGAATTTCTTTTATCAAACAGTTTATAGATAAATATTTTATCTTCAATTTTTATATTCAAATCAAGAAAAGTAGCTTGTGTTCCCTTATGTTCACAGTTTAATTTTAACTCTTTAGGATATATTGAATTTTTAGTATTTGCAAACTCATCGCTATCATTAATTCAAACAAGGTCGTCAATATATCGCCTACATCCATGATAACTATACGCTCTAGATATATCGTTTTTTATTAATGATGATATATACATATATTCAAGTCTATGTAAATATAGATTTGCCCAAAATGGAGAAGGATCCAAACACATTGGAATACCTATTGTTTGGAGTAGTACTTTATTTCCTATTTGAAAGTAACTCTCTTTTATAAGGTGACTTATAAGCATTATCAGACCAGTTTTGGACACACTCGTCTTACCATTTTTAGTTTTACACCAAAAGGCTTTAGATTTTGCAAAGTCTATGTATTTACCTTTTCCTCCTGCAAAAGCTAAATCTACAGTATTACCTAATTCTTTAATAAGTTCTTTATGTGGAATTGTTGTATATAATGTACTAAAATCATATGTCGAGATTGATTTAGCCTGTTTACGAGAATTAATACGATCTAATTTTTCTTTTACTAGATCTGAATTATTTACCACCCAAAATAGGTTTATATTACTATAGAATTTACTTTTTTTATGGAAATTATTTATTTGGTTTATAATTAATTTAAAGACTTTAGATAAAGCTTTACTTAAAGGTTTAGTGATGCACATTTTTGAGGCAACAATAAAACAGGCGCCAACTGGTGTTTTATGCATTTTAGGTATCCAATACATACATGGAAGTTTTTTGTACTTTTCTTCTAATTTTAATCCTAATTTTTCACAAATGACAGTATTGTTTATAATAATATTATCGCCTTTACTATTACTTAATTTATAAGTATCTGAAGCTTCACCTATTATTTATACTTCTAGCAATAAGCGTTGTATATAATATTTTTTACAGATAAAAACTACATTATTTGTCGCCTTATCAATAGGAACTATTACAAACCTATTTTGAAGCATTTCAAGCTCCGTAGTTATTTGTGGATTTCTAAGGAGGGGATTCGTTTTTTTAGGGTGTTTAAATTCTTTTAAACATTCTACTTTTTTATTTACGAATCTAAGTATATTATTTTTCCATGCGTCAAATGTAGAGTGTAATAGTTTATGTTTTCTTGCCATGGATGCAGTGAAATTATCTAACGCTTTATTTATTTCCTTAACACATTTCGCATAATTTAAACATTTAGGTTCTCTATAGTTTGGGCCTTTACTTAGGAGTTTTCTTAATTTAGAATTTTTAACTATCCCTAGATTACCAGTAATTACATGCCCTATGTCAGTATTACATAAAGGGGAGGATTCACATTCACATGATGGTAAATACATTTCATCATTATCAGTAATATTTAAATTATCTACAGTTTCTTTATAGTTAAAAACCTTATTCCGTATAGTTTGCCCTAGTTCATATGTTACTATTGGTTTCTGTTCCTCTTTTTTAAGTTCATTGGGCAGTGACTGAATGATTTCTAGATTATTAAATATTTTAGGCAGATTTATATCATCAAATCCTTTATTTTCATACAGGACTATACAAACATTTCTAGGATTATTTTTTATACCCTCAACAGGTGGCTTGTATAATTTTGTATCGATAATATCCATGATATACTCATACCATTGAGGAAGTTCTTCTTTCCTATATATCATATCCAGGTTTAATAATATTTTATGTAGTGGAAAATGAAAACAACAATGTTAATTCATTAACTCTCTGTGGTTAGCAGAGTTGTCCCCCTTTGCAAATTGGCTGTTTGGAGAATTTGAAAGCTAGATGGCTCTGGTTGACAGTCAATTTGCATAGATGGGGCAAAAAGCAGTATAAAAACTGTACTCTTTTGTGAAGAGTGTGAATGCTCATTGAGCAAAGCAAAGCGAAGTGAGCAAAGCAAAGCAAAGCAAAGCAAAGCAAAGCGAAGCGAAGTGAAGTGAAATGAAGTGAAGTGAAGTGAAGTGGAGAGAGAAAGAGGGGCAGAAGGCAGTTCGCAGTTGGTGGAGAATTCACAGATTTTTATTTTTTCAAGAACTTTCCTTTCACGGATAGACCACATTTTAGATGCTATGTCTTTTAATACCTTTTTCTTTATTTTGTTAAGAAGTTTTCTAATGTAATTAAAAGACTCGGAAATATTAGTCATGATAATTTCTTTAGTTAAAAAAAAAAATTCCTTGCATGAAACGGCAGATTCTCTATTGTTTCTATTTACATGTGTTCTATCTCTAGTACCATAGCGAGGCAAAGCTGGATATAATCGCCCTACATTTTCTAATTGGTCTTGTAAATGATCTTTTTTTACTTTTACATTTAGACCATATATATATATTCAAAATCGACGCTCACATATTCCGATTTAGACACAAGTTCGGTTTTTAATGGGGGGAAATCCAGCTACTGAAAAAGGAGCACTCTGGATTGAAACAATAATTAAAATTGCCTCAGTCTAGAAGGATTTCTCCTTCACTGACCGAGGACAGGAAAGATGGAGTATAGTATCAGAACTTTCTTTCTTTGTAAGAACTTCCCATCTATGGAATACAATACCGCAGGGTTGCTTCCCAACTGAGTACAACATGGTCTTTTTTTTACCATTTACCCCATCGTTTCTAATCCTCTCAAAATAGATGTTGTTAATCACCAACTGACAATTTCATTGTCCCTTATCCTCGAGTGGCATTCAAGCCTTGATAAGCGCTGACTCATTAGTATATATAAAAAAAGATACTACACTTTGTTCCTAGCCAATAGACACGTGTCGTTTTAAGGCCGAGATTATGTTAATAAAGTAAAACATTTTTAACTTATAAAAGGGAATTAATGTCATAGTTACCCAGGGGTGGGGGGGCACACCTCACTTTATTGAAATTTATTGGTGATAACGTTTGTTGTTGTTTTTTTTTGTTTTCTTTTTGTTCTTTTTGCATTGATGTGGGTCATGGTGTTCTGTAATATAGATCGCCCTGACACAGCTGAATAAAATGGATTTTATGTTGTATTCGTTTTAAATATTTAAATCATTTGCTCCAGTGGTTGTTTCATGTTACTGTTAATATTGTTAGTGAGATTCTGAAAATACTGAATGGCGGATTTAGTTTCAGTTCAAAGTTCGTATACACTCGAGGTAATATTGCCACTGCTTTTGCATATTTACAATTAATCACACTTAAGTCTAAAATAGCATTTTCGTCAGTCTGTCATGCTTAGTTTGGGAATGGGATTTCGTTAGTCTGTCACACGTAAGTTTGGAATAGCATTTTTGTCAGTCTGTCACACTTAAGTTTGGAATAGCATTTTTGTCAGTCTGTCACACTTAAGTTTGGAATAGCATTTTTGTCAGTCTGTCACACTTCAGTTTGGAATGGCATTTTCGTCAGTCTGTAATGCTTAAGTTTGAAATAGCATTTTTGTCAGTCTGTCACACTTAAGTTTGGAATAGCATTTTTGTCAGTCTGTCATGCTTAAGTTTAAAATAGCATTTTTGTCAGTCTGTAATGCTTAAGTTTGAAATAGTACTTTTGTCAGTCAGTCATGCTTATGTTTAAAATAGCACTTTTGTCAGTCTGTCACACTTAAGTTTGGAATAGCATTTTTGTCAGTCTGTCACACTAAAGTTTGGAATAGGATTTTTGTCAGTCTGTCACACTTAAGTTTGGAATAGCACTTACGTCAGTCTGTCACACTTAAGTTTAAAATAGCATTTTCGTCAGTCTGTCACACTTAAGTTTAAAATAGCATTTTTGTCAGTCTGTCACACTAAAGTTTGAAATAGCATTTTTGTCAGTCTGTCACACTTAAGTTTGAAATAGCATTTTTGTCAGTCTGTCACACTTAAGTTGGAAATAGCATTTTTGTCAGTCTGTCACACTTAAGTTTGGAATAGCACTTTTGTCAGTTTGTCACACTTTAGTTTGGAATCGCATTTTCGTCAGTCTGTCCCACTTAAGTTTGGAATCGCATTTTTGTCAGTCTGTCACACTTAAGTTTGAAATAGCATTTTTGTCAGTCTGTCACACTTAAGTTTGGAATAGCATTTTTGTCAGTGAGTCCCACTTAAGTTTGGAATCGGATCTTTGTCAGTCTGTCACACTTAAGTTTGAAATAGCATTTTCGTCAGTCTGTCACACTTAAATTTGGAATAGCATTTTTGTCGATCTGTCACACTTAAGTTTGAAATAGCCTTTTTGTCAGCCTGTCACACTAAAGTTTGGAATAGCATTTTTGTCAGTCTGTCACACTTAAGTTTGGAATAGCATTTTTGTCAGTCTGTCACACTTAAGTTTGAAATAGCCTATTTGTCAGTCTGTCACACTTAAGTTGAAATAACATTTTTGTCAGTCTGTCACACTTAAGTTGGAAATAGCATTTTTGTCAGTCTGTTACACTTAAGTTTTGAATAGCATTTTTGTCAGTCTGTCACACTTAAGTTTAGAATAGCATTTTTGTTAGTCTGTCACACTTAAGTTTTGAATCGCATTTTTGTCAGTCTGTCAAACTTAAGTTTGGAATAGCATTTTCGTCAGTCTTTCATGCTTAAGTTTGAAATAGAATTTTTGTCAGTCTGTCACACTTAATTTTAAAATAGCATTTTTTTCAGTCTTTCCAACTTAAGTTGTGAATAGCATTTTTGTCAGTCTGTCCAACTTAAGTTTGGAATAGCATTTTTGTCAGTCTGTCACACTTAAGTTTGGAATAGCACTTTTGTCAGTCTGTCATGCTTAAGTTTGGAATAGCATTTTTGTCAGTCTGCCACGCGTAAGTTTGAAATAGCACTTTTGTCAGTCCGTCATGCTTAAGTTTGAAATAGTATTTTTGTCAGTCTGTCAAACTTAAGTTTGGAATAGCACTTTCGTCAGTCTGTCACACTTAAGTTTGGAATAGCATTTTTGTCAGTCTGTCACACTTAAGTTTGGAACGGAACTTTTGTCAGTGTGTCACACTTATGTTTCAAATAGCAATTACGTCAGTCTGTCAGACTTAAGTTTAAAATAGCATTTTTGTCAGTCTGTCACACTTAAGTTTAAATTAGCATTTTGTCAGTCTGTCACACTTAAGTTTGGAATAGCAATTTTGTCAGTCTGTCACACTTAAGTTTGGAATAGCATTTTCGTCAGTCTGTCACACTTAAGTTTCTAATAGCATTTTCGTCAGTCTGTCACACTTAAGTTTAAAGTAGCCTTTTTGTCAGTCTGTCACACTTAAGTTGAAATAACATTTTTGTCAGTCTGTCACACTTAAGTTGGAAATAGCATTTTTGTCAGTCTCGCACACTTAAGTTTTGAATAGCATTTTTGTCAGTCTGTCACACTTAAGTTTGGAATAGCATTTTTGTTAGTCTGTCACACTTAAGTTTGGAATAGCATTTTTGTCAGTCTGTTACACTTTAGTTTGGAATAGCATTTTTGTCAGTCTGTCACACTTAAGTTTTGAATAGCACTTTTGTCAGTCTGTCATGCTTAAGTTTGGAATAGCACTTTTGTCAGTCTGTCACACTTAAGTTTTGAATAGCATTTTTGTTAGTCTGGCACACTTAAGTTTGGAATAGCATTTGTGTCAGTCTGTCATGCTTAAGTTTGGAATAGCACTTTTGTCAGTCTGTCACACTTAAGTTTTGAATCGCATTTTTGTCAGTCTGTCAAACTTAAGTTTGGAATAGCATTTTCGTCAGTCTTTCATGCTTAAGTTTGAAATAGAATTTTTGTCAGTCTGTCACACTTAATTTTAAAATAGCATTTTTGTCAGTCTTTCCAACTTAAGTTGTGAATAGCATTTTTGTCAGTCTGTCACACTTAAGTTTGGAATAGCATTTTTGTCAGTCTGTCACACTTAAGTTTGGAATAGCACTTTTGTCAGTCTGTCATGCTTAAGTTTGGAATAGCATTTTTGTCAGTCTGCCACGCGTAAGTTTGAAATAGCACTTTTGTCAGTCCGTCATGCTTAAGTTTGAAATAGTATTTTTGTCAGTCTGTCAAACTTAAGTTTGGAATAGCACTTTCGTCAGTCTGTCACACTTAAGTTTGGAATAGCATTTTTGTCAGTCTGTCACACTTAAGTTTGGAATAGCATTTTTGTCAGTCTGTCACGCTTAAGTTGGAAATAGCACTTTGGTAAGTCTGTCCAACTTTAGTTTGGAATAGTATTTTTGTCAGTCTGTCACACTTAAGTTTAAAATAGCATTTTTGTCAGTCTTTCATGCTTAAGTTTGAAATAACATTTTTGTCAGTCTGTCATGCTAAAGTTTGAAATAGTATTTTTGTCAGTCTGTCCCACTTAAGTTTGGAATCGTTTTTTTGTCAGTCTGTCACACTTAGTTTTAAAATAGTATGTTTGTCAGTCTGTCCAACTAAAGTTACGAATAGCATTTTTGTCAGTCTGTCACACTTAGGTTTGGAATAGCATTTTCGTCAGTCTTTCATGCTTAAGTTTGAAATAGCATTTTTGTCAGTCTGTCACACTTAATTTTAAAATAGCATTTTTGTCAGTCTGTCCAACTTAAGTTAGGAATAGCATTTTTGTCAGTCTGTCACACTTAAGTTTGGAATAGCATTTTTGTCAGTCTGTCACACTTAAATTTGGAATAGCACTTTTGTCAGTCTGCCATGCTTAAGTTTGGAATAGCATTTTTGTCAGTCTGTCACGCTTAAGTTGGAAATAGCACTTTTGTCAGTCTGTCATGCTTTAGTTTGGAATAGCATTTTTGTCAGTCTGTCAAACTTAAGTTTGGAATAGCACTTTTCTCAGTCTGTCATGCTTAAGTTTGGAATAGCATTTTTGTCAGTCTGCCCAACTTAAGTTTGGAATGGCACTTTCGTCAGTCTGTCACACTTAAGTTCGGAATAGCATTTTTGTCAGTCTGTCACACTTAAGTTTGAAATAGCATTTTTGTCAGTCTGTCCAACTTAAGTTTGGAATAGCATTTTTGTGAGTCCGTCACACTTAAGTTTAAAATAAACTTTTTGTCAGTCTGTCCAACTTAAGTTTGGAATAGTATTTTTGTCAGTCTGTCATGCTTAAGTTTGGAACAGAACTTTTGTCAGTCTGTCACACTTATGTTTCAAATAGCAATTACGTCAGTCTGTCAGACTTAAGTTTAAAATAGCATTTTTGTCAGTCTGTCACACTTAAGTTTAAATTAGCATTTTGTCAGTCTGTCACACTTAAGTTTGGAATAGCAATTTTGTCAGTCTGTCACACTTAAGTTTGGAATAGCATTTTCGTCAGTCTGTCACACTTAAGTTTCTAATAGCATTTTCGTCAGTCTGTCACACTTAAGTTTGGAATAGCATTTTTGTCAGTCTGTCACACTTAAGTTTGGAATAGCACTTTTGTCAGTCTGTCACACTTAAGTTTAAAGTAGCCTTTTTGTCAGTCTGTCACACTTAAGTTGAAATAACATTTTTGTCAGTCTGTCACACTTAAGTTGGAAATAGCATTTTTGTCAGTCTCGCACACTTAAGTTTTGAATAGCATTTTTGTCAGTCTGTCACACTAAAGTTTGGAATAGCATTTTTGTTAGTCTGTCACACTTAAGTTTGGAATAGCATTTTTGTCAGTCTGTTACACTTTAGTTTGGAATAGCATTTTTGTCAGTCTGTCACACTTAAGTTTTGAATAGCACTTTTGTCAGTCTGTCATGCTTAAGTTTGGAATAGCACTTTTGTCAGTCTGTCACACTTAAGTTTTGAATAGCATTTTTGTTAGTCTGGCACACTTAAGTTTGGAATAGCATTTGTGTCAGTCTGTCATGCTTAAGTTTGGAATAGCACTTTTGTCAGTCTGTCACAAATCAAGTTTTAAATAGCACTTTTGTCAGTCTGTCATTCTTAAGTTTGAAATAGCACTTTTGTCAGTCTGTTATGCTTAAGTTTTAAATAGCACTTTTGTCAGTCTGTCACACTTAAGTCTAAAATAGCATTTTTGTCAGTCTGTCCCACTTAAGTTTCGAATAGTACTTTTGTCAGTCTGTCACACTTAAGTTTAACATAGCATTTTTGTCAGTCTGTCCAACTTAAGTTTGGAATACCATTTTTGTCAGTCTGTCACACTTAAGTTTAAAATAGACTTTTTGTCAGTCTGTCCAACTTATGTTTGGAATAGTATTTTTATAAGTCTGTCACACTTAAGTTTGGAATAGCATTTTTGTCAGTCTGTCATGCTTAAGTTTGAAACAGCACTTTTGTCAGTCTGTCACACTTATGTTTCAAATAGCAATTACGTCAGTCTGTCAGACTTAAGTTTAAAATAGCATTTTTGTCAGTCTGTCACACTTAAGTTTAAATTAGCATTTTTGTCAGTCTGTCACACTTAAGTTTGGAATAGCATTTTTGTCAGTCTGTCACACTTAAGTTTGGAATAGCATTTTCGTCAGTCTGTCACACTTAAGTTTGGAATAGCATTTTTGTCAGTCTGTCACACTTAAGGTTGGAATAGCACTTTTGGCAGTCTGTCATGCTTAAGTTTTAAATAGCCCTTTTGTCAGTCTGTCACACTTAAGTTTGGAATAGCACTTTTGTCAGTCTGTCACACTTAAGTTTGGAATAGCATTATTGTCAGTCTGTCATGCGTAAGTTTGAAATAGCACTTTTGGCAGTCTGTCATGCTTAAGTTTGGAATAGCACTTTTGTCAGTCTGTCACACTTAAGTTTGAAATAGCATTTTTGTCAGTCTGTCACACTTAAGTTTGGAATAGCATTTTTGTCAGTCTGTCACACTTAAGTTTGAAATAGCATTTTTGTCAGTCTGTCATGCTTAAGTTTGGAATAGCACTTTTGGCAATCTGTCACACTTAAGTTTGAAATAGCACTTTTCTTCAGTCTGTCACACTTAAGTTTTAAATAGCATTTTCGTCAGTCTGTCATGCTTAAGTTTTGAATAGCACTTTTGGCAGTCTGTCACACTTAAGTTGTGAATAGCATTTTTGTCAGTCTGTCACACTTAAGTTTGGAATAGCACTTTTGTCAGTCTGTCTCACTTAAGTTTAAAATAGCATTTTCGTCAGTCTGTCACGCTTAGTTTGGGAATAGCATTTCGTTAGTTTGTAATGCTTAAGTTTAAAATAGCATTTGTAGTCAGTCTGTCATGCTTACGTTTGGAATAGCATTTTCGTCAGTCTGTCACACTTAAATTTGGAATAGCACTTTTGTCAGTCTGTCTCACTTAAGTTTTAAATAGCATTTTCGTCAGTCTGTCACGCTTAGTTTAGGAATAGCATTTCGTTAGTCTGTCACACTTAAGTTTGAAATAGCACTTTTGTCAGTCTTTCACACTTAAGCTTAAAATAGCATTTGAATAGGTTAAAACAGGCATAGAAGTACATGTCGGAATGCAGGTATTGTATAGCAAGCCCTACACCCCCGAATGCTTCACTTCTCCATGTGCAGCTTCTATTGCACATAGGCAGAAAGCATTCCCCCGATTTAACTTCCATAAGTCAGCTACAAATTGACAAAAATTTATAGCATTTAGAAATCATAGCAATAGTGTAATAGTCGCAGCTAAGAGTATGTATAGGGACCCTTTTGAGGGAGCAGTGAGTTCCCTACATTTAAAAGTCTTGCGCCTAACATTCTATTGTCCTCATAGGGAAACACGTAAAACCGACAATATTGCACTTCAAATGTCAGCCGCCTCGGAGGGCCAAGTTGTTTGGGAAGTCATTGGCGGTGTCAAAGCAATCTGGTTTACAGGTGCATCGGATGGGGTTGAAGGTCAAATCAACTGTCACCCGAGACATGTTGAACTGAGTGCATCAGTAACTTTCTATCTGTCTCCCTTTCTTTTTGTGGTGCATATTGTGTCTCTTTCCCTCTCTTTCAGACCTTTTATTCTCTCTCTCTCTCTCTCTCTCTCGTTTGTATCACCATATACCAAAGAAAAGATATTAACAGTTAGATTTTTAAACTTCTTGTGCATCTGTCGCGCGTGGCCCAGCTCAGCTGACTTCGAGTTTTTGATGTTCTTTTCGGAATCTGAAATGAATAAATAAATATATTTTTAGATAAAGAATGGTTGTCTCTCTTTTCATGCGGTGTTCGATTTCAGCAAGCCGATGTTTCCCTCAGACAGATAATTAATTCTTTGGAGAGAATAATGATGTCTAATGACGCCTAAATCCCGACCAGACAGGATTAACCCAACCGGATTAACTCCTTCATTGAAGAAGATGTGCCTATCGTTTCTCAGGGAGCTGGGGTACCGTGCCAAGACGAAAAGAGCCCTTCCAGAAAAGCCTTCAAGACGCAGACCACCAATTTACACTACCTTAACCCTAACCCTAACCCCGGCAAGCGATAGTATTACAGGTATACTGAGATGACAAGAAAACGCATTGAGTTGTAGAAATTAGGAACTCATGATTTCTGGAAAATCTGTAATAAGATGATGAATAATGGGCAATCAACAATTCCCCCATAATCCAACCACCATAATGTCGCTTGCGCAGCAACTGATGAGGCTGAACTGCTTGCCCATTGGTTCGTCTTGAACTTCACTTTGGACTTCAAAAATCACTCCCTTCTAAATTTCACACTGTGGACAGAAGCCACACTTGATGATTAACCCTTCCTATGTCCGGGATATCATAAAAAAATCTTGACATCTCCAAAGCACGTGAAGCTGATCTTATCCCTGCTATAGTACTAAAGAAATGCTCTGCTGAGCTGGCCCCTGAACTCTTCAACAAATGCCTTGCCGAATCTTGCTTCCCTGATAGCTGAAAAATTGCCTCTGTGTTACCAGTATTCAAGAATTCTGGTGAAAGAACTGAACTGCAAAATTTTTGCATCATCAGTCGCCTCCCGCTCTTCACTAAAATCTTTTAATCATTTATCAATCTAGTGATAGTCCACCACCTCATAAATGCAAAACTTCTTTTTGATCAACAGTATGGATTTAGGTAAGCATGTTCTACTGCAAATATCCTAATGGTCATACACTGGGCAAAGCATGTGAAGCTAGGACGATAGCGCTTATATATCCAAAGCTTTTGACAAGGTCTGGCATGAAGGTTTTCCCATGAAAATTAATCTGTACGGTATTACTGGCTATACAGCTAAACAACATATTAATGCAGGGAGTGGTCCAAGAGTTGATCCTTCGACCTTTATTATTCCTGATTTTCATAAACTCCAGTCTCTAGTGGAATGGAGACGTAAATAGATGGTTACATTTAATGCTACTAAGACAAAACTTCCTTTCCTTTAAGAATTATATGAAACCTTTTCAACCACCGATTGCCATGGTCAATGTCATTCTACTTGAGAGTCCAACATTCAAACTCGTCGGACTAACATTCACAGGTAAAAATAAATTGGAACAAGGCTGCTGCAAGGAGGGTTGGCTCCCTCTACTATGCAAGAAAGCTTCTCACACATGCCAGTATCCTATATCTCTACAAAGCCATCATTCGCTCATGCATGGAGTATTGTTGCCACATCTGGACTTGTGCACCAACCACTAGTCTCTTCCTTTTAGACAGGGTCAAAAAAAGACTTTCTTATCTAATAGGTCCCACACTTTCTGTCAAGCTCCAGCCCTTGTCCTATCGCTGCTATGTTGCATACCTGTGCTTGTTTTACAAGTACTTCAGTGTAATGTGCTCCGATGAACTTGCTGCACTAGTGCCTCCTCGACATAAATACCCCCGATCAACCCAACAATCATCTAAATCCCACCCCTTCATTGTAAAGGTCCCCAAATGTCGCAAGGCTTTCTTCTCTATTAACTCTTTCTTCACACTGCTAGTCTTTGGAATTCCCTCCCTGCTCCCTCTTTTCCTAATTGTATCAACATGCAGAAATTTAAATGTAATATGAACATACATCTCGCTGCACAACTCCCCACTTAGGATGCCCCTATAAATGTGACCTTTAATTCACAGTAGCCCCTTACGTATCAGTGGCAACATGCCTTGTTTGGAGTGAATAAAGTAAAGAAAATAATACAGCGTTTTCATCGGCCAGTCATTAAAAAATTTAAATAACATTTTCTTTGGTCTGTCACGCTTACGTTTAGAATAACATTTTCTGTGGTCTGTCACACTTAAGTTTGAAATAACATTTTCTTTTGTTTGTGACTCTTAAAAGTTAAATAACATTTTCTGTGGTCTGTCACGCTTAAGTTTGAAATAACATTTTCTGTGGTCTGTCACGCTTAAGTTTGAAATAACATTTTCTTTGGTCTGTCACGCTTAAGTTTGAAATAACATTTTCTGTGGTCTGTCACGCTTAAGTTTGAAATAACATTTTCTTTTGTTTGTCACTCTTAAAAGTTAAATAACATTTTCTGTGGTCCGTCACGCTTAAGTTTGAAATAACATTTTCTTTAGTCTGCCACGTTTAAGTTTGAAATAACATTTTCTTTTGTTTGTCACTCTTAAAAGTTAAATAACATTTTCTGTGGTCTGTCACGTTTAAGTTTGAAATAACATTTTCTTTTGTTTGTCACTCTTAAAAGTTAAATAACATTTTCTGTGGTCCGTCACGCTTAAGTTTGAAATAACATTTTCTTTGGTCTGTCACGCTTAAGTTTGAAATAACATTTTCTGTGGTCTGTCACGCTTAAGTTTGAAATAACATTTTCTGTGGTCTGTCACGCTTAAGTTTGAAATAACATTTTCTTTAGTCTGCCACGTTTAAGTTTGAAATAACATTTTCTTTTGTTTGTCACTCTTAAAAGTTAAATAACATTTTCTGTGGTCTGTCACGTTTAAGTTTGAAATAACATTTTCTTTTGTTTGTCACTCTTAAAAGTTAAATAACATTTTCTGTGGTCCGTCACGCTTAAGTTTGAAATAACATTTTCTTTGGTCTGTCACGCTTAAGTTTGAAATAACATTTTCTGTGGTCTGTCACGCTTAAGTTTGAAATAACATTTTCTGTGGTCTGTCACGCTTAAGTTTGAAATAACATTTTCTGTGGTCTGTCACGCTTAAGTTTGAAATAACATTTTCTTTAGTCTGCCACGTTTAAGTTTGAAATAACATTTTCTTTAGTTTGTCACACTTAAGTTTCAAATATTATTCATTGTCGATCAATTTATAGCATTTTCTTTGGCTTGTCACGTTTGTGTTTGAAACAGCATTTTCATCGTTAATCGCGCAAATTGAATGGACGGATCATAAGAAGATCTGTCCTAGTTTTTGTTGTTGTTCTGTCACCAGAGAAGGCAAATCTTATGACCAGATGATATCAATCTGTCCGTTTTTATGCATACGGATTAACTTCAACCTATTTTATTTTTAACTGAAAATAAAGTAGACTCAGTTACATTAAAATAATTGCTCTAGGCTTAACAATTTCTCTAGAGCGCAGACAATCGCATTTTCTTTTTTTTTATTACAAACTAGTGTTGACTGGTCGGAAGGTTTTTTTAGGAAAATAAATAATTTATTATATAAAAAAAGTTGTTTGTCTGTGTGTGTGTTCTCAGCTAAAAGTCATAAACTACACAAGACACCCCCACAAAGATGATATATTCTTTTTCAGCATTGCCTCGGGCAAAATATAGGCACATTTGTATTTCAATATTCATTGTTTTAAAGTCACCAATAACAGGATTAGTTATGGGTGGGGCGACATTTAGAGCGATATTTTAATGTTATTATATAGTAATCCGTCAATGATTTTTTTACATTTGTTAGAGAAAGCAAGAGATATGTGATAGAGAAAGAGGGGGTGATATATATATATATATATATATATATATATATATATATATAGAGAGAGAGAGAGAGAGAGAGAGGGAGAGGGAGAAAGGACGAGGCGAGACAGGGATAGGGGAGATAAGGTGGAGAAAATAGAAAGAGAGGAGACGGGAGAGAGAGAGATAGAGAGAGAGAGAGAGAGAGAGAGAGGGGAGTTTTAAAAGAAAGATGTTACACACACTTTTTAACTCTTCTACTTTATTGTTCACGTCCCCGGACAACGCCAGGTAGCCATGCTAGTTTCAAATTTAGTCATGTTTACAATTTTTGCCTTGAAAGAAAGTTAAGAATAATATTTGTAATATGAGGTCAAGTAATAAAAAAAACTGTTAGCCCGGTGGTGTTACAAAAAACTATGTTACTTACAGACAGCTGCAAAACGGCAAATGGATTTCACAAATGAAAACGGATTCGAATTATTTAAAAAAATCGAATTATTTTAAATCTAAAAAATACCAATAAAAATAATTGTTTAAATGTTTAAAAAAATTTTTTAAATACATTCTTCACTGACATATTCTTTGTTTAATTTTATTTTGTGTTTTATGAAACAAACTAAAACTATTTTTTTAAATTATAACCGATAATTGCCGTGAGTGACCCCAGATTGTCTTTAGGTTCCTTGAAAAATTTATATCAACCCTTATTGAAACTTATTTGAATGTTCTAACTGTTAACATATCGATTTCCATAACACACAAACAAACAAACATTAACGTTTACTAATGAGTCACCAATTATCAAGGCCAAAAAACAATCAAGGAATTAGATGGAATGATTGTCAGTTGAAAGATGAAGAATATTATGAGAAGATTGAAAATGATTGATGGAATAAACTAAGTTTGATTATTTATGGCGACGGCTGACAAGTATTTGTTGACATTGGATTTAAAAACGACTATGTTGTAATCTGCAGGGAAGCAGTCCCTTGCTAATGTGTTCCAAAGGATAGACACAAAAATGCCTGAGCAGCCCCATCGGCATTCCCCGGTAGAGCCGCCTCGAGCAGTTAGCAATAAACTAACCCCTTCTTAAAGAGAAAGTAAAGCCTAGAACTGCACAGGAAAATACCTCAGACTGGCGGAATCAAGGCCGAAGGCCAAGACAGAACTGGTCTAAAGAGTGTAGCATCCATCGGAACAAATACTACACTCTGATCATAGCCAAAAGGCCAAGGAGTGAGTTGCTTTTCGATCAGTTGGCTGGCGAGAAGGCCAACTTAGCCAACGAACCGACATCATTTAGAACAACGAGCAAACTTCTTTTTTGGCATGCAAACGAAACCCGCCTTTAGCCTCTGTCTATGGGCGTTGGCACATGGACTTATTTTCCTAAGATTTCGGCACAGACTTACTTCCAAATAATAATAATATGAACTCTGCCAGCCTTAAGAACTAACTCAATACTCCTATCGACTACGTACAGACATTTGAATAACTTTCTATTCTTATGGGCTCTTAATGACATTTTTCTCGTACTCAATACTCCTATCGACTACGTACAGACTTTTGAATAACTTTCTATTCTTATGGGCTCTTATTGACATTTTTCTCGTACTCAATACTCCTATCGACTACGTACAGACTTTTGAATAACTTTCTATTCTTATGAGCTCTTATTGACATTTTTCTCGTACTCAATACTCCTATCGACTACGTACAGACTTTTGAATAACTTTCTATTCTTATGGGCTCTTAATGACATTTTTCTCATACTCAATACTCCTATCGACTACGTACAGACTTTTGAATAACTTTCTATTCTTATGAGCTCTTATTGACATTTTTCTCGTACTCAATACTCCTATCGACTACGTACAGACATTTTAATAACTTTCTATTCTTATGGGCTCTTATTGACATTTTTCTCGTACTCAATACTCCTATCGACTACGTACAGACTTTTGAATAACTTTCTATTCTTATGGGCTCTTATTGACATTTTTCTCGTACTCAATACTCCTATCGACTACGTACAGACTTTTGAATAACTTTCTATTCTTATGGGCTCTTAATGACATTTTTTCTCATACTCAATACTCCTATCGACTACGTACAGACTTTTGAATAACTTTCTATTCTTATGGGCTCTTAATGACATTTTTCTCGTACTCAATACTCCTATCGACTACGTACAGACATTTTAATAACTTTCTATTCTTATGGGCTCTTAATGACATTTTTCTCATACTCAATACTCCTATCGACTACGTACAGACTTTTGAATAACTTTCTATTCTTATGAGCTCTTATTGACATTTTTCTCGTACTCAATACTCCTATCGACTACGTACAGACTTTTGAATAACTTTCTATTCTTATGGGCTCTTATTGACATTTTTCTCATACTCAATACTCCTATCGACTACGTACAGACTTTTGAATAACTTTCTATTCTTATGAGCTCTTATTGACATTTTTCTCGTACTCAATACTCCTATCGACTACGTACAGACATTTTAATAACTTTCTATTCTTATGGGCTCTTATTGACATTTTACTCGTACTCAATACTCCTATCGACTACGTACAGACTTTTGAATAACTTTCTATTCTTATGGGCTCTTATTGACATTTTTCTCGTACTCAATACTCCTATCGACTACGTACAGACTTTTGAATAACTTTCTATTCTTATGGGCTCTTAATGACATTTTTTCTCATACTCAATACTCCTATCGACTACGTACAGACTTTTGAATAACTTTCTATTCTTATGGGCTCTTAATGACATTTTTCTCGTACTCAATACTCCTATCGACTACGTACAGACTTTTGAATAACTTTCTATTCTTATGAGCTCTTATTGACATTTTTCTCGTACTCAATACTCCTATCGACTACGTACAGACTTTTGAATAACTTTCTATTCTTATGGGCTCTTATTGACATTTTTCTCATACTCAATACTCCTATCGACTACGTACAGACTTTTGAATAACTTTCTATTCTTATGAGCTCTTATTGACATTTTTCTCGTACTCAATACTCCTATCGACTACGTACAGACATTTTAATAACTTTCTATTCTTATGGGCTCTTATTGACATTTTTCTCGTACTCAATACTCCTATCGACTACGTACAGACTTTTGAATAACTTTCTATTCTTATGAGCTCTTATTGACATTTTTCTCATACTCAATACTCCTATCGACTACGTACAGACATTTTAATAACTTTCTATTCTTATGGGCTCTTATTGACATTTTTCTCGTACTCAATACTCCTATCGACTACGTACAGACTTTTGAATAACTTTCTATTCTTATGGGCTCTTAATGACATTTTTCTCGTACTCAATACTCCTATCGACTACGTACAGACTTTTGAATAACTTTCTATTCTTATGGGCTCTTAATGACATTTTTCTCGTACTCAATACTCCTATCGACTACGTACAGACTTTTGAATAACTTTCTATTCTTATGGGCTCTTAATGACATTTTTCTCATACTCAATACTCCTATCGACTACGTACAGACTTTTGAATAACTTTCTATTCTTATGGGCTCTTAATGGCATTTTTCTCATACTCAATACTCCTATCGACTACGTACAGACTTTTGAATAACTTTCTATTCTTATGGGCTCTTATTGACATTTTTCTCATACTCAATACTCCTATCGACTACGTACAGACTTTTGAATAACTTTCTATTCTTATGGGCTCTTAATGACATTTTTCTCGTACTCAATACTCCTATCGACTACGTACAGACTTTTGAATAACTTTCTATTCTTATGGGCTCTTAATGACATTTTTCTCGTACTCAATACTCCTATCGACTACGTACAGACTTTTGAATAACTTTCTATTCTTATGGGCTCTTAATGACATTTTTCTCGTACTCAATACTCCTATCGACTACGTACAGACTTTTGAATAACTTTCTATTCTTATGGGCTCTTAATGACATTTTTCTCGTACTCAATACTCCTATCGACTACGTACAGACTTTTGAATAACTTTCTATTCTTATGGGCTCTTAATGACATTTTTCTCGTACTCAATACTCCTATCGACTACGTACAGACTTTTGAATAACTTTCTATTCTTATGGGCTCTTAATGACATTTTTCTCGTACTCAATACTCCTATCGACTACGTACAGACTTTTGAATAACTTTCTATTCTTATGGGCTCTTAATGACATTTTTCTCGTACTCAATACTCCTATCGACTACGTACAGACTTTTGAATAACTTTCTATTCTTATGGGCTCTTAATGACATTTTTCTCGTACAGATTTATGGATTTATGATAATATTTTCTTTGTCTTGACTCAAGGATTTTCAATATCAATTTTACCTGTCAACACATGTGAACCTTTAACATCTTAATTCCCAACACCTGTATTTTATTTGTTGAACGCAGATGATCAATAAAGTACAATATATTACGTATGTTTTTAGTCTTTGTGATTCACTTGTGGGCAAATGTAACTCTCTTTTCCACTACAGAACCCTTTCATAACATTTGATGTCAAATCTTTTCTTTATTTCTTTCTTTTGTTGGTTGAACAAGGACGTAAAATAAAGATGCTAAACTATTGTAGCAGTTGCATGAGAGACCTATTTTGTTTACATGTATGTGCAGTATCATGCGTTAGATTGGTTTGTGGTTTGGCTTTGCGCACATGCACGTGAAGTTAGGATGTGATGGCGCAGACTCAAGATTAATGTGCGCCAACGGAGCTTGGCACCAAAAATACAATTTAAATCAGTTCCAGTTTTGATCGCCTCTAGATAGGAATAGAATGTTCTCTGCTGTTCTCATCGTTTAGCTATAAGCAACTTACTAGAATCGAACTCCAGGATACAGCATTCGTTTATCGAGAAAAGCCAGCCTACCGAACAATTCTCGTTATGTTCCAGTGTTTCTTTGAATAAAAGTTGATACCTATTTAGTAGTGGAGATGTTGGTCTTATTTATGGAAGATGATGACCCTTTTCTTGTTTAATATTCTATTTCAGTCAGATGCGGCCAGACACAGCTAAGTTACTTTCTTCGTCCTAACTTTTTTCCCAAACAATCATCCAACCAACCAAACATCAAAAACTAAACTATGTTGGAATGTACTTTATTACTAATCTACAATTGTGACAAAATATGTCTTTTTCTACACCTTCATTTAATCATGTTTTATCCTGAACAAAAAAAAAAGAAGTTATTTCGGAGTGTAGCCGTTATACTTTATGAACTATTTTAATTTGCGCAAGTTTATTCTTCCACACGAAGTGATTAATACATCATCCAATCAAAACCCTTTGCTGAACTGTTTGTGCACTGTTTTTCTCGCTTTGGAACAGTCGTGCAACGTTCCTATTTCAGCCGAATCAAAGACATAACGCGTGCGAGATAAGTGGATACAAAATCCAATCCGTTGGGCAGATGTATGTGCACCCGCCGACTCAGTGTGCTATGGTACTTCTTGTTCGTTCATCTTCCCTCGCTGTTTATTGGTGCAGCGATATATGAATAAAACTGATTTAAAATATAGAGGAAGATTTTGCTGACAAAAGTGTAGTTAACAACGAAAAAAGAGGTGAATGAAACAAGTATACAGCAAATAACCGTTACCAAACGCAAGAAAATTTACTTTCCTACCTACGTGAATATTTTTTTTTATGAAAGTGTTTTAAAGTTTATTTATTTCAATATAAAATTTTGTTCAAATCGTCTATCGTTAGAGTCAGATTTTCCGAAAATCACAAGTTTGATTGCTGTTTTTTTTTTTTCGTCTTTTCGGTGAAAGTAAAACAACAAGAATACAAAAACAAATATACAACAAATAAATGTTACCAAACGTAATAAAATTTATTTTCAACCTAATTGGAGAAAATGACGAAAAAACAGCAATCAAACATTGGTGATTTCCGGAAAGTAAAATGGACGGAAGTGTAGCCATGTTTGAATCTGACTTCAACAATAGACGATTTGAACAAAATCTTATATTGAAATAAATAAACTTTAAAACAATTTTTGAAGAAAAAAAATATGCATGTAAATTTTCTTGCGTTTGGTGACAATTATTTATTTTATATTTCTTTGTTTTTCCACCTCTTTATTCGTTGTTAACTATAATAGACTTTTGCCAGTTTTTCCTCATATTCGAGCTAACTATAACTAAACGAACACTGTAGGAGTAATGGTATGAAGGCTGGTCTTTACATCGGCTGTATGACAAATTCCTATTATTATTTTGTAACAAAACGGTCGTCAAACGAAAAGAAAGCAAAGTTTTTTATAAACAACAACGATATGTATTTATTTGAGCGACCTACACCGTTGGGTGTAGGTTGCCGAAAGTTAAACAGTGAAGAAAAGAATAGAAGAGTGTCAAAGTTGGTTGGTTGTCTTACTAGGAAGAAAGTGTAGTATCTGTTCCGATGGATACTGCACCCTATAGACCGGTATCGTCTTGTCCTTCAGGGCTTGATTCTGCCGGTCTGTGGGTTTGTCCTGTGCAGTTCTAGGAGGTCCACCCTCCCAGGCTTTGCCTCCCCTCTTTGGGGAGGAGTAAGTTTATTGCTTACTGCCTGAGGCGCCCCTACCAGGGAATGCTGACGGGGCTGCCCAGGCAATTTTTAATGGCCAGAGTGCTCACCTTCTCGGGCGCTGGCTTTTCAAGCCCCACTTTCCCGACCCGACCTTGGGTCACATCTTACCTTGTGGGAGTAAGATAAAACTGGCCTTGTGCCTAACCTCCTGAAGAGGAGGTAAATAATACTGGGCCAATATATATTCAAGTGAAGATAGTTTTCCTCGGCGTCTATGCAACAGGGGCAGGAGAGAGGACGTCTTTCTTCGTTGGTTCCAGGAAACTCAGTGGGGCTGCTCTCTAAATCCAAAAGAGTCTGGAAGTAATTCTTAAAAGTTCCGGTTTAAATTAATACGTCTTGGAGCCTTTGTGTGACCAAATCACCTTGCAGGGGCTGTTCTGCGCCAGAAGAAAGAAATGTTAATATTTATGACTGCTACAATGAAACCCTGCCGAAACCCGTGTAAATAATAAGCGACCGGACGTTAGGACATGACGTAAGAAATTGGCCTACTTATCACTAAATCGCTACTTTGATACTTTAAGTAGGTTTCTTTTAAAAGATTTTAATCTGACAACAATACCGACCCACTAAACTAGGTCCTCTCCCTCTCTCTCTCTCTCTTTCTCTCTCTCTCTCTTTCTCTCTCTCTCTCTCTTTTAGATTCTATTCTATCAATGTCACATGTATTTTCCGCTGTCCACTCTCTTGTGAAGAACAAGAAAGTATAAAAGCGTTTAATTTGACATCCGTTCATTTATTTCCTGTTATTTGTCTAGCCAGTTCAGTAGTCATAGTTTAAGCTTTATTAAGTTGGGCATAAAAGAATAAAGACCACCGCCACTGGCAGCGACGACCTAAAACCTTCATTGAATATTATAAACAACTCACTCGGCAGTCTCAAAAGTCACAACATAAATCTATATAAAAAAAAAGAATATCTGCGATTTGTCTGGTTGTCAAACGGCAGTCGTGTTCAAATAAGAATCTCACTTGGCCGGTCAGAACAAGGAGCATCTTTCATTGAAAAATGTCCTTTTCTAAATCGAGCAAACCATTTCCGGCACACCCGTTCTGTAACAGCAATATCATATCTTTATGCAGGGTTCTGTAGCTTTTTTTCTTTTAAATAGTAAAAAAGCATCAGATGTCGGTAGTGCTCTGTTTGATCTTTCATTCCAAAGCCTGAAATACAAGCAAAAATGTAAGAACTCCTCTGCTTGGAGGCTTATTACACATTGACGTAAACATACTCGCTACATCAAATAGAGGATTTGAAGAATAGGAATATAAAACAATCGTTAATAGTCCAGACAGATGACATTCAAAAAGGCAGCAGACTTTTTGGTCAACCCAATATATATATATATATATATATATATATATATATATATATATATATATATATATATATAGTCTTGGAAGTTTCTCAACCATTAAAACTTTATTAAAAAAAACAACAACAAAAAAAAAAAACCTTAAGTCCCAAGTCGTTCAGTGGAAAATCACTCATGTAAGTCAATTTAACTTTTTCAGTTATTATATTAGTTTGCTTCTAACATTATTTAAGGGATCATCAGTTGTTTACCATGAAAAACTGTTTCGGGAATTTAATATATATATAATACATATATACACACGTACGTGGCTACAATGCAATGTTCCTTTCAAAGGTCGAACTCTCTGCGACAGCTGTTTTCAAAAGGATTAATGTCTCCCTGATTTACTGAGTTGTTTACAGTGTCCGTGAGGGCATCGACGTTTGAATTTGAGTTAGAAATATAACTCATGTTCCGGGGTTCGAGCCCGGTGACCGGTGTGAATAATTCTTCTCTACACGTACAATTCTCGTAAGGATGAAACGTATATGTATGTAGATAAACACAAATATTTATAATTATATATATATATCTTCAGTGCAGGACGTTAATTCCCAACGGTCCGCTGGCTCGAACTCCGATCACAAATCGCTACTGATTCGCAGTCAAGAGCGTTCCCCCGTTGCCCACCGTGAACTAGCTAATAATTAAGGAGGAATTTAACTTTGTAAATATCGAGTCGGCGGATATTTTACACGAGCAGTGAAAGTGATCTTACAACAAACTGTGTTGGATCTCACATGAAGCTATTAGTACTGCTTGTTATTAAACTCACTCAGAGTGCCCGGCCTTTAGTAAAGGGGGCTAATAATAATATTTATAAATAAATATTAATTATTTATTACCTACAGACATCGATGTTTCATGCTAATGTAATCTTCAGTGCAGGAAGTTAATTCTCGACGGTCGGCGGGCTCGAACTCCGATCACAAATCGCCACTGATTTGTAGTCAAGAGCGTTCCCCCGTTGGACACCGTGAACTAGCTAATAATTAAGGAGGAATTTAACTTTGTAAATACCGATGTGTGTGTGTGTATTTGTGTGTATGTATTCATATTGAGTTCTGTTAATATATATAAGGAGACGTGTATACATGGGGGTGTACGTATGCCTTTGTATGGGCGGGCATGTATATGTTAGCTTTTGTGCAGATGTATTCACTTGTTTATATATATATATATTTATTAATTAATTTTCACGTACATAAAAGGAATATATATATATATATATATATATATATATATATATATATATATATATATATACATAGAGAGAGAGAGAGAGAGAGAGAGAGAGAGAGGGAGGGAGGGAGAGAGAGAATTTAAATTCTCTTCTTTCCCATGTTAATTGATGGTGGTTTAGGGGTTGAATACCAGGCTGCAGAGTCAAAGGTGAATTTGCAACTGGGTTCGAATCTTTTGACCGGCAGTAATTATCATTTCCTACACTGAAGATTGCAAGAGATCCGACAAATATAGACAATTGAGATTGGGTTTTAATATTTGAAGACAAAAGTTTTAAAAATTCCAGAAATATGGATAGATTTAACATGGATTTAAAATTCTATGTGTTAAAATATGATGAATAAAATAAACATTTATAGACGCATACATATACACTCATCTACATATGTACACATACACATATATAGAGAGAGATACACCTGTGCACACATACATACAGCGCGACACATATCTTGCTCCTAGATCTTCAACGGATATAAAATTGAAATTGAATTTTGAAATTGAAAGATACAAGAATTTAATCTCACAAAATTTAAAACATATAAGAATAGAAAGTAAACATAAACAATAATAAAAAGTTAAAATTAAAAAATTAAAAAATTAACAAATTAAAATTAAAATATTAAAAATATAAGTGAGGAGTTTGTTCACGTTACATTTGAATTTCTGCATGTTGGTACAGTCAGTGAATCAAGGAGTAGGGAGGGAATTCCAAAGGCTAGCAGTTCTAGTGCATCTATGGTATCTGGGAATCTCCACAGTGAATCAATGGGATTTAGCTGATTGTCAGGTGTATTTACGTTGAGGGGGCACTAAAGCAGCAAGTTCGTCGGAGCACATTCCATTGAAGTATTTGTAAAACAAGCACAGGGTTGCAACATTGCAGTGGTGGAACAGGGGCTGGAGCTTGGCTGACAGTCGAGACCTATTAGATTAGAGACCATTTTTTAGACCCTGTCTAAGAGGGAGAGACTAGTGATTGCTGAACTAACCCAGATGTGACAACAATACTCCATGCATGGGTGGATGGTGGCTTTGTAGCGATATAAGATACTGGCAGGTGTGAGTAGGTTTCTAGCACGGTAGAGGGAGCCCACTTTACTTGCAGCAGCCTTGGCAGTATCTTTAATGTATTTATTATAATTCATGTTACCTGAAGGAGTTTAAATGTTTGACGCTCGGGTAGGGTGCTATTAGCCATGGCAATCGGTGGTTGAAAAGGTTTCTTATAACTATTAAAGGAAAGGAGTTTTGTCTTAGTAGATTTAAATGTTACAATCTATTTATGTCCGCAGTCAACTACAAACTGGAGGTCATTTTCTAAGGATTCAGCCATTGTCTTGGATATGTGTGCGTTCGTTTTTCACACATTTTGAGAATAGTCAAGGAATAAAGCCCGAAACTGTGAAGCGGTTCCTCCTGATGATGGTGTAGTGCTGGATCAGGTAGCAGAACTGTCAGCTGTGAAGCACAAAAAGATTGTGTTATTCAAATCCTTTTCAATCAAACAAAATAGCAGAAATAATAAGCAAATATCAATCCTCATCTAAAAAATGGCACAATATCTCATTCTTCTTCTATTACTGCTAATAATAATAACCACAGTACAAATTAAAAAAAGTAAATGGGACAAAGAAATATTTGTGACGTTTACCATACTGGAAACAGATATCTTGTTAATTAAAAAACTAAGTAATTTAAAGAAGAAAAGTACAATGTGAGTTTAGAAAACGTCTTGACAGACGAATGCTAACCATTCAAAAAGAATTACGAAACTGCTATTCTTATATTCCATAAAACTGAGAGCGGTCATTATTTTGATCGATAATGTACAGTAGATAACAGAGAAGAATACTATTGTGAAAAATTAAACATAAACAGTGTTAATGTTATTATTATGCCACGAACAATTAAGGCCTGGTGTTTCAGGTGGAAGGAGGAGTAGGTATTAAGAGGTGAGTGAAAATAGCAACCACCTTCATTTTGGAAGGTTTATTTGGGAGAATCAGGTAATCCGGAGAAAATGTAATAAATATTGAAAGAAAACGAAATGAATGCATAATTTCTGCAAACATGCATGAAAACTTAGCCTAATTGGATGGCAGAACAGATTAGAATATGTAAGTTTTAGTTATTAAGCTATAAAGTCTGAATATAAACGGAAAAACTTGACTTTATTCTATTATATACTTGCAGGGTTTACCTGCATTGCCCAGGGCCACTAAAAACAAAATAAAAGAGGTTAAAAAGTATAACATATTTCTATTAAACATTCTATCTCTCTACCTCTCTCTACCTGTCCTTCTATTTTTCTTTCTTCTTCCTCCTCTCCCGTTTTCCCCCTCCATCTTTCCAACCCTCTTTTTCTCTTCCGCCCTTATAGAGTGAAAAAAATAAAACCGAGGAGGCCTCTAAAACGCTACTGAAACCACCCAAATAAAATTAAGGAGGCCTTCAAAGCACTATTAAACCCCCCCCCCCCCTTCCAAGTTTTTTTACACCCCCCCCCCTCCCTTTGAAAAGAAATAGTCCAAAGAGAAGGTTAAGAAACTATAACTAAGATCCGGAGTTAGCGTTTAATAATTTTGAAATTGGTCTGCGTTTTCTTTCGAAATTAGTACATAATAAGATTGAAAATGCCTGAAAAACCGCCCCCCCCACCGACGAAACATGGACCAGTTGACCCTCAAAGAATAAAATAATTTTCTTCTAATTTTAGATATTATTCATCCGAGGCATCGCCGTTCAAGAATATACCAACTTTTTTAGTATTTGTTTTGTTGTATTTACTTTTAGTTGGACACACACACACACGCAGTAAATATCTTCACTGGACTATTTGTAAAAAGTTGAATATCCAGTGTAGCAGCAAGTCCTGGGAGCATATACCAGAAAGAACAGTTGGAAATAATTTATACACCATCCACTATGACTATGCAATCCCTACAACTACATATCTAGAAAACGGAGCTGTTAAACCTGACATCGTAATATGGGACGAAAGGGAGAAAGTAGCAACCCTAGTTGAAGTCAGTGTCCCTAATGATGCAGGATTGAACAGAGCAGAAAGGGAAAAGATTACGAAATACCAAGGTCTTATGTACGACATAAAAAGAAACTGGAATCTTAGAGAAATCTCCATCATACCAGTAATTATAGGAGCAACAGGATTAATGAAGAAGAATTTCAAGAGCTATCTGGCGAGTATACCCGGTGAACTGAGTGCAAGAGAAATACAAACAACTGCACTTAAAGGGACGGTTAGAATCTTAAAACGATCTCTAGGCTGGAGTGTCTGAAATAGCCGGTGAATGTCTGGCATCCGGTAGGATGCCCCATCTCCAGCAAAAACAGAAAGATAAAAAAAAAAATAGATACTTTTCTTTATATTATAGAAAGAATCTATCTCTCTATATCTATCTCTATATCTCTCTCTCTATATATATATATCTCTCTCTCTCTATATATATATATATATATCTCTCTCTCTCTCTCTGTATATATATATATATATATATATATAGAGAGAGAGAGAGAGAGAGAGAGAAATAGATGGGGTGAAAGCTGGGAGAGCATAGCTAGAATGCCTTTGAATATTCGGAACTTGCAGAAGAGAGTAATAGGTAAGATAACCCCAAAGAAATACGACGTCTTACTTGACTTGCTTGCTTGGCGCAGGAATGCATGGCGGTCCTTATTGATTTCCGGAAAACGCCGGGTGTGCCTCGAGGGGTTAAAGACAATAGATTTACCGAAAATTATTTCAATGTCACTTTACTTATACTTCTTCCTACCTATTCAGTGTTGAATACATTCTTAGTCCCCACCCGCAAAACTGAAGGTATTTTTATAGACACCCTCCCCCACCTCGTCTCCAAACCGGTTTTTTCTTTTGGTTGAGATTAGGGTTACGTAGGAAAACAACGGGTGAGTGATTTTATAAAATTACTAAATTGAATAGATAAAATGAAAAAGGTGTGAACACACTCCACTATACAATGTGAACACCCTTAAAAACTTGGCAGAAAGAAAAAGATTATTTTTAAATTTAGAGTGGCGATTAGTTTCGCAAATAAATTTAACGTAAAATTACACCTATTTCCGAGTCTTCCTAGCGTTTTAGGGCAGTTAACATTTTTTTGGTATGGGAAATAAATTCTGTGCGTGTTTTGTGTGTGGGTCTATCTTTTTAGGCGATTACATGCGATTTTAAGAGAGTATTTTTGTTTAGGGAGTTTATTTTAGTAGGGGGGGGTCACACGAATTTAGAATTAGTGGTAGGGTTAAGGGAGTTTTTTAGGAGGAGCTTGCCACTCGGGCCTAGGGTTAGTGGTAGAGTTAATATATATATATATATATATATATATATATATATAATATTTTTATAAATAAATATTAAATTATATACTTACAGATTACGTTGTTTCGAGCTTATTGTTCTCTTCAGTGTAGAGAAGTATCTCTCTCTCTCTCTCTCTCTCTCTCTCTCTCTCTCTCTCTATATATATATATATATATATATATATATATATATATATATATATATATATATATATATATAGCAATAGATAAACTGAAAGAATAGAATAAGGTGCGAATCAAATTTTATTACAGTTCAATGTTCAGGCAAAGTTCTTTACATGAACTGTAATAAAATTTGATTCGCACCTTATTCTATTCTTTCACTTTATCTATTGCTATTCATGCTCTATCCAGTATATTCAGCTTTATTTTTATCCGGATGTTCACTAATTAAAGATATTGATTGTCTCTTATATATTTTGTTGTATTAACCTTATATATATCAGGACCGGCGAGACAGTTATAAAAGTGTGTGTGTGTGTGTGTGTGGGGGGGTCTCCTAAAAAGTGGGGGGCGGTTAAACACATGCATATATAACTTCATTATTTATGACCGTAAAGTCGAGGGACCAAGTAAAAAAAGTGGGGGCGCCGTCCATATATATATATATATATATATATATATATATATACACGTTTGACACAGTTATTTCGTTATACCCACGAGAGAGAGAGAGAGAGAGAGAGAGAGAGAGAGAGAGAGAGAGAGAGAGAGAGAGAGAGAAGTCGTAAACAAAAAACGTGTTAGTTTGCGCTGGCTGTGCCAAATCTCAGAGACACATTTACTCAAACTTTCGAAAACAACAGGTGAGTGGAAATATATGATTTTAAAAAAAAATATTAACTTCCGATTTCGTACAAGAATTTGAACTTTTCTTTTTTACATAGATTTTTTTAAATCGATTACTTTATTAATAAGAATAAGATTGGTGTTGTTTTCCTGTTGTTGGGGTTTTTTTAACATGAAAAACATGTTGAAAAAGGAAAAAATAAACAACGAACTGTCTGTTCCCACGACGCGTCACGATTCTAACCGTAACGAATATTAATGAAGCGTGTCCGGCCATGGCCACCGAGAGTTTGGTCCGGCGCCTGTATTTGCTTTGATTAAAAAGTAAGAAAACTGGGCGAAACTTTTGTTTTTTTTAGGTTAAACAAAAATAAATGACGATTGATTTTTTAAAAGGTTATCAAATCTTATTTATGTTACATTGAACAGATAAAAGCTCAAAACTCCCTCTCTCTCTCTCTCACACACACACACATGCAAAACGCGTCAGAAGGGAATCCAATGCCCATTTAGCGGGAGATGGAAGCCCTTCCCTAAAAAAAACTGACCTTATATTCCTATTTACTTGTCTCCCCACGAGAGCAGAGTTAGACACAAGGTTGATTTTTAATGTGGGGAAAATCCAGCTACCCAAAAAGGGACACTCTGGATTGGGATAAAAATTGTCTCAGTTCAGAACTCCCACTTCATTGACCGACGCCGCGAGAACAGAAAAGATGAAGTGCAGTATCAGAACATATACTACACTTTATTCTTAGCCTCCCCAAAAGGGCAGAGTAAGACACAAGGTCGGTTTTTAATGTGGGGAAATCCAGTTGCCCCAAAAAGGGTCCTCTTGATTGAGACACAAATAAAAATTGGGTGCTACTTCGGAAAATCCTCAATAAAGAAAAACAAATAATAAAAACATATCTGTATCATGTATGTGACAATGTGAACAAAGATAGCGTACACCAAAAATTACGTAAATTGACTAAGTAGTTTTTTTTTTGTATCACAGAAAATCAAATTTTGTCATTTTTTTTCCACCCTCATTTGTCACGACAAGCTGGGCTTGTAACGCTGGGCTGACTTACGTCCCTTGTTTTCAAAGATGGATACGTGACAAGCGAGCATGGAAAAGGACAAAATTTGGCACTTGTATAGATCGGGTACACGAGAAGAGTTCCAATGGTGTAAGAAGGGGCAGACAACTCTCTCTTTTTCTTGCCTTGAATATGCGCGAATTATTATATTTAACAAGTACTCAACAAAAAGTGGTGACTTATCCTATTTATCAGAATTTATGTGGCGGCAGAAATTTCCCGCAACCCCCTTACAGAGTCTTTTTTGAACAAATTTCTGAATTCTATCCCGTTTAAAAAAAAAAAGGTGCTTAAGCATATCCGCCCCGACATTAAAAAATTTAAAGAATGTATAAACGTTATTATGTACTTACGTGTTAGCTGAAAATAAGATTGTGCAGAAAAAATTACGCAAATTCATTCAGTAGTTATTTAATTATTAAAAAAAAACTATTTTAACGATTTTTTCACTCGGTAGATATTTACACCATTTTGTATCTTAGATTTTCCAGTGGTCAAGAACGATAACTCATATTTTCACGATTTCTTGGTTTGGGGTTTTCTGATTGTCTTATTTGCGCGTCAACCATCGATATAATTTTGTTGACCCAACAACAGGCGCAAATCATGTGGAAAGAATGTGGCAAGAGGCCAAAAGACGAAATAAGGCTGAATGTGGTACCCATACGCATATGATAAACTCATATTTGGCCGAGTTCATGTGGCGACAAAAATTTCGGGGAATAACATTAGAAAACCTTTTTAAACAGATTGCCGAAATTTATCCTGTGGGTCAATAAAATGCTACGTTTTTTTCTCTCTTATATCGTACTTATAAGTTGTTTTTTCAAACTTGGTTATGTCTTTTGTTAATTTTTTTCTCTTATATCGTACTTATAAGCTGTTTTTCCGCAATTGGTAAAAAAAAAAATTTAACTTGGTAAAAAAAAAAAAAATTGTTATCTCCCTTGTTTACAAAAATGTCAAAATCATTTAAATCATTTTTTTTTCTTTTTCTTATAATTAAATAACTACTGGATGAATTTGCGTAATTTTTTCTGCACAATCTTATTTTCAGCTAACACGTAAGTACATAATAACGTTTATACATTCTTTAAATTGTTTAATGTCGGGGCGGATATGCTTACGCACCAAAAAAAATCAAGAGAAGAAAAAAAAACAGAAAAATTTATTTTTTAAACTATAAAAAAAAAAAAATCAAAAATGTTTTAAACCAAAACCGATGGCGGTTCGTTTTGAAATGAAAAAATATACTGTTGATTTTCCCAAATTCTATTTACTTCAATAAATGTTCTATCAAATATACTGTTGATTTTCACAAATGTTAATTTCTGCGATAATTTAATATTTTAAACTATAAAAAAAAAAAAAATCTGTTAATCCAAACAAGAGGACTGTTCGTTTTGTTGGTTTTGAAATGAAAAAATATCCTGTTTATTTTCCCAAATTCTATTTTCTTCTGTAAATGTTCTATCAATATACTGTTGATTTTCTCAAATATTGAATTTGCATGACTTCTTAAATGTATATTTTCCATTTTCGGAGAAATTGCGTATTAAAAAAAGAGAGTTATCTGCCCCTTACATCATTGGAACTCTTCTAAAATAAATTTCGACTCGTGTACCCGATCTATACAAGTGCCCAACATTTTATTATGTGATAAAAAATAACAAAAAAACCTACTTGCTCAATTTATGTAATTTTTGGTGTACGAAGTCTTTGTTTCGTCCCGGTCACAAAAATGAAGACATACTGGTATTATGATAATACCAGTATGTCTTTATTTTTGTTTATTATTTGTTTTTCCTTATTGAGGCTTTTCCGAAGTTGCATCAAAAATTGTTTGGCACTTCTGCCGTATATATGAAGCAGCTGCCGATTAAGAAATCGAAATTGAAGAGTTCCGTTTTTTTTTCTCCAAGTACCATTTATTCAGAATTCACCGGAAGTTGAATTTAGTATTTAGAAAATGGAGTTAAATGAGATTAATCTTCGAGACATTGGTAATTTAATGAACCAGCCGCAAAAAACAATAGATTTTTTACAGGCACACCGCCTGATTTCTTAGGGTTAGGGTTTTTTATTTAATTTTTTTTTACTTCATATAATAAAAAGAAATTGTTAATTGTTTCTTGTTACCCAAAAACAAATCAGTCTTGCATTTTTTTTATGTTGTAAAAAAATCACTTCCGGTTGAATTACCTCCCTTTATTTTCAGTAGAAGGACAGAAAATCTGCTGCTTCATATATACGGCAGAAGTGCCAATTGGTTAACAGGATTTCTTCTTCACCGACCAAGCACACAAAAGAGGTAGTGTAGTATCAGAACAGATACTACACTTTGCTCCAAGGCAACATACCCCCCGCTCCTTCGGCTCTTATTCGTACCAGCCGGGGAGAAAACGATAAAATAAATAAATCATTTTCGTATACACAAACATATTTTGTTTCTAAAAATCGATTTTTAATACGCACACTCCAGCTCCTAAATACATTTATTTATCAAAACGTACGTTTTTAACTTCAATAATAACTTATTAATTGGAACCGGTGTACCCCCCCCCCCCCCAAAAAAAACTTCCATATACAATTTAGGCACATGTTCGTCTTTTCTCACAGTCCGTTTTTCACAACTTTTTAATGACCAGTTTTTTTTTCTTTTTTCGGTGTACACTTACCTATCAGGCTGCTAGAGAATTCCGGGGTTTTTGGAAAAAAAATTCAAATATTTTACATTTTAGGAGCGGGGATCAGTTTCCAATGTTAATTCAACGTAGACTGATCCCCCACTTTTTGACCATCTCAATTTTTTAAAAAATCTTTTTCGGTGTACAATTACCTATCATGTCAGTAGAGAATTCCGGAATTTTTGGAAAGAAATTTCAGAAAATTCAGATTTTAAGACGGGGGATCAGTTTTCAATGTAAATTCAACGTAGACTGATCCCCCTCTTTTTGACCATCTCAAATTTTAAAAATTATTCTTCTGCTTACAATTACCTATCATGTCGCGAGAGAATTTCGGGGTTTTTGGAAAGAAATTTCAAAAAATTGAGATTTTAAGACCTAAAAAGTTGTGAAAAACGGACTGTGGGAAAAGACGAAGAAGACTGATCCCCCGTCTTAAAATGTAAAATTTGTTAATTTTTTTCCCCAAAACTCCGGAATTCTCTCGCGACATGATAGGTTATTGTAAACAGAAGAAGAATTGTAAAGATTTGAGATGGTCAAAAAGAGGGGGCTCAGTCTACGTTGAATTTACATTGAAAACTGATCCCCCGTCTTAAAATCTAAATTTTCTGAAATTTCTTTCCAAAAACTCCGGAATTCTCTACTGACATGATAGGTAATTGTACACCGAAAAAGATTTTTTTTTAAATTGAGATGGTCAAAAAGTGGGGGATCAGTCTACGTTGCATTAACATTGGAAACTGATCCCCGCTCCTAAAATGTAAAATATTTGAATTTTTTTTCCAAAAACCCCGGAATTCTCTAGCAGGTAAGTGTACACTGAAAAAAGAAAAAAAAACTGGTCATTAAAAAGTTGTGAAAAACGGACTGTGAGAAAAGACGAACATGTGCCTACAATTTATGTTATTAGTTGTTCTTTTTGATTTTTTTTAATGTTCGTACTTTTACAGATCACGTCCCCTCTCCATGATTAGTAATCATTGATTACTAATGTTGACTCGGTAAAACTGCGGTAACGAGTTACGACACTAGCCGAAAGATGACCACATAAAATGAAATCCGAGTTCCTGAAAAGGAAAAACCAAAAAACATTTACTGATTTATTGGTAATTTTATAGAATCACTCTCGTTTCCAAATCGTTTTTTTTTAGAAACCCTACTTTTTTAGGCGATTACGTGTGTATAGCCTGAAATACTTTACCCCCCCCCCTCTCCAACCTCCATTAATCCTAATTTTAACCCTAAGTCCTGGTAACCGGTTTGGAGACGGGAGTGATTCTATAAAAATACTGATTTATTTACATTGTTGTTGTTGATATCTACATTATGAATTTAGGAAAACTCGTCACAGGAAAATTGGGCAACGGAAAATTCGTAAACGGAAAATTCGTCACTTTTGGCCAAGTAGGAAAATTCGGCAATTATCGAATAAATATCGATTAAAAATAGATTTTAGAACCGTTTTTACAGGAGATATACTTGTAAATACGGGGCTACCCCCCCCTCCCCAGTGATGAACATTTTTATATTATTTTTTGGTACTTGTGCAGTTTACGAACCGGGCTATTTTTTAGATAAGATTTTCAAATTAAATTAAATTTTTACGATATCTTTTGTTTATTAAATTGTTAGGTGAAAGTACAGAATAGTTAACAAAGCCCCCCCCCCTCACTCCATGTTAAGAATGGCTTTCTAAATAATCCGGTTCGTAATTACGTTACGAAATTAAAGGTTTGGACCGGGTTATTCTTTACAACGTGAAAGTACAGAATAGTTAACAAAGCACCCCCCCCCCATTCTCCCCATGTAAAAAATCGTTGTCTGAAAGAAGAATTTATTTTTTTAAGTATTAAATAAAGTTGTTAGCTAAAACAAGTTTTAGGCAAGATGAAAAAAAAAAAAACACTGAATTACAGTTAAAAAACAATTTTGCTTTTTTAAATACATGGAAATTTTCTAAGAATTTAAAGCCAGTTTAAATGACGTTTTACTCGATAGTTTTTTAATTCCTTTCAAGTTTTGCACACCCACGAAGTAATTGATGTTTTGTCAATTAAAATGGCTGACTTGTTTACGAAGAAATCTAAATGAATTATGATGGATTTCATCTCGTAACTTAATTACGAACCAGGCTTGAAATAATATTATTTAGACAACGATTTTTTACATCGGGAGAATGAGGGGGAGGGGGTGCTTTGTTAACTAGTCTGTACTTTCACGTAACAATTTAATAAACAGAAGATATCGTAAAAATTGAATTTAACTTGAAAATTGTATGTAAAAAATAACCCGGTCCAAACCTTTTATTTCGTAACGTAATTACGAACCGGATTATTTAGAAAGCCATTCTTAACATGGAGTGAGGGGGGGGGGGGCTTTGTTAACTATTCTGTACTTTCACCTAACAATTTAATAAAAGATATCGTAAAAATTTAATTTAACTTGAAAAAAAATAGCCCGGTTCGTAAACTGCACAAGTACCAAAAAAATAATATGAAAAAATGTTCTCCACTAGGGAGGTGGGTAGCCTCGTATTTAGAAGTATATCTCCTGTAAAAACGGTTCTAAAATCTATTTTCAATCGATATTTATTCGATAATTGCCGAATTTTCCTACTTGGCCAAAAGTGACGAATTTTCCGTTTACGAATTTTCCGTTTATGAATTTTCCGTTGCCGAATTTTCCTGTGACGAGTTTTCCGGGCACCCTACATTATACCCCTCCCCCGCCAAAAAACAAATTTAAAAAGTTATTTCTGACTGATAGAAGGTGAACCATTGCTGGGATTTCGTAGGCAAAGACATGTCGAAACGAAAAGTCACAATGGAAACAATAAAATGCAAAAAATAAAATGATAAAAAAAAATAAAATGATAAAAAAAAATAAAATGATAAAAATCAACAATTTAACGATAACAGCAACAAAAATACAATGCAACAATGTAAATAAATCACTATTTTTTTTTCGTTTTCTGTTTCAGGAACATGGGTTTCATTTTGTGTGGTCACCTTTCGGTTGTTCCCATTTACTTGCTTACTCATGCAGACAGAGTTAGAAACAAGATTGATTTGTAATGCAAGGAAAATCCAGCTCCCTCCAAAAAGGAGCAGTCTGGATTGGAACAAAAATTAAAATTGTCTCAAGTCTATAAGGATTTCTCTTTCACTAACCGAAGACAGTAAAGATGACGTATAGTATCAGAACAGATACTACACTTTGCTCCGAGCCAAAAGGTCAAGAACGAAATAGCTACATTGCCGTCTATGGTTAGCAAGACAAACCCCGCATCTAAAGCTTATTTTGCCACCTCGGGCAGGGCACGCACGACGAACGAACGTGAAAAAGATACTAGCTTTCATAAGTTACTCTCTTTCTTTCTTTTTTCTGTTTTTTTGGGGGGGGGGGAGAAGGGCTTTGCACTTGGATTTAGGGTTAGTATAGTTTTTGGGGGGTGCCACGCAAACTTAGGGTTAGTGGTAGGTTTAAAGAACTTCTTTTTTTTTTTTTAAATTGCTGAAAAACGTTAATCTTTAATTATTATTCGGGATATTTGCAAAATAAAAATTAAAAAGATAAATCCGCAAAACTCAGAAAACAAATAAGAACATCTTCTTGAACACTCAATAAACCAGAAAATCGAGCATTTTAATTGATAAATAGAAAAGGAAAGACGAGGAAAGAGTAAGGACGACATTGACTTTTAACGGCCACATTAAACCCATGTCGCTTGCACCTTTTTTGTCATTTATTTATTTATTTATTGCCACCCGGACTTAGTGTTTAGTGGTAGAATTAAGTAAGTGCATGTGTTTTTTTTTTTTAAACTTTTATTGAAATCTATAACACACTCATTGATTGGTCAGTGGTTGTATGCCTTGTACCTTTAAGAGTTCTGTGGATTGGCCAGCAGATAACCAATCACTGCCCCTTAAGGGGTCATGTAGATATAAACTGAAATACCCTTGGCTCCAGTATCTTTTCCACCATTTTCCTCTCACCACTTGGACATCAGTTGACTGGTCAGTGACAGAAGCCCACAGAAGACAGTCGCTAGCAGCCAACTCACTACTCCACTTTTTCCATTACTCACCATCTTGGACAAGGTTTGACTGCATTGTGACAAAGCCCACAGTTTTCCAGGTTTTATTCTTTGCTTGACATTGGCCTGACTGAATTTACAACAAAAGCCCACAGAAGGCAGTTTGCAGGCAAGAGCTATTTCTTCCACAGTGAAAAGACCCGGAATTGATGGAACCAAGTGCGCAAGCAGTTACCAGAACATTCTTCCTTAGATAAGTTCTTGAAAAAGCCTGTGTTTGTAAGCTCCTCCTTTGTATACATTCACCATTTTCTGTTGTATATCATTCTTTATTACTTGTCCAAGTAAAATTGTTAAATGAATATACACTGTTGTTTTTCTTTCTCTCAAAAAGCTGTTGCTCCCAATTCAATTTTCAGCGCTTATCTTCGAGGATTATGCCTACTTTCTTTTCAGGGATAAAATATCCCCACTTTATTGTGAATATGTTCTTTTGCAAGCACTTATCTAAGGAGAAATGTTCTGGCAACTGCTTGCACCATTAGGTCTGTCGATTCTGGTTCTTTTTGTCATGGAAAAATGGCTTTTACCTACGAACTGCCTTCTATGGGCTTCTGTCACTGAGTAGTCAACCGATCTCTGAGTGGTAAAAAGCCGGAGCAAAGGGTGTTCGAGTTTATATAGACTGGCTCACTTGATCTTTAAAGAAGAAGTGATTGGGTTACCCTTAAAGGAACAACCACTGACCAATCAATGAGTGTCTTATTAATTCCAAATCCAATACATTCCTTACTTAAGAAACTAATGCTGTGAAAGGTTCATAGCATTATTTAAACTATGTGAAAGTTCAAATGGTTGACAGAATGTCAGTTTTTTGTGTGATATCATTTTAAATTAGATCTATTTGAAGGTTTTTATTTTGTTCCAGGTTTAGTACAGACAGAATTTTTTTTTTTTTTTTTGTATTAAGGTTTACATATATATATATATATATATATATATATATATATTATGTGTCCTTCACTTTATGATAAAGAGCAGTGTGTATTTATTTGTATATAGATATGTCTGTCTCGTTACACAAAAGTTAGTGTGTACAAAACTCCAGACAGATAAGGGAAGTAAGACTCCCCTCTTCCCCTTGTCTTCACTCTATTTCCATAATTAGATGTTTTCTTTCTTTGGTTATCCTTTATGCTTTCTATATCGATTTATACGTTTATTTGTTCCTTTTTTATATTTTCTCTATTATGTTTGGTAAACGTCTTTGATGTTTTTAACATTCAGCGTCATTTCTTTTAATGTCTAGCTGGACGCAAGTGAATTATATATATATATATATATATAACGAGTGGCTGTATTTATTTTATTTCTGAAGATGAGGGCTTCCCTCGAAAATTAAAAAAAAATAATAATAAAAAGGACACACTCCAACCTAACACCACGGTCAACGATACACTGGTAACTAAAAAAAAAATTTTTGAAAATTATTGACTTTTCAATATTGTCACTTTGTTTTTACGATTCCACATGTCGTATATGTGTCACTTTAACAACGCATTGTTATCGCCTCCAAACAATTATTCTTATATATATATATATATATATATATATATATATATATATATATATATATATCTGCATCTGTAATATATATATATATATATATATTTAATATATAAAGTTAAGACGATTTTTCCCCTGTACCTTCTCGAAGAATAGGAAAATAACCACATGCATCACAGGCTACTAAACTCACCACTATATTACACTTATTCACTCGAGCGTGTTTTAGTAAATTTGTTATTATTTTTTTCCAGCTAACACTACATATTACTTTTAGCCCACCATCTTCGACTCTCCTCAAAACATACTCCATATAGGTGGTAGCAAAAACTTTTCTCCCTAATACTTCAGTACTGACACTCTCCCCATTGACACCGGTAACTAATAAACAATGTCTACTTTTCAAAAAAGTGTCCGTTAATATTTACGATTTGTCTGCTATTAATTTACTACATAATACAAAATATAACGCACAAATTTAATGGAAGCTCCCGCTAATCTCGCTGATATTCGAGAATATCAGATTACGTTATTTCTACCTATTACGTATACATTTCTAATCATTATACATATATATTTATGAATGTTTGTATTGCAGAAGATCAGAAGCGTCAGTGTTAAATCCTAATAAAGGGGACTTATAAAGGCCTCTTATCCGAACTCCATTCAGCCTCTGGTTATTTTTGTCTCTCCATTGTTTTTTTACAGAGGGTGTACACCAGTATGGTAATATGTAGCAGTAGGCCTCCGCCGGTCAGAGCCGACTATGCGTGATGCATCCTTAGCCTAGTTGTCCCAGATGTCTGCTTGGCTGAATCAGAACTGCTTGTGGGGTAAGAGACCAATGTGGGAGCGGCAGTCTCTGTCGTAAAGGTCACAAACTGTGTGGTCTCTGGACTGTTGGCATTGGTACTCTCCTTTATGTATGCACGCTCTACTGAAACAACATTTATCAGCTTCTCGTCCCCTGCTTTCAGATGTTGGTTCAAGGTTCCTTTCCATTTTGAGTTGTCATCTGCAATGCTCTCTCATGTTGGTTCAAGGTTTATTTCTATTTTGAGTGGTCACCTGCAATACTCTCCCAAGACTCAATGTCGATGTCGATTGCCTTATGTCTCGCCTTACAACATCTTTGTAGCAGAGTCGGAGCGGTCAGTGAATCTCCTTCTAGATGACAGATGTCTAATATATATACAATGTATATAATATACAATTAGAAAAGGTAGGAAATTATAGTCAAAGATTTCTTTGAAAATTTTCACGATCAAAATAGTGAGTGTAATTTTAAGACATCTTAATAGTAACATCCAAAAAAGGTTTGCATTTGAATGTTTTTCGTAATTTGAAGACATCTTAACAGTAACATCCAAAAAAGGTTTGCATTTGAATGTTTTTCGTAATTTGAAGACATCTTAACAGTAACATTCAAAAAAGGTTTGCATTTGAATGTTTTTCGTAATTTGAAGACATCTTAACAGTAACATCCAAAAAAGGTTTGCATTTGAATGTTTTTCGTAATTTGAAGACATCTTAACAGTAACATCCAAAAAAGGTTTGCATTTGAATGTTTTTCGTACCAATCGAGGATACGTTCTCAACAATCAGTCCAACAGTAGCTTTGTTGCTGTTAGGTTGAGGTATATTTTTTTTTTTACTTTCATTCACCCCAAACAAGGCAATTACCAATGAGATGTAAAAGGCTACTTTAAATTACGGGCAATACCTACAGGTGCAACCTAAGTGGGAAGTTATGCAATGTGATGTTTGTTCACATTACATTTAAAATTCTGCATATTTGTACAGTCAGGAAAACAATGGGCAGGAAGGGAGTTTCGGAGGCAAAGGAAAGAAGCTATTAGATTAGAAAGACCTCTGGCATCAGGTACCTCTACAGTGAAGAGGTTGGATTTTGCTGACTGACGGGTTGGTCAGGAGTATTTATGTCAAGGGAGCACCAGTGCAGCAAGTTCTTTGGAGCATGTTTCATTAAGGTACTTGTAAAACCAGTGCAGGGATGCAACATTGTGGCGATGTGACAGGGGCTGGAGTTTAGTAGATAGTGTGGTACCTATTAGATTAGAGACTCGTTTTTGGACTCTGTTTAAGAGGGAGAGTCTAGTGGTTGATGCACCAGCTCAAATAAGACAACAATGCTCTATGCATTGGTGAATGGTTCTGTTTAATCCTAAGAGGTCCACCCTCCCAGGCTTTACCTTCTCTCTGAGAAAGGTTAGCTTATCACTGATCGCCTAAGGCATCCCTACCGGGGAATGCAGACGGGCTGATCAAGCATTTTTTGTAGGTCAGAGTGCATTTCACCTAGTTTGCTGGCTTTTCAAAACCTCACCTGACCTTGCAGAGGGGGTAAAAAAAATACAATGTGTATATACTATATGTATATTTATATGAAGAATATATAATCAGGACTAGTTTTTTTTTTTTAAATATTAAAAGAAATTTCTTATCGTGTGAAATAGAAGTTCACCGACGACCATACTTTCTTAGTAATACCACAGAAACTGCCAAGGACGATAACTAGTATTAAGAGTTTTAGTCAAATCAAGTTATTGACAGTTTCCTTGTTATTACTAATAAACAGTGGCCACGGATGAACTTGTTCGAAGAGGCAGCAGCAGTGAATATTGTTATTACTTATTGACTCTTGATTGGACAAAATCTCCAATCAGCAGTTTTTTTTCAGCCAATCAAAGAAGCGAAAATATTCAGTGCTGAGAACTTGCACATACTATAAAACCCAAACAAACAGCTTTCTTTCTTTCTGTTCCGGTATTATTCGTCTCTACCTGAGGCACGTGGGTACATCCTTAAAAGCTAATTCCAGCTGTGACCGAAGGGCCTTGACAGACAAACAAGAGACCTTCACGAACTGCTAAACACAGCACCGGCATATACACAAGTGTTGTTAAACGAACACATGTACACAGTTCATACACATGTGTAAACGCACATTGCGCCAGACGAAATGAACACACATACACGCTCTTACTAACAAAACAAAGGCATGCTAATATACACACACTTATCTTCATGCCTATTCATTTACACACATGTAAACGCACACGATGCCAGCTGAAAAAAGACGTGTACTTAATTTTTCCTTAGAAATAAAACACTCTTTCACCAGAACGTTCCATGGACATTTTGAATTCTCATTTCTTTACAAACTCTTTATCTTTTGTTGTTTGAGTTGTCAATAAAATGAATTAATTTTGCATGGATAGACTTTGTCATTGTTTCATTTGATAATGTCCTAACCCTCACCTTCACCCTACCCTTAACAAACTTCTATTTCCCACTATAAGATATCATAATGTATGGTTGTTAATTATTTAGAGTGAAATGGGTTTCCTAAATGGTTGGATCATTCTACCGCTCCAGAAGGTATCTCACGCCCAGACGCCATCCTCTACCTGTACAAGAGTCAAATACGTCCTAAGATTGTGTACTGCTGCCGCATATGGGGAGGTGCCGCTTAGAGCACGCTTTCCTTCCATGACAGAGTCCAAAACCGACTTCGAAATCTAATGGAAGATGTCCTCTTCTCTTCCCTACAGTCACTCTCTCACAGAAGAGATGTTGCTAGTCTTTCTTTGCTCTACCGTTATTTTCATAGTAGGTGCTCGACTGAGCTCAAATTCATGGTAAAACATTCACAATAAGAACCCGCCTAACTACTACCACTGTCAATGATTTCCCTTTTTCCCTCTGCGTGCCCAAGACGAAACAAAACTTCCATGGTAAGAGCTTCTTTCCTAGAACTGCCCATTTGTGGAACACAGTGCTGTGAGCCTGCTTTCCTGCTGACTACAATATGGTCGTCTTCAAGTTCAATGTAAACAAGTTCTTGTTGAACCGTCCCCGTAAATAATCAGTTTCTGCCCTGCTACAACGACCGTGCCGGCGAACGCGATGTTGTCTCACCGTCAACCAGTCAAACTCTTTAATCCTTATCCTCGAGTGGCCTTTGGGCCTTGATAAGCGATGACATTTAATGTAAAAAGACAAAAAATAAAAAAAAACAACTTATAATTTTACTTTAAAAATTTTTAAAAACTTTAATTCGCTTCAAACAAGGCATATTGTCACTGATGTGTAAGGTGCTACTGTAATAGGGACCAGATTTATAAGGGTGAGGCAATCTGGGTGGGGAGTTGGGAAACAAGATGTTTGTTCACATTATATTGAAATTTCTGCATCTTGTTACAGCCGGGAAATAGGGAGCAGGACAAAAATTCCAACAGCAAACGGTTCAAGGAAAGAAGCTGTCAGTGTTGAAAGTCATCTGGCATCTAGGGACCTCTAAAGTGAAGAGGTGGAATTTTGCTGCTAGTCGGCTGGACCGGGGGTATTTTCGTTGAGAGGGTACAAGCGAAGTAAATTCATCAAAGCACATTCCATGGAAGTATTTTTAAAACAAGCACAGGGATGCAACACTGGTGATGCGACAGGGGCTGACGCTTGCCAGAAAGTGCACTCTGTCCAAAAGGGAGAAACTAGTGGTTGATGGATTAACTCAGATATGGCCACAATACTCCATGTATGCGTGAATGGGGGCTTTGTAGAGATAGAAGATACTGGCAGATGTGAAGATTTTTTAGGACCATAGAGGAAGCTTACCTTCTTTGCAGAAGACTTGGCAGCGTCTTCTATACATTTATTCCATTTCATGTTGCCTGAGAATGTCAGTTTGCGGAGTTAGAATGTAGGATTCTCGGGAAGGGTGCCATTGTCCATAACAATCACTGGTTGCAAAGGTTTCTTATAGTTGCTAACGTAAAGAAGTTTTGTCTTGGTAGCATTGAATGTGACCATCCATTTTTGGCACCGTTCTGCTACAGACTGGACACCATTTTCTAAGGATTTTGCCATTGCTTTGCATGTGTGGCCATTCGATTTGCCCCCTATTCCGGGATTTAAAACAATGTTCTCGTAAAATATAATAACATTAAATTTTAGAAAAAATAAGTTGTAGCAAGTTTAATCATCTAAGCGAAACACGAACAAAACAAGACGACCGAAAAGAATGATGGCCGATATGAATAAATCAAGAAGGGAGATAACTCTAGTTATTACTATTTTTTTAATTATATTTTTAATTTTTGATGGTGACATTTTCTAGTAAGGGTTAGCAAGTTGCAATAAACCGTAGATAATCAAAAGCAAAGAAAAACATTATTTCTTTTAAAAAATGGTAAAACTTAATTATCTCCTTTCTTTATTAATTTATATCGACCTTTTTTCTTTTCCCAGTTGTCTTGTTCTGTCCAAGTTTTGTGTAGACGATTAAACTTGCTATAATTTACTGTTTTTAACGGTTAATGTTATTTATTATTTATTTTGGTAAATTTGTAGATTAATACCCTCTGTTGACACCCCCAAAATGAGATGCTACTTTTCTTTGGGCGATTACGTGTTGACAGAACAAAAGAAAAAAGCAAACATGTTAAGTTTAATGGATGTCCATTATGGTTTGTCGAATCATTCATTGTTGGGCGTAGAAGTAAAATGAAATACGAAATTAAATCAAATGACAAGAAAGAATCAAAGAACGTATGAAATGATCAAAATTTATTATGGAACTAAAAGACAGTTACAAAATTTTGGCACTGCAATAACGGCAATCATGTATACAGAGCATGTGCACAGAACATAGTCATAGACAGAAACCATTGTAAGTATCGCTCCAAACACTTTCTCACACCTGAGGCTATTCTCTATCTCTAAAAATTCACAATCAGATCATTTATGGAGTACTGAAGTCATATTTTGGCTGGTGAATCTCTGTCCCATTTCTTGATAAGGTTCAGAAACGTATCTGTAATTTGATTAGCCCTATGCGTTCTTCTCTACACCCCCTCTCTCACAGATGTGATGTTGCTAGTCTCAGTCTTTTCTATAAATACTATTATGGCATGTGTTCTTCAGAATTATGTGATCTGTTCCCCGCTTCTTTTGTTCCAGCTCGTTTGACTCGTTGGTCTAGTGGTCTCCATCAATTCGCTGTTTTGATACCTCATTGTAATACAGTTTCCTATTCCAGTAGCTTCTTTCCAAGCACCTCAGGCTTGTGGAACTCTCTTCCTGCTGACTGTTTTCCTCCTACCTATAATCTTGGTCTTTTGAAGACTAAGGTCAATAGGCATCTCCTGTCTTTGCGATAATCATATTTGTTCTTGTTAGCTCCTTACATCAAGTGGCTTCATGCCTTGTCTGGAGCGATTTCCATAAAAAAAAAGAGTGTAATAGCCGCTGCTAAAAGTAAGTATAATGAGATGATCAGGAAACACATTAAGTCACAGAAATTAGGAACTCACGCTTTGTGGGAAATCTATAGTGTGGTGAATAATGGGCAATCAACAATTCCTCCACTATCCAACCACCATGATGTCGCTTGCACGGCAACGGATAAGGCTGAACTGTTTGCTCAGCGCTTCACCTTAAACTCCATCTTAGATTCCACAAACCACCTCCTTCCCAATTTTCCACTACGTACAGAAACCACACGTGATGATCTAGTCACCACTCCTTCCTATTTCCTGGATATTATAAGAAACCTTGACACCTCCAAAGTAGGTGGGCCAGATCTGATACCTGCTTTAATAATAACAAAAATGCTCTGCTAAGCTGGCTCCTGCTCTCTCCAAACACTTACAAATGCCTTGCCAAATCCTGCTTCCCTGATAGTTGGAAAAGAATTCTGGTGAAAGAAGTGACCCATAAAATTATAGCCCCATCAGTCTCCTTCCACTCTTTGCTAAAATCTTTGAATCATTAATCAATCTAGCGATAGTTCATCACCTCGTAAATGTTAAACTTCTTTCCAACCAACAGTATAGATTTAGGTAAGCACGTTCTACTGCGAATATCCTAACGGTCATCTCTAAATGCATATGCCGTACATTGAATATAGGGCAGTAGCGATTGATATATCCAAGGCATTTGACAAGGTCTGGCATGAAGGTCTTCTAATGAAAATTAAGTCGTACGGTATTACTGGATGAATATTTAATATAATCAGATCCTTCCTAGACAAAAGAAAGATCGAAGTCGTCCTCAATAACCGCACATCTAAAGAACATGATATTAATGTGGGTGTGCCCCAGGGGGCGATCTTTGGATCTCTATTATTCCCAATGTTCATAAACGACCTACATAATGCAATTGTGTCCGAGATGGGCATATTTGCTGATGACGCTATGCTCTATTCTCAACATATGGGCAACATGAAAACACATGTTCAAGGCAATGACTAAATCCTTAGAAAATGACCTTCAGTCTGTAGTAGAATGGGGCCAAAAATGGATGTTAACATTCAATGCTACTAAGATAGAGCTCCTTTCTTTTAACAATTATAAGAAACCTTTCCACCCATCGATTGCCATGGCTAATAGCACACTACCTGAAAGTTCAACATTCAAACTCCTTGGCCTAACATTCACAGGTAACATGAATTGGAACAAATACATAGAAGACATTGGCAAGGCTGCTGCAAAGAAGGTGGGCTCCCTCTACCATGCTAGAAAACTTCTCTCACTGACAGTATCCTATATCTCTACAAAGCCACCATCTGCCCATGCATGGAGTATTGTTGTCACATCTGGGCTGGTTGTTTTACAAATACTTCAATGGAATGTGCTCTGATGAACTTGCTGCTCTAGTGCCCCCTCGACGTAAATACACTCGACCAACACGACAATCAGCTAAATCCCATTCATTCACTGTGGAGGCCCCCAGATGCCAGAGAGCCTTCTACTCCAATAGCTTCTTTCCTCGAGTTGCCGGCCTTTAGAACTCCCTCCCTGCTCCCTGTTTCCTCGTACCGACATGCAGAAATTTTAAACTAACGTAAAAAATTTAGGATGATCCCCTCAAATTTCACCCTAATTCTCAATAGCCCCTTACATCTACGGTGTCACCATGCTTTGTTAAAAAAAAAAACGCACACACATACACAACGCATTACCTTTTTCACACTGTCGTCTGCTGATTGAAAATGTATAAACTTATTCATTTTATGTTTGTGAATTTTTTAGAATTGTAGAATTTGCTATATTCGGACTACTGTTCTCATCTTGGGTGTTTTTACCACAACGTTTCGGCCGATGTAACCTCCAACCTACTTCAAGTGTGCCTTGTTGAACTCAGGAATCTGGACGGAACTTTGAACGGAACCCTTTATTAAATCCATGGGGGTAGCATGCTCTGTTTCATCTGCCATGACTGGGAAGAAATCTTCAGTAATTCGCAATTCTTCGTATCGCCCACACTGAGGATTGAACCTTCAACCTTCAGATGACTGTCACTTAGAACTGAATTTTATTTAGTACTATATCCACTGCGCCTAGTATGAATTTTGGGAGCCTTAAACCTATTCTTGTTTTCGATCTAACTACTTATCACTATAGATCACTACTTATCTATTATTTATAATTATAGGTTCCCATATTGTATTGAATTCTATACTAGGTCTGCTTAGTAAGTCATTGTCGCCCAACATATGTGCAGCTTCTTTGAGTCGTCTTACTCTCCACTGTTTTTCTCTATCTATAATTTTTACTTCATCCCATAAGGGTAGATGGTTTTCCTTTTCCTTCCATATGTGGTCATCCATATCCGACTTTTCAATTTCTCCACATATTACGGCTTTCCAGTGTTCTTCTAGCCTTACCTTTAGTGGACGACATGTCTCACCTTTGTATACTTTTTCACACTTGCATGGAATCGCATCCACACAGTTCTTAGTCATGACTTTTTCCGTAGGGGGTTTGACTCTCACAAGATATTTTCGGAGAGTTGAGTCGCTCCTGAATACTATCCTGATGTTATATGGATTATATATTCTTTGGATTTTTTCCTACAAACCCCTCATATATGGTATACAAACTGTGGTGAGTTCTCGGGTGGTGTCCTTTGGTGTTGAGTCTGGATTTGTCCAGGTTCCAAGCTCCTCATTCCAGCCTTTCCTGAACGAGTCAATAAAACGTTTAGCCAGAAATAATTCGAACCTAGAATTATTCTTTCATCACTTCTGCTTTTTACGAACAATAAAAAGTCTATGCAAAAATAATGCGGCACTTTGTCTTTCTCTTTCGTTCACTTTCTCCGACCAACCCATCTGCCAAAATCACGTTTGTCCTGTTCTTTGTATCAGCGAAATCTCACTTATGCTAATGAGCCATGTGCAACATAAACCAACGTCCGCTGCCGTTTACTTTCGAAAATTAAATTTTTCGTAAGTGGGCGTTTCCAGGTTTGCGCCGGCAGCTCTCCTCTGCACAAGCAGCAAACCAAACGTCGTCTCTTTGATCGACGCAGACAAGTGTCTTCGTTCAGGGCAGTCGGCTGCTTCTCCTGCTCTCCGCTACATTTCCTGCCTCCAGTGACGTCACCTCTGCCTGTCTTCTCACGTTGTTACCCTTTATGGTAAATAAACGTTTGTCCTCTCTTCTTTGCCATTGTCGTAATTTGCCTGTGTCCACTTTCTTAGTTGTAAGACCGATCACCCCGGTAACCGGACCCTTGCCCCCCCCCCCCAAAAAAAAAAGAAACAACAAAAAAATGTGTAGGGGCGCGGACCTTAGCTTAGTAAGATATTGTGTCTTAGAGAGAATGCTAAGATCCACGCTTTCATGTAAAGAAATGTTTGAAACAGATAAAACATGAAAAAACATGTATGAAAGTTAAATGAAAGATAAAGCATGCATAAGTTGAAGGAAACATAAAACCTAATTTAAAGGTAACACAAACTATTTATATATTTACAAATTACAGAGCATTAAGTGTTCATTTAAAAAGTCCAGTTAGAGAAATGATAAATGTTCATGCCTGTGATTTATGAATGTGTATGTATGTGCATAGTATAGCCATGTGTCGAAGTGTGTGAATGTGCGTGTCACCTTTTGTTCGTGGTTGTACGAATATGTATGCGTGAGAGTTGATACGTTGTTTAGGCATTCATATGTGTGTGTGTCTTTGTTTTTTTTTGTTTCTTTAAAAATGTTATTATCTTTTTGTTTTTGCTGGGGATGGGGCATCTTACCAGATGCCAGACATTCACCACTATTTCAGACACTCCAGCCTAGAGATCGTTTTAAGATTCTAACCGTTCCTTTAAGTGCAATTGTTTGTATTTCTCTTGCACTCTGTTCACCGGGTATACTCGCCAGATAGCTTTTGAAATTCTTTTTCATTAGTCCTGTTGCTCCTATAATTACTGGGATGATGGCAATTTTCCTAAGATTCCAGTTTCTTTTCATGTCGTACATAAGACCTTGGTATTTCGTAATCTTTTCCCTTTCAGCTCTGTTTAATCCTGCATCATTAGGGACACTGACTTCAACTAGGGTTGCTACTTTCTTCCTTTTGTCCCATATCACGATGTCAGGTTTAACAGCTCCGTTTTCTAGATATGTAGCTGTAGGGATTGCATAGTCATAGTGGATGGTGTATAAATTATTTCCAACTGTTCTTTCTGGTATATGCTCCCAGGACTTGCTGCTACACTGGATATTCAACTTTTTACATATAGTCCAGTGAAGATATTTACACACTCCGTTGTGTCGCATTGTATAATAGCCATCCCCCAAGAGAACCTTACAATTGGATGTCAGGTGACTCACACTCTCCACTTCTGTGTGGCAGAACCTGAACTTGTTATTGTTACTGAGACCACGCATCTTTTTAAAGGCATTGGTCATCAAGCCTTGATCTTGGGCAGCCATTATCATTCTCTCCTGATCATAGTGGAGAGATCCTCTTTTCAGCCAGTCTACAGAGCCTTCCTTATCTATATATTCCTGGGATAATTCACCTAGGAAATACTTAGCACGTTGTTGGTTGGCCCATTCTAGTCTTTGTTCGGGGAGGGTAGATTCTTGGATCTTATCAGCTAGAATCTCATTACTCCACTTTTCAAACTTTGAGTCGTGGTAGCAAAACAATAGCACCTTCTTTTGTGCAACAGTCCATGGTTGGGCTTTTAAGCCTCTTATGTTTCTTTTTGTTGTTGCTGCATTTGATGGAGATAGGGGGCCAGGACCTTTTGTCTCAAGGCCTGATGGCTGACCCTGGTTGGCCTCTGTATTGGCTGGAGCACCATTTCCAGAGACAGGAAGGTTTACACCATTGCTTACATCTTCCCGCCTGGTGTATGAACGGGTTGATGGGCCCTTTTTATCCTGGGTGCCGGCCTGCCAGTATTTATTTTTGTTTTCATTCATATTTTTTATTATTCATTTCCTCATTGTCAACGGCTTCTAATTGTTTATTCGAAGCTGCCCTCTATGAGTAAAGGGGGTGCCCCATCCGCAATTTGGGAGATGTGCTGGATGGCTTGAGGAGACAGCACACCATTTGTTTTGAATATTTGGTCAGGGTTTACTTCAAGTAAAAAGTATCCTCATGTCAGAGTCTCTGACAGTGTGTGGTTGTATGCGTTGAAAAATGATAGGAGTGTAAGTCTTTGTGTGTGTGTGTGTGTGTGTGTTTAGTAGTCAGCCCAGAGGTGAAAGGTAGCAGAAATTGTATTCTCTGAAAAAGAGGAGAGAAAAAGGGAAATAGAAAGAGGAAAAAAAGAGGCAGATTTTGTTGCACAGTCTGCTTTTATATTATTTCACAATGGTTTGGTGGACGTAGTTGTGAGCACCCCACGTGATCAACATTTTTGTTTTTTTGCGCCTTTTTGTTAGACTGTCTCTGGGAGATGATTTTTATGGCCCTAGTTTGAGCTTTTGTTGTTGAAGTGAATTTGGCATTGCTTTCTGTGTTGTGTCCACGCCGTTTTGTTGATCAAATAGAGGATGTCAATCCGATAAACGCACAGAATTTATTTCCCATAGCAAAAAAAAAAAAAAAAATTTTGTTAACTGCCGCAAAACGTTAGACATTGGGGGATCATTTTACGTTAAATTTATATGCGAAATTGATCCCCCTATCTAAATTGACAAATTATTATCTGTTTTTGTTTGTTTTTTGTTTCATCTTTCTGCCAGGGTGTTCGTGGTAACCTCGCAGAAACCGATTTCACTGTAAATAAGTGACCGGATATTACCAATAATCGCATGGTTGTATCAAATTATGGCAGCATGAAACGCTCAACTTATTTGATGGTTCGGTGAACAAGGCATCGAACAAATTGTGAATAGTGAGCATTTTGTGCTTCCGTAGTTTAAACAAGATGGCAACACACGTAATCTTATGTAATAAGTATTTTTTAAAAAATTAAACTGAAAATCTATTTATTTATCATCAAAATGCTTATTAGATTTTATTATGAAGACTATTTCAGTTTCCATGCAAAAATTGGAATATATAAAAAAAGAAAAAAGGATTTTATTTTTCGTGGCAGGGTTGTTGTAAATTTTTAGAAGAAACATCAGATTGTTTGTTTTTGTTTACTTATCATGTCGAATCGGTTATCTTGAACTTTTCAGCTTTAAGACAGCTGCCATTGAGACAACATTATCTTGACCAAATTAGTTCTAGTTTTATAACAATTTGGTTCAATTAATAATTTAATGATTAAACAACTTATTTATCACGGTATTGTTTGATCATTAAATTATCTTAAATTACAACATAACCGTCGAATCTTATCTTCCGCAATATTTTTGAACTAAGTTAAGTAATATTCGGGCAGATGGGAAGTGTATGGAGGACCGCTGGCTTCCGGTGAAAAAAACTTGAAGAAAGTGTGTACGGATGCCTGAAAGTGATACAACAATTAAAAAATTTTTTTTTATTCATATTAATTTCAGACTTTTCTTTTTTTCATATTAATTTCAGATTTTTCTTTCATCATATTCTAATAATTAACATAATACAGACTATTGGAAAAATAATTTATTTGATTGTTTTCAAAACTTAAAAAAAATTTTGATTGAAGTTTTCTTCAAACAAAATAGAATAATCTTTTTTTTTCAAGGAATAATGTTTTTGAGCAACGTAATGTGTTTTTTTTAAATAAATATTTAGTGAAAATAATGTTTTTTGGGAGGGTTAGGGTTAGGGTTTAGGGTTAGGGTTTAGGGCATCTCCATTTCTAAGAAAAAAGTTTGATTCCGGAAGTTACTCCATTTTCAAGAAAAAAGGTTTTCACTATTATTAAAAAAAATGTTTTGAAAACAATCAAATAAAAACAAATAAATTATTTTTCAAATAGTCTGTATTATGTTAATTATTAGATTATGATGAAAGAAAAGTCTGAAATTAATATGAATAAAAAAAATTGTTGTATCACTTTCAGGCATCCGTACACACTTTCTTCAAGCTTTTTTCACCGGAAGCCAGCGGTCCTCCATGTCCTTCGCATCTGCCAATATTCGATATAGTTTATAAGTTAGAAAATGCAATGTAATAAAGATATTATTTTCTTTTTCTTTTCAATTTTCTTTTCCTTTCCTTTCTTGTTCAATGTTTTTCTGGCACTTCTGCATTTCAACCGTCACTTGGACTTAATAATTGAAGAGTTCCATTCATTCCACCGAACCAATGTTGACTGTTTGTTGGATTTTCGTTTTAAATTATACATTTTCGTTTTAAAAGATCACTGTTGACTATGTTGATAAAACTTTAATTCATACAATAAAAAAAATCACTGACTAAAATCACTGACTATTCATTTTAATCATAAATTTTCATTTTAAAAATCACTTGACTATTTTGAGAAAGTTTTAATTCATACAATAAAAGAAAAATCACTGACTATTCATTAAAATGATAAGTTTTCGTTTTAAAAAACAACAACACATTTTTATAAATTTTAAAATTATTAAATAAAATATTTTCATATCAATAACGATACATTGTTCGCTGTTAATATTCTTCGCTGTTAATATTGTCATTTTGAATAAAACACATCTAATTCTGTTACTTCCGGTTGGTTGTCTGCCCCTGCCTTCAAAAGAGGAAAGCAAATTAAGCCCAAGTGACGGTTGAAATGCAGAAGTGCCGTTTTTCTTTTATTATATGGTGCTTTGTTACATTAGGACTGGAGCTAACTTTGACAGCGTCGTTAGGGTCAGGACTAAGGTCATGGTCAAAGTTAGCGTGGGTCCTAATGTAATAAAGTACCTATTATTAAAAAAAAATATTTATTCTTATGTTTTTATTTAAGAGTGCTGCTTTTTCTGCTGAAAAATTAAAAAAGTACGGAGAAAGGAATCAAATAATAATGGTTACTCGTTCTATCCGACACTATGTGGTCAAGAAGTACGTTATCATTTTACGTTTATATAATAAAGTGAACGCCACTCTAAAATATTTAATTTATTTGACTTTTTAGAACAGAATTTTCTAGTTATTTCCACGGTGTTGATCAGGATTCACACCCCAAAAATCTCATTTCATTTTATTATTGACAGCATGGGGCAAAGGGTAAAATTTTCACAAGTTTTGTATTTACATTCCACGTGGATTTTCGGTGAAATTTCTAGAAAATCTTTAACCGGTGTCATTCATGAACAAGTCCCGTTCTAATTTTTGTTCCGTACACTTTGCTACGTTGTACGTTTTTTTAATTTGTTTTATTACTCGTTGGTTTGTTTTGTTGGAGTAAAGAGAAAACGAATCAACATGTTGAGGTAATAATAACGTTTTATTCATATTACTAATGATAATAATCAATAATGATAATAATAATACGTAATAATTATAATCTTAATATTTAAAAATATAATAATTAAAAAACAACAACGGAACTTTTAATAGTAAATTACTTTCTTGATAAATTTTTTACCTTAAAAAGTAGGAAAAGTAACGCCTTTTTTAACAGCTAGTGTAATTGTTTACACGAAACGCGGAAAAAACAAAACACTCGAGAAAAGAAAGATGGCCGATGTAAATGCATCAAGAAGAGACATAACGGTACTTTTATATAGAATGACGTGCGTTTCCGTGACTTCGCGTCGTCAACGTTCGGGCAGGTCTCGGAAGCGCCCGAGGTTGACGAGGCGAAGACTACCAGACGATAAATTGAAGACAGCTAGACGATAAAATCAAGAAAAGTTTCAAATAACAAAATTTAGACGAAGAAAATAAAATAAAAATACATATATAAAAATAAAGAACGAACAAATCATAGCTAAACACTTGTTATTAATTAGATATTTATTTATTTTTGCCAGAGGAACCATTGTTAAGCAAATGTTTTTAAATAAAATGTTTTTTTTTTGTGCAACGAAAAGTTTCAAAAAATGATTTTTTTTATATAACAAACAACGAAACATTCCTTTTAATCAATTTCTTTTTCTTTTTTCAATGTTTTTTTCTTTTTAACATTTTCTGGGTTAGGTGTTAGGGTTAGTCTTTCGCTAGAAGTGACCGTTGCTGACAGGACTCAATGAGTTCTTCGGGAGATTCAACGCGCTTAACACGTAGAAATTCATATATATATATATATATATATATATATATATATATATATATATATATATATATATTTAACGCGCTGCAGATTGTAGAAATATATATTCTTCCAAAAGTTATCGTCTGCTTGCTGCAACCTGATTGTCTAATGCCTGCTGCAACCTGATTCGTTAATAGTTTCGTCAACTCTCCGAGACCTGACCGAACGTTGACGACGCGAAGTCACGGAAACGCGGTTCGTTCTTTATAAGAGACTTCAAACTTAGATGGGAAATTTACTTTTAACAGCCCCTTAGACAATAAATTGCCATTTAACGGTCCTGTTACACTCACGTCGCGCGCATCTTTTCTGTTTTTTGTTTTTTAAAAATTTCATATTGCCACACGGACTTAGGTTTAGTGGGAGAGTTAATGAAGGTTATTTGTGTATGTTTTATTTATTTATTTATTTAAAAATCTTTTTTTAGGACTTTTAACGTATTTCATACTTACTAAAGTTTGATCAGGAAGAGACGATAGCTGGTCCGGAACCGTTAAATTTAGGAATCGTTAATATTCATTTTCACCCAACTTGAAGTTATCTTCGTTCTTGGTTTAAATAAACCAAGAACGTCCATCTTTATTTTCCAGATCGACTTGTTTTATCTGCGTTTCGCGAAGAGGACCCAAATGTTCCATAGAATCGGTTCTTGGTCTCAGAAAAGATTAAATATGATGCCTTTTTGAGTAAGTTTGTAGATTAACATCTTCAGCTACCCTACCCACTAAAAAAAAAGAGATTTTACTTTTTTAGGAAATTACATGTAAACACCCCAAAAAACTTGGCGGAAAGAAGAAAATTTTTTTTTTTTAATTTAGAGTGGGAGATCAATTTCGTAGAATATAATTTGACTTTTAATGACTCTGTTACATCCACGTCATACACACATTTTGCGTCTTTTTTAAATTTTAGTATTTCTTACTTATTTTTCATACTGCCATCCAGACTTAGGGTTATTGGTAGAGTTAAGGACGGATATGTGTTTATTTTTTATATTAAAGTTTGATCAGGCACATTAACTATACAATAGATTGTTCGGGACACTAAGGTTTTTGGAGACATGTTGCAGGGTCCGGTCACCTAGGGAGTTTTTGTTCGGACGCTTGGGCAGCGCCGGGTGCAATGCTGAGGCAGTGCCACTACTCTGGGGTGATCGGTCGGTACAACTAAGAAAGTAGACACAGGCTAATTACGACAATGGCAAAGAAGAGAGAACAAACGCAGATTAACAGTGTAAAAAAATCGTTTATTTACCATAAAGTTAACAACGTGGAAAGGAAAGCTGAAATGACAGGCATGACGTCATTGGGAGCAGGAAAGGCTGCGATGAGGAAGCTGAAGCTGGACAGCAGGAATGATGTTTTCGGAACGTGGACCGCAAGAAAGTCTGGATCGACGGGGACATGGTGCTATTGGAACAAATAGCAGGAACTAGGCCAGTGGTTGCAGCAAAGGAGCCGGAGCAGGCACTGCAGGAAGCTGAACAAGTGCCGCTGAAAGGAGCTGGAGCAAGAGCCTCTGGAATGAGTCGCTGGAGCAGGTGCTGCAGGAAGATGGAGCAAGATCCGCTGGAGCAGGCATTGCTGGAAGGAGCTGCAGCAGGAAGCTGGAGCAAGATGTTACAATAACAATAAAAGTAATTCTTACATCGGTTCTGCAACTGCAACACTTACCCAAAGATTAACCTTACATCTCTCTGACATTTGCTCCATTTGCTAACACTTAAAATAACATGACTACCCCCTTCTCAATATAGACACATCCTAGTTAACTATACTAAAATAATACACCACGATATCAACACCAAAAGATTAAAAATTTTTGAAGCCCTTTACATAAAAACTAAACATCCCATAATTAATAATGTGAATTATGAAACTAGTCATAATATTTTATAGTGTCTAGCATAGTAATAAACGTTACCAAATTCTTAGCCATTAAGCAATTATACGTTTGAATCTTGAATGCGCTCAGAATGTAATCAAATTCTTAACGGTGAAGCAATCAAACTTTTGAATCTTGCACGCTCTTAGAACGTAATCATGCTCTCATTAGCCTAAAAGGAAAAAAGAACACTTAAAAACATTTTTAAGTAAAAAAAACATTACCCTCTTTTCTGCAAATAAATAATAACACACTTTGTGCTAAATAACTTGAAAAAAAAAAAATGGAAAAAAACTTTTTATATCCAAATAACTAAAACTTGGAAAAAAACTTACTTTTTATATCCAAATAACTAAAACTTGGAAAAAAACTTACTTTTTATATCCAAATAACTAAAAACCAACAAAAACAAAACAAAATGAAATACACTTAAACGCAAGAAAAAAATTAACACTTTTTTCTTTAAATAAATTCCCCACCTAATGCAAAAAACCCAAATACAGAAAAGACATTGCCAAGGCTGCTGCAAAGAAAGTGGGCCCCCTCTACCGTTCTAGAAAAATACTCACACCTGACAGTATCCTATATCTCTACAAAGCCACCATCTACCCATGCATGGAGTATTGTTGTTACATCTGGGCTGGTGAACCATCCGCCAGTCTCTCCCTCTTAAACAAGGTCCAAGAAAGAGTATCTAATCTAATAGGTCCCTCACTATCCACCAAGCTCCAGCCCTGTCCTATCGCCACAATGTTGCATCCTTGTGCTTCAATAGAATGTGCTCCGATGAACTTGGTTCTCTGGTGCCCCCTCTACGTAAATACACTCGAACAACCCGACAATCAGCTAAATCCCATCCATTCACTGTGGAGGTCCCTAGATGCTGGAGAGCGTTCTACTCCAATATCTTCTTTCCCTGAGCAGCCAGTCTCTGGAACTCCCTTCCTGCTCTCTGTTTCCCCGACTGTACTGACATGCAGAAATTTAAAACTAATGTGAACAAACATCTCGCTTTACAGATCCCAATTTAGGATGATCCCCTAAACTTTTATCCTAATTCTCAGTAGCCCGTTATGTCTACAGTGACAATTTCCTTGTTTGCTGTGAACTAAGTTAAAAAAATTCCCTCCAACCCTCATATTTTGCGACACCTACCCCTTAAAAAGAATATATAAGCTTTGTTAACCCAGACCTCCTTCTCACACAAAATCTGCTTTCCCTTTTACCACTAACTGGTCCGGAAGTATTTAAAATACATATATGTGTGTATATATATTAACTTTAGAGTGGAGGATCACTTTCCTATATAAAAATGCAAAATGAGCACCTGATTTTGCATTTTTATATAGGAAAGTGATCCTTCACTCTAAAGTTAATATATATACACACATATATGTATTTTAAATTCCTATTTTGCAGATAGTTTTAAGGCTGTTTACATGTAATCTCCTAAAAAGTAAAATCTAATTTTTATTTTTGCTAAAATACGATGGGTGTGATAGTAAAATTTTTCCAAAACCTGGCAGACAACAAACCCAACAACAAGAAAACAATTATTTTAGAATCCCTCATTGCCGAGCCATTGTAGTGCTTTAGGGCAGTTAGCCAAATCTTTTTTGTTTAGTTATGGGAGATAAATTCTGTGTGTGTGTTTTTTTTTTTTGGGGGGGGGGGTACTTTTCTAGACGATTACATGTAGTTTGACGACCTTGCCATTCGGACTTAGGGTTAGTGGTAAAAAAATTAATTATGTTAAATTTATATACGAAACTGGTTCCCCATTTTGAATTCTAAAATAATTGTTTTTTTCTTTCCGTCAAGTTTTTAGGTAATCCCCTAAAAAAGATAGAATGTCTTTTGATTTAGCAGAGGGTGTTCTACAAATTTACCAAAATTTGATTAGGAAAATACAATAGATTGTTCATGACCGTTAAATTTGTAGGGACCGTTAAAAGTCAATTTCACGCTACTTCGGCTTATCTCTCTTCTTTCTTTATTTATATCAGCCATTCTTTTTTGTCCCTGTTTAGCGTAGATGACCCGAATGTTGTAAAAAATCGATTCCTGTTCTCAGAAAGGATTAAAAATGATACGTTTTGTCCAGAAAATAAACTACTAATTTATTTTGAACGTCGTACATACCTGGCATAGCTTAGTAGGTATTTTTCATACTAGTCGACAATCAATCCGACAGTGGCTTTGTTTTTGTCGGGCTGAGGTATGGTTCTGTTCAGTCTTAGGGGTCCGTCTTTCCAGGCTTTACTTTCTTTTCTGGTGTTAATTCCGAATAGACACCCATAGATTTGCAGTCATGACGTAAGCAGTTCTGACTACGAACAGAGAAAGCTGAAGCAGTTCCAACTTTTATCGAGTCTGAAGACAGATGATAAAAATAAAAAGGTGCAGTTACATTTCGGCAGATGACAATTTTTCAGCCAAATAGAAAGAGTTAAAGCGACAGTTATTCAAGTGACATTTATTCGCTTTAAAAAGATTATGCGTTAGGGTTAGGGTTAGGTAAGCCAAACAAAAAGAAAAAAACAAACTTCCTTTCATTAACCTAAAAGAAAAAACACATTACCCTCTTCTATGCAAAGAAAAAATGATCACATTTTGCATTAAGTAAAAAAAAAATTCCCTCTTCTGTGCAAAGAAAAAATTATCACACTTTGCCTTAAGTAAATGAAAAAAATCCCTCTTCTGTGCAAAGAAAAATTATCACACGTGGCCTTAAGTAAATAAATAAAAAATTCCCTCTTCTGTGCAAAGAAAAAAATTATCATATTTTGCCTTAAGTAAATAAAAAAAATTCCTTTCTTCTGTGCAAACAAGAAACAAATAATACACTTTGCGTTAAATAACTTGAAAAAACAAACACTTTCTTCTCATATCCAAATAACCAAAAACCAACCAAAAATAGAAACAGAATTAAACACTACACTTAAATATAAGAAATAAAAATCAACAATTTTTTGTTAAAAAAATTCTTGACAAAAAAAAAACGCAAAAAAATTTGTTCATTTTATCATTGAGTTTCTTCATTAACACTCAACGTTTTCGGAAGTTTCCGGTGAAACTCAGAATTGATAATATAAGAATTGAAATTTTATGGGTGCCTACTTGGAATTTGTAGCTCTCTATTTGAGATGAGGTTAGTTTATTGCTAATCGTCTGAGGCGCCCATACCGGAGAATGCCGATGGGGCTGCTCAGGCATTTTTTGGAGGTCAGAGTTCACTTCTCGTGCGCTGGCTTTTTAAAACCTCACATGACCTTGTGTCTAACCTTCTGGAGCGGAGGTAAATAAATACAAAGGCTAAGCTATACAAATCCTCCTCCCTCTATAAAATCTAGATTTTTTTCTAACAATAAACAAAAAAGTTATTTTGATTCCTAAATATTACACAGTAAACAAAAAAGTTATTTTGATTCCTAAATATTAAACAGTAATGTTGCAGTTCATAAGAAAAATAAATTATAAAACATCAGGTAAAATTTTACCCTTTGCCCCCACACTGTTAACAGAAAAATAAACATCATCATTTTTTGTTTTGTATTCACAAGGAGGTTCTCGACAACTTTTTTCCCATACTGTAGAGATAGTCAGGGTCCATTTCATTTTACAAGACATTTACATGGCGAACTAAACCCTCCTTGTAAATATAAAAAAGATATTCTTGTAAGTTTTTTCTTTTTTGTGTAAAATTTTTATAATATTAAAAATATATTTGGTGCAAAAACAAAACATGGCCTCCAGCGATTAAAATATTGAGTTAAAGTTAGAGGTTAAGGTACAGCACCCCCCTCCTCATGTTAAGAATGGTTTTCTAAATAATAACGTTATTATTAAGAAACCCATTCTTAACATGAGGAGGAGGAGGGTGGGGAGCCTTTGTTAACTATTCTGTATCTTCACCACTTGAGTTAGATTTTCAAAACTTTAAAATGTAAATTAGAATTTTATTTCAGGACCAGAAATACAATTTCATCCAAAATGAGGGCAAAAAATCAATTGAAATAGGTGAGCTATTCCAATGGTCCTTATAGTACAATTGAACCAACTTGTCAGCAATACTTTGAATTTCCAATAAACTACCTGGTCTTATCCTTTACACTTAAAATGGTTTCGTCTAGCAGTTTTTTACTCATCAACTATTGCATGATGGGATGGATATGCTTATATATATATATATATATATATATATATATATATATATATATATATATATATAATGTTTATGTTTTTGTCTTTTAAGGGAAGTGGGGTCTGATCAACTCTGCTGGGAAGCCATGAAATTAAATACTGTCTTGTTTTTAAATTCCCAAAACAGTTTTTCATGGTAAACAACTGATGATCCCTTAAAATAGTGTTAGAAACTAACTAATATAATAACTGTAAAAAATAAATTGACTTACATGAGTGATTTTCCACTGGAAGACTTGAGACTATAAGTTTTTTTAAATTTTTTTTTTTTTTTATATAGTTTTAATGGTTGAGAAACTTCCGAGACTATATATATATATAAAATAGAAACTCTGTGTGTGTATGCGTCCATCTGATCGTTGTGTCTTATGTTCACCTAAACGGCTGGACAGAATTGCTTGAAAATTGGCATGTGGACTACTGACCTCTCAGTGAAGGTCATAGGCTACATAAGAAATATATCACTTCAACGCTATGGGTCCCCGGGTGCCCCCCCCCCCCCCCCACTGAAAACTGTTTTCCCTTTGATTCAAATGAAATTTAAACCATAGGTAAATGACTAAAAATGATGTCTATTCCCAAAATTTCAGCAAATTTTGATAATATTAAGAGGGTTTCCGGGGGCACAAGCAACCCCCCCCCCTCCCCCACACACTGAAATTTAAACCATAGGTCCATTGAAAATTCAAATAGGTCGAATTTCAATGGAATGTATACCTTATTTAATACATATTAAATACGGATGATTTACATAATATATATATTAATATATATATATATATATATATATATATATATATATATATGTATATAATAAATGTGAAGCGAGAGCTAGAGGGCGAAACCAGCTATTAATATATAATGCTTAATAAGTCTTTTTTGAATTTTTCAGATGGTCTATCAAGTACTTTTATCAAATTGTTGTATGTTCGATCCGTAGGTTTTATGTTCCATTCTTCTCTAGTACTTTCGATTGATTCGTTCAATCGTCTTCAGGCAGGGTATGAGTCTTCTGAGTTCGTCAAACGGTTTGGCAATGTATGGCTTTTTAAATTTATGCATCCGGGACGTGATCACGTGCAAAGCGCGTGACTAATTAAAAATTACAAAAAATTATTTTTAAGTGTCTAGCTTAGTAATGATTTCAACAAATCCTTAGCGGACAAAAAAAATTACTTTTAACATTTTTTAATTTTTGTAATTTTTTATTAGTCATGCACTTATTATGAAAATCAGTCGAGAAATGGCATTATTTAAAAAACACAGCGTTTCTCTAGTGTAGTATCAGAACAGAAATTACACTTTGCCCTTAGTCATTGTCATTTACGTTTATTTTTTATTTTAAAATAATTTCTTTTGCCTTTTTCTTAAAATTCTTTTTTCTACTTTTTTTTTCCGATTCTTTGAAGGTAAATGGAAGCAGCTTTGTTTTCAACTCCGGAAGTTCGGAAACCAGAACAGTTTGGAAGAAAAATGATGCGATTTAGTTTTTTCGATATCCAGGGCAAAATATGGGCAGTCATCCTTGTAGTGATGGCCATACTTTTCATTCTGATGGCCTCCGCTTATAACTGGACAGTTCCTATACAAGGAAGCAACTACATGCACATGGCTGAAAATCACGTCGAGAAATCAAAACACGTGTACGGAATCATCTTCGACGCTGGAAGCACTGGATCCCGGATCCACATATTTCATTTTTTAGATCAAGGACCAGGTGAGTTAGACTACAGTTTTACATATCAGTGGCAACTCAGATAATCATGCTGTGGGAAATGGCTACGTTGTGTTCCCAATTTCGTCATATCTGTCGCATTCATCTTCATTAGGATACCATTTAGAAAGGTATGAACACCTATCCCAAGTTATGGCTTAAAATAGCAGCTTCTTTAATTAATTCTTTCCAATAAACCATTTCACATGGGCTTGTTTTGGCATTTCGACTCAGAAGAAAGATCTGAGTGTCATAATCGGCAGGGGTTCCTTTGATAGCCAATATGGAGGACCCAGTCGGCACCCTGTGACTGTTGCCCCTTCTTATTTCAGATAACAGCCTACAACAGACCAAATGAAGGTAAATAAATATGATTGGTATAATTATCAGATTATTCAATTCAATAAATTTGGCAAAAAATAAAGCAGGCATGATTCAGTTGCCATGCAAAGAGAGGGGTGGAGTTAGACATTGATACAGAAGACAATACAGTGGCTCAGTACCTGTCCAATTTTGCCTTGAATTGCTGCGTTATTGGTGCATTTACTGCATTTCTTGAAAGTCCATTCCAAGGTCCAATGATCCTGATTGAGAAAGTAGCCGTCCTCCAGTTCAATCAAAATCGGCAGTGAAACGGTTTCCCGTGATGCCCGTGCCGACCTCTATCTGGTGCAAGAGTGAAAGTAGTTCCTAAAGGAGATCATAATGGCCGTTGAGGAGATTATAGATGAAAATGAGAACACCGCATAAATGTTGGCACTGAAGGGATAAAAGGTTAAGCTGCCCGAGTCAGCTTTCGTAGTCCCTGCACGATTTGAGTAGTTAGTCGTTGAAGTCTCTCCAGCTGGATATCACATATCAGAAATGGAACAGATGGCTGGACAGTATACTCAAACAGTGGTCTGATGAGGGAGGCATAAAATGGAAGAAATATTTAAGGAGTGAGTTTGGAGAAGGAGCGTCGAATGAGAAATACGGCATAATGACATTGACGCACTGGTTAGCATTAGATCACTGCAGTTAAGTGACGTTGATCCTGGCCAGTACCAAATGGGTGACCATTTGGGAATACTAAGTGCTGTACGTAGGAGGATGGTGCTCCCTGCAAAAAAAAAAAAAAAAAAAATACAGCCATGAAGATGTCATTAGTATAACCTATTGCTCTACAAATGCGTTGAAACAATAGAATAATAACCGCTTTTCGGGTGAAAGTTCTGTTCTCAATCATTTGGTGTAGCTCTCTGGAGATAATATGTAATTCATTTTTTAAATATGATCAACACAAACCAAAGACCATGAAATGACAAAAAAAAATGGACCGCAAAGGAAATGAGACTAGTAATGGAGTTCTATTACAAAAGCAATCCCTACACAAAGAGGTTCATTTACTGAAAAAGGGTTTGAACTCGATCAGAGCACCGCTTACACTTCAATGGGGCCTTTGGTACTTATATCGATCTTGACCCAGTTTTCACGAGTTTCTTGTCGGAAGCGTTTGAACTCGATCAGAGCACCGCTTACACGTCAATGGGGCCTTTGGTACTTATATCGATCTTGACTCAGTTTTCGCGAGTTTCTTGTCGGAAGCGTTCGGCTATCCTACGCAAACGCCCGAAAGATGACGAGCCGATTTGTAGCAGACGACAATTTTGATACGGTGCTGCGTCCTATGATTATAATGTTTTGCTTGTTTTGTTTTTTGTTGTTGTTAGGGTTTAGGGTTAGGGTTTAAGGTTAGGTTTAGGGTTAAAAATATTTATTTGACAACAGTAATTTCGTTCTGTTTTGCTTGTTTTATTTGTTTTGTTTAAAAAATTTCTTGCAAATATAACTAAAAATTATAGGACGCAACAACGTATCAAAATAACAAAAAAATATTTATTTGATAACAGTAACTTTGCTATGTTTTGCTTGTTTTGTTTTTTTTGTTGTTTCTTTTAGAAAATTTCTTGAAAATATAACTTAAAATCATAGGACGCAGCACCGTATAAAAATTGTCGTCTGGTACAAATCGGCTCGTCATCTCTCGGGCGTTTGCGTAGGATAGCCGAACGCTTCCGACAAGAAACTCACGAAAACTGGGTCAAGATCGATATAAGTACCGGACCTTTAAAGCACAATTTCACCGAATAAATATGAAAATAATAATGGACTTGTTGCCACAGTCAATAAAATAATGCGGCTCACAATCACTGCACGTTTTCTGACTTCTCTTCTTTTCTGTTTCTTTCTTCGCCTCAATGGTATTTAATCTCCATCGGCATTCCCAGTGAGGTTGCCTCAGGCAGTTAGCTATAAACTAACTCTTTCTTAAAGAGAGAAGGCAAGGCCTGGGAGGTGGACCTCATAGAGCTGAACAGTACAAACACCACACCTCGACAGTAAAAAGGCTACCATCATCAAAATAACCTAGTCGGACTGATTGCCGAGGACGGATCCTCGACTAGTATGATTGGCATACGAAAAGGAGACGGCTTTCTTCAAGATATTCACTTCCCTCCCACCACAGGAAAATGTGGCACAAGCCCGGAAGGTGGGGAAAATAATAATCCAGTGCACAAGTGCACTATGGCCCCTTAAAAATTGCCTGAGCAGCCACATCGCCATTCCCCAGTGAAGGCGCCTCAAACAGTTAGCCTTGAACTAACTCCTCAAAGAGGGAAGGCAATGCTGTTGATTATTTCACTCTCGTCATACATTGTAATTAAGGGACTAGAGTTATATTCCCTTATATTTTCTGTTTTATCCGTTAGGTGTCGCTCGGCCCTGACTTGAAAGAACTCTTCTTTTTTCTCTCTCTCTATCTTGCTTTCGTTTGAAGAGGTCAATAAAAAATCAGTCCCTGATTTTTAAGTAAACCCCTGAGTTATGACTTGTTCTTAAAAGAAAAGCTGCTTGCTTCAACACCACAGGTAGGATGAACTAACTCCTCATCAAAGAGGGAAGGCAATGTCTGGGAGGATGTACAACCTAGGACTACCCAGAATAAATACCACAGCCTGATAGATAAAAAGCCACTGAAATGGCCCAGTTTCTGTCAAACCGATTGTCGAAGACGTATCCTCAACTTGTATTTGAGGCATAAGAAAGGAGACAACTTTCTTCACCTTAAGGTATTTATATATTTCCCACATAAGTATGAAAGTGGGAGAGTAAGCCAGCGTTCTAAAGAAGGGACACTCTGGCCGCTTAAAAATTTCCTGGGCAGCTCCGTGGGCATTCTTCCCGGTCCGGGCACTTCAGGCAATCAGCAATAAACCAACTCCTCGCCAAAGAGGGAAGGCAAGGCCTGGGAGGGTGAACCTCCTAGGACTACCAAGGACTAATACTGCAGTCTGACAGATAAAAGGCCACCGAAATGGCCTAGTCTCTGACGGACTGATTGTTGAGGACAGATCCTCAACTTGTATTTTAGGTGTAAGAAAAGGAGACAGCTTTCTTTGCCTCAAGTCCAAAGTCAGCAGATTTCAGACATTAAATAATCTCAGTAAATTCTTTTTAACCAATGAGAATACAGATAATTCGTTGGTTCACCTTTATCGTATTGAGATGGATTTGCTTATTGTAGTGCTATAACCAGGCGTTCTGTTTCTCCTAGGTTGTGAGTTCAATCCTCACTAGTAACCTATGATTTACATATTTCCATAATTTATTATTATATTTATTTTATGTATATATATATATATATATATATATATATATATATATAGAATAAATATGAAACTAAAATTAAGCTTTTAGTTAATAGAACCTATAGTGAAATGGTTTAAGCTCAATATACGAGATAGATCAACGAAGAGTGATAAACACTTCTTTCCAACCCACCTCCTAATTTGACCTTGTTTTTAACTTAAGGACTTCTCAGAACTGCCTCAATATTTCACTGCTAATGTCATTCGTTTACGATTCTAATTTGGGCCAGGAAGTATTGTTTAAAATGGCCCGATTTCTTCATTTTAATTCCGTTTAAGTGCACTCCATCTACGATTTGAACTCAACATCTCACTATTGGATTTACTTCATTTTTGAGCACTTTCCTATGCTGCCTTTACAAAACTTTTTCTTCTCCATCTAAATCTACTTCCATTGGACACCTTATCAACGGACAATTACCATCTGGACAAACCCCATACCTTTTTTACACGAACTTTTTTTCACCCTCCATTTTCTTAATAATATATTTTTTCAAATGTTGAATTTTGGCTTTCATACTGCCAACTTATCTATCTGTATAATTCCTCTGATGATAAGATCTCGATCTTTGAAAGGCCTTAGCTTAAGGAAAGAATAATAAACATAATTTTATTACAGAATATACCTTGCATTGAACAATCGAAGTTTGAAATAAATCTGGACATTCGTACATGTTTATCACTCTTCGTTCATCTATCTTTATATATATATATATATATATATATATATATATATATATATATATTTATTATTATATTTATTTAATGTTTATTTCTGATTAGTTGACATGCTTCTTTTTTTTTAGAGGGACGGTTGACCCCCATTGGTACCGCCGGTAGGTATACATTGTCGCTGTTGCATGTTTGGCGTGAAGTTTTCTTTCTTGATGTTTGTTGTTCAATGTTTTCCACAGATGCTTCCTTCCCAAATACCAGCTAGACCCCCCCCCCTCGAGATAACAATCCTTGTGTATATTGAAGCGGTTAGCTTTCGTTGAGCCCGGTCAGTGCTAAAAGTAGTGACTATTTGGGAAAACCAGGCACTGCGTGAAAGAGTTCTCTGCTTATCCCAGCATTGTTTCCAGTTGTCTTGGACCTCACCTTGCCACTGGAATCAAGCAATGCCGATTCAAGAGATTTGTGGTTAGAGATTACGAAACCCTTACTTCATAATTGACTCCTCATGCAGGCACCTTTACAGAAGGTATCCATTGTCTCTCAAAACTGGTGCTGATCCCAAAATGGCTGCCACATTTTATCAACTAATTTTGTCCTTTTCGCAGCAGTGACAGGGCAAATTAATACACTGTGCAAATTTCTGCAAATATTAATTTGCTGATTGATTTTTGCAGATTATTTTTAAAATATTAATTTGTTTGATTTTTACGGATTTCTTATTTAAACATTTTTATATTTTCAAATATTAATTTGTTTGATTTTTACTGATTTCTTATTAAAACGTTTTAACTTTTTCGAATATTAATTTGTTTGATTTTTATGGATTTCTATTCTAATTTTTTCAAATATTAATTTGTTTGATTTTTACAGATTTCTTATTAAAACGTTTTAATTTTTTCGAATATTAATTTGTTTGATTTTTATGGATTTCTTTTTTAAATATTCTAATTTTTTCAAATATTAATTTGTTTGATTTTTACGGATTTCTTATTAAAACGTTTTAATTTTTTCGAATATTAATTTGTTTGATTTTTATGGATTTCTTTTTTAAATATTCTAATTTTTTCAAATATTAATTTGTTTGATTTTTACGGATTTCTTATTAAAACGTTTTAATTTTTTCGAATATTAATTTGTTTGATTTTTATGGATTTCTTTTTTAAATATTCTAATTTTTTCAAATATTTAATTTGTTTGATTTTTACGGATTTCTTATTAAAACGTTTTAATTTTTTCGAATATTAATTTGTTTGATTTTTATGGATTTCTTTTTTAAATATTCTAATTTTTTCAAATATTAATTTGTTTGATTTTTACAGATTTCTTATTAAAACGTTTTAATTTTTTCGAATATTAATTTGTTTGATTTTTATGGATTTCTTTTTTAAATATTCTAATTTTTTCAAATATTAATTTGTTTGATTTTTACGGATTTCTTATTAAAACGTTTTAATTTTTTCGAATATTAATTTGTTTGATTTTTATGGATTTCTTTTTTAAATATTCTAATTTTTTCAAATATTAATTTGTTTGATTTTTACGGATTTCTTATTAAAACGTTTTAATTTTTTCGAATATTAATTTGTTTGATTTTTATGGATTTCTTTTTTAAATATTCTAATTTTTTCAAATATTAATTTGTTTGATTTTTACGGATTTCTTATTAAAACGTTTTAATTTTTTCGAATATTAATTTGTTTGATTTTTATGGATTTCTTTTTTAAATATTCTAATTTTTTCAAATATTTAATTTGTTTGATTTTTACGGATTTCTTATTTAAACATTTACATTTTTTCGAATATTAATTTGTTTTATTTTTATGGATTTCTTTTTTAAATATTCTAATTTTTTCAAATATTAATTTGTTTGATTTTTACGGATTTCTTATTAAAACATTTTAATTTTTTCGAATATTAATTTGTTTGATTTTTATGGATTTCTTTTTTAAATATTCTAATTTTTTCAAATATTAATTTGTTTGATTTTTACGGATTTCTTATTTAAACATTTTAATATTTTCAAATATTAATTTGTTTGATTTTTACGGATTTCTTATTACGTTTTAATTTTTTCGAATATTAATTTGTTTGATTTTTACGGATTTCTTTTTTAAATATTCTAATTTTTTCAAATATTAATTTGTTTGATTTTTACGGATTTCTTATTAAAACGTTTTAATTTTTTCGAATATTAATTTGTTTGATTTTTATGGATTTCTTTTTTAAATATTCTAATTTTTTCAAATATTAATTTGTTTGATTTTTACGGATTTCTTATTAAAACGTTTTAATTTTTTCGAATATTAATTTGTTTGATTTTTACGGATTTCTTATTTAAACATTTTACTTTTTTCAAATATTTAATTTGTTTGATTTTTACGGATTTCTTATTAAAACATTTAAATTTTTTCGAATATTAATTTGTTTGATTTTTATGGATTTCTTTTTTAAATATTCTAATTTTTTCAAATATTAAATTGTTTTTCTGATTTTTACGGATTTCTTAATCCGTAAAAATCAAACAAATTAATATTTGAAAAAATTAAAATGTTTACATAAGAAAAAACACTTTAATTTTTTCAAATATTAATTTATTTGATTTTTACAGATTTCTTTTTTAAACATTTTAATTTTTCAAATATTAATTTTTCTTTTGCAAATATTAATTTGTGTTGTTTATTTTTGTAGATTCCTATTTTTAATTTTAATTTTTTCAAATATTAATTTGTTTTTCTGATTTTTGCGGATTTCTTCTTTTTTTCATTTTTATTTTGTAGATATTAATTTGTATTATGATGTTTGTGGATTATTTTGAAAATAAATAGTAATTTGTTTTCACAGATATTAATTTGTTGCCACCCAGACTTAGAGTTAGTGATAGGTTTAAGGGAAGGTATGTTTTGCTTTGTAAGAAACAAATAATAAAATCAAACAGTGTTTATTAAAAATGAAATTGAAATATATTACAAATTAAACATAATAATAATGTCATATCCGATATAAAATATTTATACAACGGTGCCAGAGGAATGCCTGAAGGTTTCTATTGAAATTAAAACATCAGAAAATGAATTAATATTTGCAAAATAAAAATTAGAAAAAAAAAAGTAATCCATAAAAATCAGACAACAAATTAATAGGTAAATTAATTTGCTTTGTCATCACTGTGAAAAACAGACAAAACTAATTGATAATATTTGACAGCCATTTTGGGAGCTAACCGCTTCAATATACCCCAATCTTTGATGACTGCAGTAAATGCAATTCTAGTTTAATGTTTAACATACTTTGTTATCATGCGGAAAAGTAATATTTCAAGTTTTAGTAAAAACAACTGTTGCAAGATGAGGGTTGAATTTCAATTGCCTGAAATTATAAATTCGATTTTTTCGATGCAAGGGAAACAACTCGATTCACTCTTTTGTCTCTGTTAGGGGCAGAGTTATCTACCCCCCCCCCCCCCCGGAGTGAAATGAACAAGATAACGATTTTCTATCAAAATAGTATTTCTATTCATCCTTTTATTTTCTCATCAGGTGATCAAACAGTATCCAGACTTTTGCATAACTTCTGACCCTGTTTGCGTTTTTGTCAGACTTCCTTTGTCCTGAACCCACCACCTCCTCTCTCATATAATACTTCCACTAGCTTTTAAGTGTCCATTGTTGTCCAGTCTTCGTCAGAATTTCAGACCACATTCCTTTTAAAACGTATTTATGAATTTGCATTGCTTCTTTGTCGTCATGATTCTGTATTCCCCCACTGTCTCAATAATTTGTTTCCGTATTCCATTATCGTCTCAATTATTTGTTTCTATCTCCCCCCCCCCATCATCTAGAAATCGTAGTATAAGTGGGGCTTGTCAATGGGATCGTAACAGGAAGAAAAACACAACCTCGAAATATTCACCTCAAAGTGAACAAACTGCCTGCAGCAATTATCAGCAGCAGTCTTTCACAGTTAGCATTCTTTTTCATTTCACAAACATAAATCTTGTTTTGATTGATTATTTTGTTTGCATGAGATGTTCTTTCTTGATGTTTCTTTTTTGAATAACGTCCATTTATTAATGTTAAAGTCATGATGTTAGAATATCACCTTGCATGTAGTTGTTGTAACCACATAGATTTAAGACCTCCTTACAGACAATCACTTTAACTAATTGACATGACACAGACTTGTGACATGACACAGACTTGTGACACATACTTGTGACATGACACATACTTGTGACATGACACATACTTGTGACATGACACAGACTTGTGACATGACACAGACTTGTGACATGACACAGACTTGTGACATCTTCTTCTTTCTTGAAGTATATTTTGTATTATTTGTATCTGTTGACATTAATTTTAATACGAAAAATTATTGTTACATTCAAACTGGCATTTAATACTCTGAAGAATTCATACAGTATCTAAGAGATAATCTAAAAAAAACACAAAAAAACTGCAATATTTATTTACGAGGCAGCAAAAACATGTAAGAATAGTAAAAATGATTATTATTTAAAAAATTTTTTTTTTATTTATGGGTCACCACTTATAAAGGCCCGGGGGCCACTCGAGGATAAGGGTTAAAAGGATTGTTGGGTAGCCAATGATCGCTTTCACGAGGAGATTGGAAACAGTGGGTCAAATGAGCAGAAGTTAACATAAGAGAACTTAATTTTTAAAAGGGGCGTCTCGACAAGTATTTGTTCACATTAGACTCGAAGACAACCAGTTTTACTGTATTTTATAGACTGCCATTGATTTATTACTTGTTTACGTGTTTTTCGTTCAAATCAATGGTGGACCCTTAAAATACGATAAGACTGATTTTTATTTTTAATTAAAATTCTACTCGATAATTTTTGCTAATTTTTGGTGTATATACTTATTTTTGTCTGATGCATAAGTATATATAAGAGTTTTCCGGTTAATTTATTTGAAACTGCGATTTTCATCTGTGTAACTGTTTTTAAAATGTGCCTCGTCATCTATATAAGCAGCTTTATATGTTTTAATTATTAAAGATAAAAATACGTTAAAAATTATTAACATTTAAATTAATATGTTTCTAATTATCAAACATTAAGATACAATTAAATAAAATAAAGAAAAATAACATTTCCCTTATAAAATGTAGGTTTGTGGTTTTACGCGAAGAGAAAGATCCTGAAATTGTTATGGATAAACGAGGACATGTTTAACCTACACCTGATGCAGTTTTTATGGCGGTGAAGGGAAAAGGGCAAAGTATTTGCTCATATAATACAGTGTATCAAGGATCAATATCTGATATAATTTTTTTAGTTCGTTAATTAACATTCATTATATTTTTATTAAAAATGATAATTACAAACTTTAATTAACATTGTTTCCTTGTTAAAGTTTTGTTCGTTAATATATATTCATTATCTATAAACCGGTTGATTAATTCTAATTGATAAAAAAAAACTTTAATTAGCATTGTTTCCTTGTTAAAGTCTTGTTCGTTATAAACATTTTATTTGAATAAAAATGATAATTACAAACAGGTTGATTAATTCTAATTGATAAAAGTTTTTTTAATAAGCATTGTTTCCTTGTTAAAGTTTTGTTCGTTATAAACATTTTATTTTAATAAAAATGATAATTACATAAAGGTTGATTACTTCTAAATTATAAAAACTTTAATTAGCATTGTTTCCTTGTTAAAGTTTTGTTCGTTAATTAATATTCATTATCTATAAACCGGTTGATTAATTGTAATTGATGAAAAAAAACTTTAATTAGCATTGTTTCCTTGTTAAAGTCTTGTTCGTTATAAACATTTTATTTGAATAAAAATGATAATTACAAACAGGTTGATAAATTCTAATTGATAAAAAACTTTAATTAGCATTGTTTCCTTGTTAAAGTCTTGTTCGTTATAAACATTTTATTTGAATAAAAATGATAATTACAAACAGGTTGATTAATTCTAATTGATATAAAAAATTTAATAAGCATTGTTTCCTTGTTAAAGTTTTGTTCGTTATAAACATTTTATTTGAATAAAAATGATAATTACAAACAGGTTGATTAATTCTAATTGATATAAAAAATTTAATACGCATTGTTTCCTTGTTAAAGTTTTGTTCGTTATAAACATTTTATTTGAATAAAAATGATAATTACAAAAAGGTTAATTAATTCTAATTGATAAAAATTTTTTTTAATAAGCATTGTTTCCTTGTTAAAGTTTTGTTCGTTATAAACATTTTATTTGAATAAAAATGATAATTACATAAAGGTTGATTACTTCTAATTGATAAAAACCTTTAATTAGCATTGTTTCCTTGTTAAAGTTTTGTTCGTTATAAACATTTAATTTAAATAAAAATGATAATTACAAACAGGTTGATTAATTCTAATTGATAAAAAAAATTTAATAAGCATTGTTTCCTTGTTAAAGTTTTGTTCGTTATAAACATTTTATTTGAATAAAAATGATAATTACAAACAGGTTGATTAATTCTAATTGATAAAAAAATTTAATAAGCATTGTTTCCTTTTTAAAGTTTTGTTAGTTATAAACATTTTATTTGAATAAAAATGATAATTACAAACAGGTTGATTAATACTAATTGATAAAAAATTGTTTAATAAGCATTGTTTCCTTGTTAAAGTTTTGTTCGTTATAAACATTTTATTTGAATAAAAATGATAATTACAAACAGGTTTATTAATTATAATTGATAAAAAAAAAATTAATACGCATTGTTTCCTTGTTAAAGTTTTGTTTGTTATAAACATTTTATTTGAATAAAAATGATAATTACAAACAGGTTGATTAATTCTAATTGATAAAAAAATTTAATAAGCATTGTTTTCTTTGTTAAAGTTTTGTTCGTTATAAACATTTTATTTGAATAAAAATGATAATTACATAAAGGTTGATTACTTCTAATTGATAAAAACCTTTAATTAGCATTGTTTCCTTGTTAAAGCTTTGTTCGTTATAAACATTTTATTTGAATAAAAATGATAATTACAAACAGGTTGATTAATTCTAATTGATAAAAAAAAACTTTAATTAGCATTGTTTCCTTGTTAAAGTTTTGTTCGTTATAAACATTTTATTTGAATAAAAATAATAATTACAAACAGGTTGATTAATTCTAATTGATAAAATTTTTTTAATAAGCATTGTTTCCTTGTTAAAGTCTTGTTCGTTATAAACATTTTATTTGAATAAAAATGATAATTACAAACAGGTTGATTAATTCTAATTGATAAAAAAATTTAATTAGCATTGTTTCCTTGTTAAAGTTTTGTTCGTTATAAACATTTTATTTGAATAAAAATGATAATTACAAACCGGTTGATTAATTCTAATTGATAAAAAAACTTTAATTAGCATTGTTTTCTTGTTAAAGTTTTGTTTGTTATAAACATTTTATTTGAATAAAAATGATAATTTCAAACCGCCTTCGGGGCTTGATTTACGCCGGTCTATGGGTCTGTCCTGTGCAGTTCTAGAAGGTCCACCCTCCCAGGCTTCGCCTCTCTTCTTTGGGGAGGAGTAAGTTTATTGGTTACTGCATGAGGCGCCCCTACCGGGGAATGTTGACTGGGCTTCCCAAGCAATTTTTAAACCCCACTTTCCCGACCCGACCGTGGGTTACATCTTACTTGTTGGAGTAAGATAAAAACTGGCCTTGTGCCTAACTCCTGGAGAGGAGTAAATCAATACAAACCGGTGTATTAATTCTAATTGATAAAAAAATTTAATAAGCATTGTTTCTTTGTTAAAGTTTTGTTCGTTATAAACATTTTATTTGAATAAAAATGATAATTACAAACCGGTTGATTAATTCTAATTGATAAAATAACTTTAATTAGCATTGTTTCCTTGTTAAAGTTTTGTTCGTTATAAACATTTTATTTGAATAAAAATGATAATTACAAACCGGTTGATTAATTCTAATTGATAAAAAAACTTTAATTAGCATTGTTTCCTTGTTAAAGTTTTGTTCGTTATAAACATTTTATTTGAATAAAAATGATAATTACAAACAGGTTGATTAATTCTAATTGATAAAAAAAAACTTTAATTAGCATTGTTTCCTTGTTAAAGTTTTGTTTGTTATAAACATTTTATTTGAATAAATATGATAATTACGAACTGGTTGATTAATTCTAATTGATAAAAATAAACTTTAATTAGCATTGTTTCCTTGTTAAAGTTTTGTTCGTTATAAACATTTTATTTGAATAAAAATGATAATTACAAACTGGTTGATTAATTCTAATTGATAAAAAAACTTTAATTAGCATTGTTTACTTGTTAAAGTTTTGTTCGTTATAAACATTTTATTTGAATAAAAATGATAATTACAAACTGGTTGATTAATTCTAATTGATAAAAAAACTTTAATTAGCATTGTTTCCTTGTTAAAGTTTTGTTTGTTATAAACATTTTATTTGAATAAAAATGATAATTACAAACTGGTTGATTAATTCTAATTGATAAAAAAACTTTAATTAGCATTGTTTTCTTGTTAAAGTTTTGTTTGTTGTAAACATTTTATTTGAATAAAAATGATAATTACAAACTGGTTGATTAATTCTAATTGATAAAAAAACTTTAATTAGCATTGTTTCCTTGTTAAAGTTTTGTTTGTTATAAACATTTTATTTGAATAAAAATGATAATTACAAACTGGTTGATTAATTCTAATTGATAAAAAAACTTTAATTAGCATTGTTTCCTTGTTAAAGTTTTGTTTGTTATAAACATTTTATTTGAATAAAAATGATAATTACAAACTGGTTGATTAATTCTAATTGATAAAAAAACTTTAATTAGCATTGTTTCCTTGTTAAAGTTTTGTTTGTTGTAAACATTTTATTTGAATAAAAATGATAATTACAAACCGCCTTCGGGGCTTGATTTACGCCGGTCTATGGGTCTGTCCTGTGAAGTTCTAGGAGGTCCACCCTCCCAGGCTTCGCCTCCCCTCTTTGGGCAGGAGTAAGTTTATTGGTTACTGCCTGAGGCGCCCCTACTGGGGAATGTCGACGGGGCTGCCCAGGCAATTTTTAACCTCACTTTCCCGACCCGATCGTGGGTCACATCTTACTTGTGGGAGTAAGATAAAAACTGGCCTTGTGCCTAACTCCTGGAGAGGAGTAAATCAATACAAACTGGTTGATTAATTCTAATTGATAAAAAAAAACTTTAATTAGCATTGTTTCCTTGTTAAAGTTTTGTTCGTTATAAACATTTTATTTGAATAAAAATGATAATTACAAACAGGTTGATTACTTCTAATTGATAAAAAAAAAACTTTAATTAGCATTGTTTCCTTGTTAAAGTTTTGTTCGTTATAAACATTTTATTTTAATAAAAATGATAATTACAAACAGGTTGATTAATTCTAATTGATAAAAAAAAACTTTAATTAGCATTGTTTCCTTGTTAAAGTCTTGTTCGTTATAAACATTTTATTTGAATAAAAATGATAATTACAAACAGGTTGATTACTTCTAATTTATAAAAAAAAACTTTAATTAGCATTGTTTCCTTGTTAAAGTTTTGTTCGTTATAAACATTTTATTTGAATAAAAATGATAATTACAAACAGGTTGATTACTTCTAATTGATAAAAAAAAACTTTAATTAGCATTGTTTCCTTGTTAAAGTTTTGTTCGTTATAAACATTTTATTTTAATAAAAATGATAATTACAAACAGGTTGATTAATTCTAATTGATAAAAAAAAACTTTAATTAGCATTGTTTCCTTGTTAAAGTCTTGTTCGTTATAAACATTTTATTTGAATAAAAATGATAATTACAAACAGGTTGATTAATTCTAATTGATAAAAAAAAACTTTAATTAGCATTGTTTCCTTGTTAAAGTTTTGTTCGTTATAAACATTTTATTTGAATAAAAATGATAATTACAAACAGGTTGATTACTTCTAATTGATAAAAAAAAACTTTAATTAGCATTGTTTCCTTGTTAAAGTTTTGTTCGTTATAAACATTTTATTTTAATAAAAATGATAATTACAAACAGGTTGATTAATTCTAATTGATAAAAAAAAACTTTAATTAGCATTGTTTCCTTGTTAAAGTCTTGTTCGTTATAAACATTTTATTTGAATAAAAATGATAATTACAAACAGGTTGATTACTTCTAATTTATAAAAAAAAACTTTAATTAGCATTGTTTCCTTGTTAAAGTTTTGTTCGTTATAAACATTTTATTTGAATAAAAATGATAATTACAAACAGGTTGATTACTTCTAATTTATAAAAAAAAACTTTAATTAGCATTGTTTCCTTGTTAAAGTTTTGTTCGTTATAAACATTTTATTTGAATAAAAATGATAATTACAAACAGGTTGATTACTTCTAATTTATAAAAAAAAACTTTAATTAGCATTGTTTCCTTGTTAAAGTTTTGTTTGTTATAAACATTTTATTTGAATAAAAATGATAATTACAAATAGGTTGATTAATTCTAATTGATAAAAAAAACTTTAATTAGCATTGTTTCCTTGTTAAAGTTTTGTTCGTTATAAACATTTTATTTGAATAAAAATGATAATTACAAACCGGTTGATTAATTTTAATAAACTTTTAAACACGAAACAAAAAATCTCTTGTATTTATTATTATAAAAAACAACTTGTTCAACAACTATCGTCTAATAAGTTCGTACGTTTTCAGTTCTGTAGTTTACATGAGCGCCGAGGAATTGTACTTTATATTAAAATGTTGAAAATGCGATGGTTGCAGGAATTTTTAAAATTAAAACTGACGACTTTTTAAAAAAAAATTAACAAAGTTTATATCATCCTTTAACATTATAAAAAAAGAAAGAAAATGTTTTTGTTATTAAAATGTTTTTGTTACATTAAAAAGTCGGCAGTCTTGTTTAATAACAATTCCAATTCCTCTGCAAATATCGCATTTTCTAAGTTGCGTTGGTCTTAGCGTCCCAAATTCTCTTTTGAAAAAAAAAAAAAAAAAATTTCTTAGTCAACGAGAGTTATTTCCCTTTCATCAGTGCCGTACTCTACATGAGCTCTCCAAATTCTTTTTTCATTAAATAATTATTCGCTTAGTCAAACCTAGTTATCTCCCCTGCATTTTCAACAGCGCCAAAAGCTCTGAGTGGTCTATAACCGCACACATTAGAGTGTATTATTAGAATTATATAAGAGGGCTATCAAAGTGTAGTATCTGTTCCGATGGATACTGCACCCTATAGACTGGTATTGTCTTGGCCTTCGGGGCTTGATTTACGCCGGTCTATGGGATTGTCCTGTGCAGTTCTAGGAGGTCCACCCTCCCAGGCTTTGCCTCCCCTCTTTGGGGAGGAGTAAGTTAATTGCTTACTGCTTGAGGCGCCCCTACCGGGGAATGCCGACGGGGCTGCCCAGGCAATTTTTGATGGTCAGAGTGCTCACCTCTCGGGCGCTGGCTTTTCAACCCCCACTTTCCGACCCGAGCTTGGGTCACATCTTACTTGTGGGAGTAGGATAAAAACTGGCCTTGTGCCTAACTCCTGGAGAGGAGTAAATTACTCTAAGAGGGCTATTTTAAATTTGTAAGTTTTTGGTTAAAGAAAGATAACTTTGCAGATGATTAGCATGATTTACCTCCCCTTTAAATCACTTTTTTAAATTTTCAATTTCTTTGCCCAGTTAGACAAAAAAAAAACGACGAAGAAATGTTAGCTTGAAAAAAAAAAAAATTATTCATTTATTATTCTGTTTTTTAAAACAAATCCACCAAGCATTGAAGTGTAGGTAAGATTTTGTCAGAAGTGCAGAATAATGGTCCCTGCGCACACGTTAAAAAAGAGGAGCGATGACTTAAATAAGTGTTCCGATTTAGTTGCCTCCCTACAAGGGCACGGAGTCGGTTTTTATGTGGGGGAAATCCAGCCCCCTAAAAAAGGGCACTCTGGAATGGGACAAAAATAAAATTTGCCTCAGTTTAGAAGGATTTCTCCTTCACTGACCCAGGACAGAAAAGACGACGCGTAGTATGAGAAGAGATACTACACTTTGCTCTTAGTCAAAAGGGCAAATTTCAATTCTGGATTTTCTTCGGGATTTAAAATGATTGAAAGGTTCTGCAGGATTTAATTGTGGTTCTAAAAAGAAATGTTGAACTGATAATAAATTACAAGATGGGTTTATACTGCGATGCAGAGTCAGATACTGTCGAAAGAAGAAGAAGAAGAGTTTTTTTGTTGTTGAAAATTCAGAAATGAGTCTGAAGAAAATAATAATACTGGTGCAATACCGATTTTCCAGAGTCTTGCCGGATTTGTAAGAGCTGTTCCTATCAGTTAAGGGCTGTTAAGACCAACTCTTATATATTATTATAAAATTGAAAATAGAAGCCTTTATCAATGCAAGATTAATCATTTTTATTTTTTTTTACTTTAATCTTATTAATTTCGGAATTAAATTCCATCATCAGAGTTGACCAGTATTGTGTCATTTTTAATTTTTTTAATCAAAAAACACGAAAAACAAAAATAAACAAACTTTTTTTTCTTTTGTTTCTTTGATAAATGTCCTTGGTATGATGTATCCACGCCGGTGACGTTGGCGGTTATGAATTAAAATTCTGGTTGTAGAACGAAGAAAGCATTGGCATTTATTCCGAAATTAATAAGATTAAAGTAAAAAAACAAATAAAAAAATGATTAATTTTGCATTGATAAAGGCTTCTATTTTCAATTTTATAATACTGACCCAGCAATGATTTAAATGAACGGCCCATTTTATTCTTATATATTATTTTGAAAAGTCACACATTGGAAACGTTGGCGGAATGGCAATAATGAAGAGAATATTTTTTATAAATATTTAGAAAACCTTCACAACGCAAATTATTTGTTTTCAAAATAAATTATTTATTTACCTTAAAAACATTTTTTTTTTTGAACTTGAGTACTTTCGGTAATATATACCATCTTCAGAAGAATAAGCATATTTTTTTCTTCTTTTTCTTCATTTTTTTTTCTTCCTGACTGGGACAAACATATCGCAGTCAGGTTGAAGTTCGTCTTGATTTCATGGACGAAAATGTTGATATGGCTTCTTTATTATTGCCATTCCGCCAACGTTTCCAATGTGTGACTTTTCAAAATACATTTCCCACATAACCACGTGATGCACACAGCCATATCAACATTTTCGGACTACCTGTATCTACTCAGCGTTACCCGTATGCGGTGAAGTCATATTAGTTTATAATTTTTTATTTTATTACACATTTTAATATTTAAGGTAGACAATTCTTATTATATTTTACAATTTAAAATAAGGCATCCCTTGCTGATTTTTATTTTTAAGTGGTTATTTAAAAATGTTTCATATTAGCAGTTGTCTGGGACAGACTAAGTAATTTTTTAAAATAAGTTTTAGTGAAGTACGTTATTATATTGTCAATAACATGGTACAACCATAACATATGAAATTGGCGAGTCAGAAGTAAAGTTTGATTTGTGAGGATAATTACTATTTGGATAACTTCATACGTTAGATTTTAAACCTCTTCATTTTTGCTTTTAAATCAGTAAATTTTGTTACAATTAGTTTTGGTGTATAAAAGAATGTTTCAAGTAATTATCTTTTTATTTGTGTGTCATGATTTTTTTTATGTATCATAACATTTTTTGTCCACCATAAAATTTTGATTTTGTATATGAAAGTTTTAAAAAGTAAAAGTATTTTTGGATACAAGAAAATTAAGCAGCATGGCCACCAGTGATTAAAACATTGAATTCAAATTGCATTCTCAACACTTTAAATAGTAAATTGGAATTTGATTTCAGGTCGAGAAATACGGTTTTATTCAAAATAGTCAAGATGTTTCACCAGTTTCTGTACTACAATTGAACTAGAGTTTATTTTGGCTAATAATAATAATAATATTTTCTTTTTAGGCAAACAAATGAAATTAGTGAAAGACACATTTAGAGAGATAAAGCCTGGCTTGTCTGCCTATGCTCATGATATTAATAAGGTAAGTGGTATTATCTATATATTAATACGATAGCGTGTGTGTTCGTGTGTCACGCTTCCGGCAAAAGCTCTGCGCATGCGTGCCGCTCCGAAATTTTTAAAAACATTCAACTAGTCTGGGTATAGGAATATTTATATGTGTATCCTTCTTGCGCAATGGTTAGCGAAGTGGTATTTTTTACTTCGGCCCGACTGGTTTATAGTTCGATCCCAACCAGAGTCTAAGATTTTTATTCTACAGTTCGAGGGGAAGGGGAAGAAATAATACATTTTTTATTACCTGGTTAAAAACTACTGTTTTGTGTTGCTTAAAACTTAAAACTATTTTTTGTTTTTATGTTGGCGTTTTTAATGGCATTGTCTATTTAATTACGTTGACTGCTTAAAACGTAGGATATCGGCCAGTATTATTTTGTTGTTGTTTTTTTTTTTGAACGGATGGCATATCAACCTTTTTTAGTAGATATGGCAGTGTCCATCGTACACGAGTTACTATTTCAAACAATTATTTAACTCTTACCCAGAAGGGGGGTGGTTCATAATAAAGCAAGCGTAACTTACTAACAAATAGAGGGTGCTTTGTTACATTAGGACCCGTATTGAAAACATCATTTCGTGTAATTTACACGGGTTCCGCTAGTTAGTATTATTATCATTATTATAATTATCATCAGGGTTTAACGGAACCCTCCCGAAAGAAGCGCGCTCCTTTTTGCTGGAGCCAAGGAGTGGAGGGCAGATTTTCTGCTCATTTCTGCTGCTCCATTGACGCTCCAAAATGAAAATATTGACCAAAAATAAATTTAATAAATTACAATAATTTAATTATTCTTTTTTTTTTTTGGTGTCGTGCCTTAAATGAAAAAAATGTTTTAATTGGTCTCTTTTTTTCGCCATAATGTTAGACTCTCCCTGAATACGTGTTGAAATGTTAATTTTATGACTTTTTACTATTTTACCGGAAATATACATGGCTGATTTCGACAGTTGCCAATCAAAAGTATGTTTTGAAGACACTCTGTTAGTGTATGTTTATGTAATCGCTTACTCAACTAACACTGCACTCAACAACATAAATGTACAAATATAAACTAACCCTTCTCTCTCTCCCTCTCTCTCTCTCTCTCTCTCTCTATATATATATATATATATTTCATGTATACATGTATATATAATATTATAAAGTTATATAATATATTGTGCTTAGATTTTCAACATTTTCTTCAACAGTGTTCAATACATGATTAGAGCTTAGTAGTCAAGTATAAAAATATATTTATGTCAATTTATCTACACAGAGGCGTCCGCGTTTCATCCCTACAGCAAATCGTTAGGCTAAGTGTTTAGCCTGCCGATTCCCTGCAGGAATGAAATGCGGACGCCTCTGTGTAGCTTAATTGCCATAAATATATTTTTATACTTGACTATATATATATATATATATATATATATATATATATATATAAGCAATAATAGTAAACTAGCGATCATGTTTCTATTCCCAGCTATTTTTCTGGTTTCTCAATTATTATTTAATGTGGTGTTTTATTTATATAAATATATATGGAATACCTATTTATAAATCGACTTCAATCTTGAATAAGCCTGACCGATGGACAAAGCCGGCTGTAGGGATGCACTGAACGCACCTGAACATGCATCCTATTGCAAAGAATGAGCATTTTAAATTCATTATGATAGGCTATAGATAAAAATATTTTCGCTAATATTTCTTTACACAAAACCAATTTCATGAATATATTTATTTCAAAATTATTTAATAAGTATCGAAAAATTGATACAAATCTGTCACTTTAATCTGTAAAAAGAAATCAGCATTCTTCTTTTTGATTAAAAGCTGAAATTGATTGTGACTTAACTCGTAAACAATAACACATCACTCAATAAGTCCCGGGCCTGACATATAGATGGCGCCACTAATAGAAAATCCACATGATTTTTATAAAGTACTAACCTTCAAAATTTGAGCCCATTCTGATTGTTAGTTTACAAATTACAGTTATTTAAGTGAAGCTACTGTGATGGTACAAAATACTAAATTTCGTGCGTTGCTTTCTGATGGTACAAAATACTGTTCAAGCAAAGCAATGGCTTGATAAGTATTATTCAAACTCTGCTTCATCAGAAACAATGGCTAAGAGGTGGTTTGCTGACTTTAAATGCAATCGTACAGACACAAATGATGCTGAACACCCAGGTCACCAAAATTCAGTAGTTGTCCTGGAAGACATAAAAACGTCCACAAACTCGTTTTGGTCGATCGTAAATTAAAGTTGTGTGAGGTAGCAGAGAGGTTGAAGATATCAGAAGTCAGTGTATTTACTATTTTGCATGAAAATTTGTCAATCAGAAAGCTGTGTGCAAAGTGGGTGCCGCATTTACTCACAGTCGATTTTTTTAATCTGTTATCTTTTGAATACTGAATTGGCGATAAACTAAACTTATTTCTTATTCATGTTTGGGCGTTTTTTTCTATCTACTGATTGTATCATATCGCTTCATTCTGTACAATTGTGGTGAATATTGTAAATAAATATTTTTCTTCTTTTTGTTAGGAACTAACGTTTCTTCTCATTATAATAAAATTAGAATTGATTAAATAAAAATATTTTTGCTAGTATATATAATGTAAGTGTTGAGTTTGCTAATGAACAGCCGGTTGTGACAATTTCTTGTTCATGTACGATACCGCCCCCCCCCCCTCAGGATGGTCTAATTACAACAGAACAGATACTACACTACCCTTTCACCCAAAAAGGAAGGAGGTAATGCCTGGAGAGTTGGTCTCATGACGACAGAACAGATACTACCCCCCCCACACACACAAAGGAAGGTATATAGAAGGATGCTATCAGTATTACACCACTGATACTAATATGCCCCCCCCCCCTCCCAAACGAGAGGATAATGCATGGGAGAGTGATATCGTAATAAACAAACATATACTACACTACCGCTTCACCAAAGGAGGAGGTGATGCCTGGGAGGAGACAACAGAACAGATGCTACCCTTCTCCTGAATTAAGCATTGGAAGATAGCACATTAGTCTGAAATAGTAAACTGAATTAAGCATTAAAAGATAGTAAAATAAAAAAAACTGTAAAGTGCTCGACCATAGTTGAGAGCGACCCAAAGGCTCCCTTTTCATTAGCTACTATTTTCTCAGGATTACTCCACTACCCTTGATCCTCACCTTTTTATAATGCTGAGAGTTTAGCCAGCGAGCATCAAGTACCATTTTTTTAGTTTTAGGTATGACCTGAATGAGGATTGAACCCGGATCTCCCAGCCCATTAGCAAACACTCTAACCATTATGTCAAATAGACTGGTGTAGCAGCAGGCAAGGTAGCTGAGAGGGTAGAGTGATGAGCTGTCATTATAGGTAGTAACTAATGTCCAGGGTTCGAATCTATGACTAAAAGATAGTAAAATAGTACAAGTAATAAAAGGAATAGTAAAGTTTCAGCTTCAGACAGACAGATACCAAATCTCCATTAGTAATAGAAGTGCAATAGTACAATATATAGAAATAATAGTAGATGGTATGCCTGGGAGGATGGTCTCATGATGAACAAACATATACTACACTACCCCTCCCCCCCATGAAAAAAAAAACAAGGAGAAAGTGATTCCTGGGAGGATGGTATCATGACCACAGAACACATACTATACTACTGTCCTTTCAAAAAGGAGAAGGTAAAGCCTAGGAGGATGGTATCATGAGAAATGAATATATACTCTAGTACTCCACCACCAAAGGAGGGGATAATACCTGAGAGGATGTTCTTATGACAACAGAACAGATACTACACTTTCCCTCCCCCCCCATTAAATTGAGCATTGAAACATAGTACGTTAGTCTGAAATACAGAAAACTGAATTGAGCATTAAAGAGTACAGTAGTATCAATTAATAGACATAATAGCGTTTAATATTTCGTATGTCACGATCTGATAAAATATATGTTTGTTATCGAATGCAAATCAATAAATCATAACTCGTGTCTTCGACACTCAACCACAGTGGTCGTCCGAGACTAAGGACACTTCATCCAAGATCGTCTCTCGTCGTCCCCTGGTGGCTATCTCTTCACGTGAGTGCATTTTCACTCTGAAATCAAAGTTAGCACAACCACACAAAGAAAAGAACTAGATCCCTTTTATTAGGCTGTTGGCCTTGCCTTCTTCTCCGCTAGTGGTGGTGGAGGGGAAGACATATTGGGGCCACGGATTTCTTGGGCCTTAGCCCCTTCGTTTATAATCGATTCTTAAGTCGTTTCTACTCATGTCCTGTTACTTTCAGGATTCTAACCGAACTGACTACTTCTCTCACTCACCCTCTCTTTGAGCCATGTGAGGTCACATCCGTTTCTATCAATTCCCATAGTAGGTCGAGCTGACCTCTGAGTGCATAAGCTGACCTCGACTTAGCCTAATTTCTTGTTTACGCGCTAATGTTCCCCTGTGAATTTAAACTAGCGAGCGTACCATTACTATTTAAGAATATTATAATTTCAACTTCAAACAAACAGGTACCAAATCTCCATTCGTAATAGATACGGTTTATTGAATTTGAAATTTAGTAAATAGTTGCATTCTTCTGATTTGTTGATCCTGGGTATGACCTTAAAGTGGATCCAGTGATGAGGCCCCATTTTGAAAGATTTTGGGGGGCGGGGGAGTGTGAGGTCAATCATGAGTTACGATTACTCCAAGATCCACTCTTACTCAGACAGCTAATAACTGTCAGGGTCTCATTTATGGGTTAAATCGAATATATCATTTGCAGAAGATTCATTTTCAATATATTCTCCTACACAACAAATTGATCTACAAACCATCCGTCTACAAAACAAGTGCAGTACTTTTTACCAAATTATTTATTATATTTCTGAATGTTTGAGATGAGGATTGATAATTTGTATAATTTGGATTAATCGGACTACTGTTCTTATCTTGAGTGTTATTCTCACAACGTTTCGGCTGATGTGACCTTTCAACCTTCTTCAGGTGTATCTTGTCCAACTCAGGAATCTTTCTGTCGAACTCGGGAATCTGCACGGAATTTTAAACGGAACCCTTTATTTAATCCATGTGGGTAGCATGCTTTCGTCCTTTGCTGTCTTAGGACTGTGTGTAAATGTCAGACAGCTAGCCTAAACTCTTATCGACGAACAAGACTCTGAGTTTAAACCCAGGTTTATTATTCATCGAAAAAGGTAAAAACTGAAAAGAAATTTAAAAAAAAAAACATTATCTCAGAAAAATACAAAAATGACGATGAGGCAGGAAACAAAGAGTTTACTAAAATCTAAAAGACTGCGGTGAGCTAATAAATTGCAGAATAGAAAATATTAGGAGCATAAAGATAATAGTAGACAAGTTACGAGCGGTTAAAATGGAGATTCACACGTGGTGAGAAAGAGTGAATAAAGTTCGCTTAGATAAAAGAAATGTACAAAGGAAATAATACTCATGCTATTTAATTCTATTTTGAGGGAGAAGGAAGGTAGTGTTTCTCACCAGAGATGCCTAAAATATCGGGATATTTAAGTGGATAGAAATTCCTCCATGTAGATCTGAGACTAAGCAGCTAGCAGATAAGGGAGAGAGCACCGGAAGCCGCTTGCCCAGTGTCGAGGCTAAAAAATCTCTTATAATAAGGAGGGCCGACAAAGGGAGGTAAATCTAAGGAACTTATTCTATGCTAGACAGAACATATCCCGTCAGTAATTTGCAATTGTATTCTTAGTATCGCCTGACTGAGGATTGAACCTTCAACTTTCTGAGGACTGCACCTAGAACTGAATTTTACTTAGTACTTTATTCGTTATGCCATGGGTCCTTGCGGACAATTCTAGTATGAATAATCTGAAGGAGGTCAGAGGTTACATCGGCCAAAACGTTGTGAGAATAACACTCAAGATGAGAACAGTTGTCCAAATAATCAAAATTATACAAATTATTTATGTTTCGGAACTTTTGAGATAAAGATTGATAATTTGTATTATTTGCATTATTCGGGCAACTGTTCTCATCTCGGATTTATCTCACAATGTTTCGGCCAATGTAATCTCCAACCTTTGAAGGTTACATCGACCGAAAACCCCATTGAAGGATTGATAATTTTTATTATTTGTATTATTCGGACTACTGTGTTAATCTTGAATGTTATTTTCACAACGTTTCGACCGATGTAACCTCCTACCTTCTTTAGGTGTACCTTATCAAACCCGACAATTTTTATGTCACACTCAGGAATCTGTACTGTATTTAAAACAGAACCATTTATTTAATCCACGGGGTAGCTTGCTCTTGTTTCGTCAGCCCCATGACCGGGTGGAAGTCTTAAGTAACTCGTAATTGTATCGCCCATACTGAGGATTGAACCATAAGCCTCCAAAAGACAGTCACTTAGAACTTATATCCGCTGTGCCACGGGTCATTGAGAATAACACCTAAGATGAGAACAGTAGCCTGAATAATACGAATAATAAAAATTAATTATTTATTTAAAAAAATAGGATTTTGAAAATTAAATTTAATTATTACAGTATCGTTTGGTCATTAAATTATTAATTGAACCAAATTGTTATAAAACTACAACTAATTTGTTTAATGTAATGTTGTTTTCATCTCAGTTCTATAAAATTATTGTATGTAAATAGATTTCCAAACTTTCAATATTTCAATACATGAATTTTAAACCCAGAAATAACTTTATATTCAACAGTTTAAATGCTTCTACCTTCCTTTCAATTTTCGAAGGTTCACACACTAGTTCATTGTATAACAAAGAAATGAAAATGCATTTTGGTGGATTTGATTTCGAAATTAAATTATTTTTTGAATTGAATTTTAAAAATATCGTTTTGCATTTTAATTTCAATAAATAATTGATTAATAGGAAATAAAAATAGAATGATAATGTATAAGTCACATAGAGACGAGAAACACACACACAGATACACAAAAAAAATTATTAACTATTAAAAAAAAAAGTAATGTTGTTTTAATCTCTATTTATAAACTGATTGGATGTTAATAGCTTCCCAAACATTCGATCTTTTAATTAAATGAAGATTTGCTCAACATTTTAAAGCCAGTTTAAATACATCTAAGTTCCTTTTAAATTTCGAAGGGTCACACTATTAACATAAAAATTAAGTTGACTGACTTGAAGAAGCAGAAATGCATTCTGATGGATTTAATGTTGTAATCAAATAGGATTTTTTAAAAGTTCGTTTTAGTACTTTTGACAATTGCATCTTGTTTCCAATGAATTGATTAATAGTGAACAAAAACAATCATGTGTAAGTCACCTTGAGACGAGAAACATGCACACATACAGACTCACGAGAAGTGGTCACACAATTTTATTAATGTAGACTTTGATCATGAACGCTCATGCATCATCATCATCATCATCATGATTATTGGTCCCCCGATTTATAAAATCGGGTGACTTATGTTTTGAGGCATGTCCGTCCGTCCGTCCGGACTTTTCTCCGCAACCATCGATTGAATTTTTCTGAAAGTGTGCATGAAGTTGTAACTTTGGTCAGGTTAGAAAGTGACATTCTCCGATTTTTGAAAAACAATCTGGTTAGCCCCCCAGGGGATCAAAAGGCCCCGAAATGGCAAAAAATGACATTTTTTGCCCCATAACTTTTCATCCATCCATTCAATTTCTCTGAAACTTAGCCAAAATGTGGAGGCAATTGTTCCTAATAGAAAATAAGTATCGCTGACCTTGGAAAAAATCTAGTTCGTGCCCTCAGGGGGTCAAAAGCCCCCAAAATGGCAAAAAATGACCCTTTTCTCCCATAACGTTTGATCCATTAAATTTTTCTGAAACTTGGCCAAAATGTAGAGGCAATTGTTCTGGATATAAAATGAGCATCCTTGACCTCAGAAAAATTCTGGTTCGCGCCCCCAGGGGGTCAAAGAGGGGTCAAAAATGCCCCAAATTGCCCAAATTTATTGCATTTTACACTCGCCACATCGAGTCACATACAGAGGGAGACCACACACGCGCGGCTTGTTATTATTATTATTATTATTTGTTTAACGTCTGTTTCACATACTGGAAGTTGTTGGACAGCGCTTAGACTTCCAAACTAACCTATCACTGGCCAGGTCTTCATTTATCACATTCACTTTCAAGTCCATCCTTATCACTTACTCCCATATTTTCCTTAGCCTTTCCCTGTCAATTAACCCTGCTCCCTCAATTGTTCTACATCTACTAACTTAAGCACTTTTATACATTTTTCAAATGTGACCAAACCAACATAGTCTCCTGTTCCGCACACATCTCTCTATACTATCCAGATTTAATATTCCTCTGAGGTCATCAGATTTAAGACTCACATTACACATTCTCCACACAACACATATCCTCAACCCTCATTGGCCAGATTTCCCTTCCGTACATGATTTTTGATAGACTTTTAAAATTAATAATGATTGATATATATTTTTTTAACTGTAATCCATAGACAGCTGAGAGTCTGGTCGGAATGCTTAATGAAGCGAAAAGTGTTGTTCCTCCAGATCTGCAACATTCGTGTCCAATTGCTTTAAAAGCTACTGCGGGGCTGCGGTTATTGGGTGCTGAAACTGCGGAGAAAATCTTAAACAAAGTAAGAATCAATTGAAATTATAGCAAGAATATTTTTTATTTGATTGAACAAAAAAATTACCATAAACCATTTTTTTTTTAAACGTAAGGTAAAAAGTGACTGATAAAAACATTTAAAACAAGTTTTATTTAAGAGGGGTTATACGGCCTCCTTTTGAGTCATGAGATGTTTTCAAGGCCCACAGGCTAAAGTCGAAAAATAGGTCAATATATGAAGTGTCTAGACCACTCAAATAGGAGTTATTTTAGTTGAAAAGGGAGGTAATCGATCTAACATGATAGAAGAGAGAGGTAATCTAATATAATAGAAGAGGCAGGTCAGCTATCTAATATGATAGACAGCAGAGTTAATCTATCTAACATGACAGAAGAGGGAGTTATTCGATAAGAGAGAGATTATCTAATATGATAGACGAGGGAGGTAAACTTTCTCATATGATAGATGAGGGAAGAAATCTATTTAAGATAATAGATGATAAGAAAAGGCGATAGTTTATTAAGAAATTAGATAAAAGAAAAGAAAGGTAATTTATTAATACAATAGATAATAGTTAATTTATTAAGAAAATCGATAAAAGACTAGGGAGTTAATTTATTAAGAAAATAGATAATAGAAAGGGGAGTTCATTTATTAAGAAAAAAGATAATAGACAAGGAAGTTAATTTATTAAGAAAATAGATAATAGACAAGGGGGGTAATTTAAGAAAATAGATAAAGGACAAGGGAGGTAATTTATTAAGAAAATAGATAATAGACAAGGGAGGTAATTTAAGAAAATAGATAAAGGACAAGGGATGTAATTTATTAAGAAAAGATAATAGACAAGGGAGGTAATTTATTAAGAAAATAGATAAACGACAAGGGAGGTAATTTATTAAGAAAATAGATAAAAGACAAGGGAGGTAATTTATTAAGAAAATAGATAAAAGTTAATGTATTAAGAAAATAGATAATCAACAAGGAATAGTAGATGAAAATTAGAAACTATTTTAAAAATTGTTATACGTACTAATGGATGGAATTAATTGCTTCTCACAAGATTTGATAATTTTAAATAATACATTTTATTTTTTTCTAGTAATGTCCTAAACAATTTTTTCAATTAATAAAAATTGCTCCCCCCCTCTCACTTCATTCTGTATGGTTAGTATTAATAGAATTAATAATAAATTTTTTCAATTAATAATAAAAATTTTATGCCCCTCTCTCACTTCATTTTGTATGGTTAGTATTAATAATAATTTTTTTCAATTAATAATAAAAATTGCCCCCCCCTCTCTCACTTCATTCTGTGTGGTTAGAATTAATAGAATTAATAATACATTTTTTCAATTAATAATAACAATTGTACGCCCTCCTCTCAATTCATTCTGTGTGGTTAGAATTAATTAATTGTTTGCTGTTTCTTCTTGACAGGTCCATGAGCTTTTCCGCACTTATCCATTTATGATGGTCGATAACAGTATCGAGATTATGAGTGGCATGGATGAAGGCACGTATACAATTGTAGACATTTTTATTTTCTATGATTGGTTATTTTTCAGTTTAAAAAAAAGAAGTTCATTCTGGGGGGGGGGGGAGATATTAGATATTATTATCAGAACAGTCACCAAAAATAATCGTTTTCCATCCATAGACGTTTACCCTCCCCGACTATTTTCTTATCTCTATACGAACACAATTCCCAACAGCACCAAGTTGCGCCGCCACATTGTCGCTGATAGTAAATTCATAAGAATAGACACTGCAAAATAATTGTAGGAAAATATTTCACCTTGGTGAGCACAAGTTCTAGTAACATCAAATGACCCCTCCTCCCCTCCAAAAAAAAAAATAGAATGCTAATTAATTATGACACCATCAACAGATTCATGGAACTAAATACTTACCCTATGTTCAATATATCTAAAATGGTCGAAGATATAGCCCGATATAATATTTTCACTACCCTTGTTCTTAACTCTTAAATGCATATTTTATCAAGTGAAAAACGTTTTATAAGGCTAATATGAACTAGTATAAATGATTTTTGGAAAAAAAAAAATTTATTGAACAAAAATAAATGATGTTGCGAATGTGCAACAAATGGTATAAAATTTTACATGTATAACAAAACACTACAATATATGCATCTAAATAATCATAATACACTAGAGAATCATAAAATAAATTATATTGCGAATGTGCAACAAATGGCATAAAATTTTACATGTATAACAAAACACTACAATATATGCATCTAAATAATCATAATACACTAGAGAATCATAAAATAAATTATATTGCGAATGTGCAACAAATGGCATAAAATTTTACATGTATAACAAAACACTACAATATATGCATCTAAATAATCATAATACACTAGAGAATCATAAACTAATTTTTACTTACCATTATAATGACCAGATTTAAAAGTTTAGGCTCTTGAATAAAGCAGATGACACACCTATGACACTCGCCTGTGACATTGAAGATACTGATTACCTATTTAGTGAGTGTGCGGATGCAACATCATACTAATACCTACTCACACTTGCCAACGGGATCGTTGCAGATGTGAAACAAGTTGCAGTTTGGCACATTTTAGTTCAATATTATATTAAATAGGCATTTTGTTGGAATGTGTCATATTTGAAAAAAAAGCATTTAAGGGTTAAATCTGCTTACCATCAAATCCCTATAAGTAACAAGGATCGCAAATTTACAGCCTTCAAGGTAGATGGTAAATTATACCAGTTTATTTGCCTGCCATTCGGTGTTCCAAAGAAGCATTAGCTGCTTGTCGACAAGGGAAAATCATCAGATACCTTTGTCTATGTAGATAACGTTACCATTTGTGGAAAAACCCCAAAAAGCACAACTATAATCTTCAAAATTTTATAAAGTGGCTAAACAGTACATCATCACGCTTAATAATAATAAAAGCATTTATTTAGTCTCATCCTGTGACAATAAAGAGGAACACTCACCATCAGGAAAAAGAATGAGGTGCTTCACATGTCGTGTATGCAGATTTAAAAAGGGCTTCTCTTCATAGGTGCAGGTGTTTATGGTGGTCTGATTTGCATATGTGGATATTAGGTGATATAAATGAAGAAGACAGCTGGGAAGGGCAGAAGCGATTTGGATTGGAGAGAGAAAGGCAGAGAGAAAATGGGTTGCACGAAATTCGGTTGGAAATTGAATCACAGTCAAAACTTTTGTAGAGAAAGGCAGAGAGAAAGTGGGTTGCACGAAATTCAGTTGGAAATTGAATTACAGTCAAAACTTTTGGAGAGAAAGGCAGAGAGAAAGTGGGTTGCACGAAATTCGGTTGGAAATTGAATTACAGTCAAAACTTTTTTGTTTAATTCTTTTATTTTTCTGGCACAGTTAGTTAACACATTCATATCTTTACTTGAGTACAGTACCCCAAACAACCAAATATCACCTGACTACGATTGGCTCAACCCTCTTTTTGGGATGTCATTTCTTCTAAATCTGAAACAAATTATTGAAATGTTATTTTATTAGAGCAAATTTATGCAGAACTTTTGAGACAAAATACTAGTACTAAACCGCAATAAAAAATTTCCATTATCTCCTTTGGTATTAGACTCCTTTCAAAGGCTAAAAAACGATTTGAAAGATGCTATCTTGGTAACTGTTGACTCAGAAAAAGAATTTGTAGTAGAAACAGATGCGAGTAACAATTGTAACAATTGTATAGCAGCAACTTGTAACCAACAAAACCGTCCTATTGCGTTCTATTCTAGATACCACTGTCTATTTGGAAAGCACTTTACTGTAATTACAGACAATATGTGCTTCATGTTTGATAACACCACCCTGTCATCATATGACTATTTTATTTTCCAGACAAAGAAACCTTCCTTTCTGACTCCACCAAATAAAAGGCAGAACTAATTCATGCTAATCTTGCCAGTATCTAAAACCCAAAATTGATTACCGGTAACAAGGGAACTTTCATAAAAGCAATACTACCCTTCCAATGATTAAACATAGATTTCAAGGGACCATTACCTACGTCCATACATGGTAACAAATACCTTCTAGGATAATCGAAGAATACTCCCTTTCTCATTTGCATTCCCATGTAAAGATATGACAAGCAAAACTGTCACTCAATGACTGAACCAACTATTTGCGATATTTTGCGTGCTCGATATGATTCACACAGATAGAGCAACTGACTTTTTTTCTGCGGAAACTACTGACTACCTACGCGGAAAAGGTATTATGACATCGAAAACGAGAAGATATCATTGTGAAGACAATGAACAAATTGAGAAACTGCATTCTCTCAATATGACGCTATCCTATTGAGAAAATATTCTATCTGATGGTCTACATTCTATTCAATCGTTGCAAGTTGCCACTGAGATGTAAGAGGCTACTGAGAATTACGATGAATGTTTAGAGGGTCATCCTAAATTGTGAGCTGTGCAGCGAGATGCTTGTTCACATTAGTTTTAAATTTCTGCATGTCGGTACAGTTGGGGAAACAGGGAGCAGGGAGGGAGTTTCAAAGGCCGGCAGCTCGAAAACAGAAGATAGTGGAGTAGAAGGCTCTCAGGCATCTGGGAACCTCCACATAGAATGGATAGGATTTAGCTGATTGTCGGGTTGGTCGTGTGTATTTACGTCGAGAGGGCACCAGAGCAGCAAGTTCATCGGAGCACATTCCCCTGAAGTACTTGTAAAACAAGCACAAGGATGTAACATTGCAGAAATGGGACAGGGGCTGGAGCTTGGTTGATAGTGAGGGACCTATCAGATTAGAGACTTTTTTTTTAATCTTGTCTAAGAGGGAGAGACTAGTGGATGGTGCACCAGCCCAGATGTGACAACAATACTCCATGTATGGGCGGATAGTGGCTTTCTAGAGATATAGGATACTGTCAGGTGTGAGAAGTTTTCTAGCACGGTGGAGGGAGCCCACTTTCTTTGTATCAGCCTTGGCAATGTCTTCTATGTATTTGTTCCAATTCATGTTACCTGTGAATGTTAGGCCAAGGAGTTTGAACGTTGGACTCTCAGATAGGGTGTTATTTGCCATGCCAATCTACGGTTGAAGAGGTTTCTTGTAGTTGTTAAATGAAAGGAGCTTTGTCTTAACAGCATTAAATGTTACCACCCATTTATGACCCCATTCCACTACAGACTGGAAGTCACTTTCTAAGGATTCAGCAATTGCCTCAGACTTTTGCACATCCGTTTTACACACATGACGAGAGTAGAGCGTGGTGTCATCAGAAAATATACCCATCTCAGATACAATGTTATCAGGGAGGTCGTTTATGAAAATCAGGGACAATAAAGGTCCAAGGATTGATCCCTGGGGTACACCTGTATTTATGTCATGTTGTTTGAATGAACGGCCATTGAGGACAACCTGGATCTTTCTTTTGGATAGAAAGGATCTGATTATATTAAATATTCGCCCAGTAATTATAAACAATAGGGAATATCACCACAAGTAATAATACTATTTACCTGATAGCATGAGAGAAAAAGAGAGATAAAGATAGAGAAGGGGAGAGAGGGAGGGAGATATAGCGAATAGAAAGGAAGGGGAGAGAGGGAGGGAGATATAGCGAATAGAAAGACTATTTTTAGATTTTGTCTTTTCATTTAAAAAAAATTTAACTGGCTGTACAAACTCACTTTTTCCTGATTCAAACAGTTTAACCTGAGCTGAATGGGTGACCCAATGGGTCACATGTATTATGATTAAGTTTTTAATTTATGAAATTCTTTTCCTTTGCAGGTGTGTTTAGCTGGATCACAGTTAATTATATGCTTGGTAAGTGTTTTTTTTTTTCTGTGTTTAAAAACAATTTTTTTTTCTTGATAAAATATTTGGAATAATTTTGGAACCTGGACTATAACAGGAGTACCCATCTCAAGATGGGTTCATTACACAGGTGTACTTTGCCACATGTGAAAGTCTGTAAAGTTTCTAAGATGGTTAGATGTGACGTTGCTTTTTAGAGTTATGTGTCACGGAGCCAATAACTTCGTAAAGGAGGCACAGATCCTGAGTCGAAAGTCCATCCATGAGCTGACAAACTAAAGTTGCAAATTCAGAGTCGAATAACCAGAAGCATAAGTCCAGCACCAAATATGTAAACATAACTCACAACGACATCTCACTTGTCTACAAGCATACTATTGGGCATGGCCAGTACAAAACTCGCATGCGTGTTCTACAAACCAATTTACCACCGACTCCTCGTCAAAAGTTTTTTATAAGTGAGATCAGGTGTAACATATTGACTCATATTGTACTTTGTGTTTAGTATGTAATAACATTTTGAATAAAAATATTTTTGGTGCATGAAAAACAATATGGCCACCAGCGATTAAAACATTGAATTAAAATTCTATTCTCAATTAAACTTTTTATATAAACCAAGGATTGACAGGCGCGGGGTTAAAGGTCAAAAGTGAGAACAACAAGTTAACTACCATCTTCTTTCTGTCTGTTACTTTCTTTTATTGTTTATTCTGTTCCTTTCTTTCTCTTGTTGAAGGTTTTACCCTCTCTCTCTCATTTTTGTCATCACAAGAAAGAGACAACAGAATTTGTGATTTTTTCTTGAGCAAGGCGGTCGCATGCTAAAACCGCTTGTCGGCTCGAATTATGTTTTTCGGAATATAAAAATAAAAAGCTATATTTTTGTATAAAATGCTTTGTTCATTTTCTTTACAAAGTGTTTACATTTCAGCAGCGATCATCCCCGATAAGACCAGCTAATTAATTTTCTAAAGAGAATTAATGATGCCATACAATTCCCAACCGTACAACGATGGTATTATCCATTCAGACAGCAACAGACCATTTGTTTAAGGATTTTGAACAACGTGGGCTTAGGTATAGGAAGAAATGGTCATACATCCATACAACATCCATACAACTGAGTATACCCACTGTTTATGACAAGCTGACCAGAGATGAAGTGAGGACGGATCCTTACTGCTCACGCTGCAAGGGTAATGAAAAAGAAATGGCCGAGCACGCCTTTTTCACTTGCAGCAAACTTTGGCAACTTTGGGAGTATGTCAGCGAGGTAATGGCTCACATCGATGCTGAGCACTCGATAGTCCTAAATGAAGCATTGGTCATCCACAACATAGCCCTGTCGTGGCCTAGGAAGAAAATAATGTTTTTTTTCTAGCCATCCTAGCCATAGCGAGAATGGTGACGTGAGTTTCATGTTTTGATCAGGTCCATGGGTCGTTTACTTTAAACATCAGCTTAAAGTGAAGATCAGATGCGATTGGAGATTACATCGCATGGAGTTCTATAGGAGATGGTTGCGCGACACTAGTTTGTGCATCCGTCGAGGAGCTAGGTATGAGTTCATGTTCCCTGCATAGGTGTGGCACACAATGTCGAGGGTTCTGTGGAACCCACCCCTAAAATTTAAAAGACCCTTAGCTAGTGGAGTAAATGAGTTCTGACCCTGTTTTGTGTTTTGGTACTAAAGATCCTCCAAAGATGCCAACTCTATATATTTATTTTGCCTCCGGTCACCCCTAAACTATTGTATTATCTCTTGGAGGACACCATCTATTCCCATATTCCACCCCGATCTGTTTTATTTTTGACATAGTAGGCCGCCTAAAACTTAGCAGAGTGTTGGGAGGGTCCTACTAACCTACATTTTTTCTTGCTCTTTTGAATATTTGTAAATGCTGTCCCACTCCCCATGATGAATATTTTGTAAATAAAATCTTTTTAAAACAAATTGGGGATCATCTAAGAAAGATCAAGCCACAGAGTGAGTGTGGTATTTTGGTGAGAGTGTTTAGCATAGGATAAGCCCAAAAGTTTTTGACAAAATTGAATGACCATCGACTCCCACCTCTCCCCCAAAACGATTCGGGCTTTATGCCTAAGGCAAAGGTTGAACTTTATGATTATTGTTTTTTTTTTTTTTTAAAAAACTTGTTGTGAATGTATATTATTTGCTTAAATAAAATAACCACTGGTGGGTCCGTGACAAGGACGACAAGAACCCTTCCAGAGATACCCCATGGTGCAGACACACTAAGATACACCTCCGGGCCATGATAGTACCACAAAAGTAATGAGAATCAAAAAGGGATAAGAAAAAAACGAAAGATGAGGATAGTAGTCCGAATAATACTAATAATACAAAGATTTGTAGATGTTTTTTTAAATTTTTTAAATAATCAGCTGTTATTTCAATCTTTTAAATATGTTACAGCTTAATTAATGAGGTAGAAAGCAACATGTCGAATCTGTTGAGGGGGGAGGTAATTTTTAATTCTATTTATTTTTTATTCGTTTTATTTTATTTCTTTTAATCTAATGAAATTAAATTATCACATTTTCTTGTGTAAATATTGAAATTGCTAAGTTTTTTAACCGATTTATAGGCCAAATGTTGCAAAAACGAGGATTTTTTTAATGCATTTATGCAGACGATCTTTCACTTTGTGTTGTTGTTTTCTTGTTTGATAAAATATAAATATAAATATTTTTATTTTCTGTTGTTGGAAAAGCAAAATATTTGATAAAATATTTTAATTTTGCTTGAGCAAAAATTAATTCTTTGTCAGGTAGGGGGGATGGGAAAGTCTGTAAATTTCTTCAAATTTTTAGGCATGCCATTGCTTCTCATGGTTATGTGTCATGAAGCGATTATCTTCGTTGAGGATGCCACGCTACATAAGACAGAAAAGAAATACTGACTTGTCTCTCTTGAAGCATATTCTTCCGCATACTAGCCTTCACAAATGAAGACTCAAAAACACAAAAAACGGATTTTCATTGCTTACTTTTATTGCTGGTAGATGTCAACAGCAGCAAAGTGTATTTTCTGTCCTCGATCAATGAAGGAGAAATCCTTCTAGACTGAAGCAATTTTTATTTTTCTCTCAATCCAGACTGCCCCTTTTTGAAAACCAATCTTGTGTCTAACTCTGCTCTCATGGGAAGGCAAGTAAATAGGGATTCTAATACTTGTTATTTCATGTATTATTCGTACTGCGCCGGGCTTCACCAGTTACAGCAAGCGCACAGGATGTCCTTGTGATTCCGTGATAATCTTCGTTCTGACGTTTTTCTCACAATTGTTTTTGCTTTTATGTATTTCCTCTCCAAAGAGCAAATGACAAATGTTTACTTTCCAATTCAACAAAATCTTACAACATGTCAAAACACATTCAGTCTTGAATTTCCAAAGCGCATTCAGAACCACATTTCAATCTTAATCTACATTATATCAATCCACTTTTGTAACAACTATCTCTCTCGTCATCATAGTAATGGAAATTTGATATTTTTCCCAAGTGTAATAGAAGTGGGGCTATAACCATGGCAGAACTTGCACACATCATGATAGACCCACAGTTCACACGAGTACCCGCTACATCATCATCACTTCAATATTTGAATCTTTTAATAGAAAGGAATTAATAAAAAGTTTCTCTTCGTTGTCTCACATTTTGACTTTTTTTTATATACTAACGAGTCACTGCTTATCAAGACCCAAAAGCCACTCGAGGATGAGGGTTAAGGAGTTTATCCAGACGATTAGTAGCGATGTTTGGGATTGCGCAGAGTTTGATTATTGAAGAGGACGACTCAACAAGAATTTGTTAACATTGGACTTGAATATGACAATATTGTAGTCAGCTGGGAAGTAGACCCATGGTATTGTGTTCCACAGATTGGTAGTTTTTGGAAATAAACTTTTGTCATGGAAGTTCCATTTAGTTTTAGGTACACAGAGGAAGAAAGGAAAATTAATTACAATGGTTGTAGCTAGACGAGTTTTCGTTGTGAATGTTTTATAGGAGGGGGGAAACCATAGATTGGAGCACTGTCAAGCACCTACCATATTCGTAACTTGTGTAAAGGTCAATCTTGCATTGTTTTCTTTATTCTTTTGCACTCATCTCGGTTTGGTAGTAATGGGTGTGTGTGATAAAATCTGTTTTTGAAGAATGGTATTGGAATGACATGCTAGTTTTCTCTCATTCTTTTAATTTTTCTTTCCGAAGCCCAACAATTGTCAGCCTCTTATAATATAAGTATGTAGCAGTTACATGATTGAGATTTATTTCCTTTTGTAGTTACATGTAATCGCTCATGTAGTGATTAGTATGTGGTTTGGTTGACACACACAGACATGTCCAAACTCGCGTAGTAATACATCAGGCGTTTGGACACAATGTGCATATCCGCTGTGCCTCATTTCCGGCCAGCCTTAGTTTGGCACTAAAGTATAAACAAACCTGACAAGACATATACTGCCTTCCTCGCCTCCCGCAATGACTCGGCGGAAGGTGAGATATAGATTCCTGTTTAAGACTAAAGACTAATACATGCCAGTTGAACCAACTTGTCTTGTTGTCTTATATTCTTGTGTTCCTGTGTTAATGAAACTTTTAAATAAAGTTGATTTAATTGCAGAGAAGATGTTGGTATGTTTGAACTGGAACTTTGATGACCCTTTTCTTCTTCTTCTTCTTCTTCTTCTTCTTCTTCTTCTTCTTCTTCTTCTTCTTCTTCTTCTTCTTCTTCTTCTTCTTCCTCTTAAGCAAGGCCAATCAGATGAATACAGCCGCTACTACAAAATGGCTCCAACAAACATCTCAACCTCACCAACAACTTTTACAAGTATAAACTTGTGTTCAATAAATCGTTTACATTATTGTATTGTATTTTGACATTAAATGACCAAATAAGTGTTTTATTTACCTCCCCAGGAGGTTAGGCACAAGGCCAGTTTTATCTTACTCCCACAAGGTAAGATGTGACCCAAGGTCGGGTCAGTAAAGTGGGACTTGAAAAGCCAGCGCCCGAGAAGGTGAGCACTCTGGCAATTAAAAATTACCTGGGCAGTCCCGTCGGCATTCCCCGGTAGGGGCGCCTCAGGCAGTAAGCAATAAACTTACTCGTCCCCAAAGAGGGGAGGCAAAGCCTGGGAGGGTGGACCTCCTAGAACTGCACAGGACAAACCCACAGACCGGCGGAATCAAGCCCCGAAGGACAAGACGACACCGGTCTATAGGGTGTAGTATCCATCGGAACAGATAATAAACTTTGATCTTGGCCAAAAGGCCGAGAAAGTGAAGTGTTTTTTTTTTCTTTTTTTTTTTTATTCGACATATAAACCAAACTGGTATTAGTTGTTAGTGGAGGTATGCACTCTCAGCCAAGTTCTGTTTCTTGGTTTTGGTTTTAGATGCAACCTCACATATCCACACTTGCGTTTGAATAGCATCTTCAATGCTAAATGTGTAGAAAGCATCTCTATCAGAGGCTTCATCCATTTGGCAGTCTGTCCCTTTAAAGTTTTGGAATAGCATTTCTGCTAGTCCGTCATGCTTCAGTTTGAAATGGCATCTCCACCGGTCTGTCACACTTCATCCTGAAATGGTGTATCTGCTGGTCTGTCACATTTCAATCTGAAATGGCATCTCTGCCGCTCTGTCATGCTTCAGTTAGACATGGTGTCTCCACTGGTCTGTCACGCCTGAGATGCCTCCATCAGTCTATCACGCTTCTGCCTGAAATGGCATTTCTGCCAATCTGTCACACCTAAGTTTGAAATAACATTTTTATCGCTAAACACAAACTGAAACAATGCACTTTAAGATTCTCCTTTTTTTTTTTCGAGAGTAATCAATTTTTTAAAAGATTTTAAATATTTTTTTAAAAATAAAAAAATTAAAACCGAATTATTTGCTAAAAACAAAAACACTGACCTTTGACCTTTTTTGTAGATTTGCTGACAGACAGTAAGAAAACCGTAGCTGCTTTGGATTTAGGGGGTGGATCTACACAACTCACATTTGTACCCTTGAAAGCGGTAAGCATTTTCATTTCTGGAACTTTCTTTAATCATTCCATTATTCATCGACCACTACTTGCGCTAATTATCTGTCTAAAATGGGTTTATAATGACACTCATTTACTTGGTTCCATCATCGGGAAGTTTTTTATCTTCTGTCAATTTTCAGTCTCTATAAAAACAATTAAAAATTTTTTTCTTTTATATAAACTCTATAATAAAGTAAAGTTGGTTTTTCTCCTGTCGCTTTGGCTATTATAGATTTTGAACCAAAAGCTTCATATGCTATTCAATTAGCACACTTCCCAATGCGTGTTTCTAGAAAATATATGTACATTTGAAGAGTTCGAACGCAAAACGCGATAAATCCAATTCATTAAATTGAGACCTTAAACAATAAAATCATGAATATATTAAATCTAGACCTCGAATTAAAACTGATTTTAATTGAAATCAAAAAGGAATTATTTAGGTATCATATCATGTAACACATAGTTTTGGGGTGTCATCGAGTGTTGAACCGCAACACTTTTTGTAGGGACAGTTTCGTGATTTTTTAAATGGCGTTTATCGCGTTTTGCATTCGAACTATTCATTTCTTCTTCTTTCATAATTTCTTACATTTATTCCGAAATAGCTGCTTCTATCAAATACGTCTTCCACAAAGAAGGTGGCAGAGATTTTCACAATCCCACAATTATCTACTCCCACGTCCCTCAAATTCACTGGGTAATTTCCTTAATATACTAACTTATGCTTCAATCACCATTATTATTACATTTTTTAACTTTCTAATTTCCTACATACTACACTACGTTTTAAATATAAATAACTGAGGCTCGCTCAATGTTACTTTCATTCTTCCAATCATTCTGACTGTATTTGAGGAATAAAGGAATATCTGATTGGAAACAAAGAAAATTCAGTATTTATTCAGGTTTACACACTAAATTGTATTGACCATTCTGTATGCTATTTCGTATACATATTCCCACATTCCAGAATAGAGCGGAATATAGCAATTAACGAACAGCTTTTCAACCTGGCTGTTCTGCTAGCGGCTTTCACGTACGTAACTTATTACAAATTTATTCTTTTTCGAGACCACATACTACACTTTGCTGCTTTTTCAACAATAAAAAACATAGATTCCTTTTCGCTAGAAATACAATATTAAATATTTTCTTATCATCGAAAATAGATCACACGTTATGAAAATACGTTAAATCCTTCAGACGAAGGTTTTTTTTCAACCAGTGCTCGTAAGAACATACATACTTCTCATTAAAAATCATCCGTTTGTTTTTATTAACAAACGTTGGTTTTTAACTTTATTTGTGCTTGTGTATTTGATCAGTACCAAAATCCTGCCTTAAAAACGTTCGATCACGCAATATTATTTTAGCTCTTGGTAAGGAAAAAAGGATCCCTTCCATTGTTTTGAAAATTTATAACAATAGCATCACTTAAATAACTGTAGTTTGTAAACTAATTATGCGATTGGGCTCAAATTTTGACACGTGCCATTTGAAGGTAAATACTTTATAAAAATCATATGGTTTTTTTTTTATTAGTTGCGCCATCTATATGTTAGACCCGGGATTTATTGAGAGGTGTGTTTATATATGTGTTCCTTCGTTTGTACATATGTTATCACCTTCCACACCCATTTAAAAAAAATGAGATTGTCCGATCACCATGGGTGAACTCCCTAACAGTAATTGATGGTTATCTGATATCGCTGGTAGCCAAAAATTCAGAACGAGGCTATGTGTTGCATAAGACAATCTGAGGGCGGGGGATTATAAACCTGATCTTTCTAGCGTTATTATTCATATACAAATAAATAAAGTGGTTGACCATAGTCAAGGGCGACCTAAAGGCTCCTTTTCATTAGCTATTAATATTACGAGATGTAGGGGAGGGCGCCACTTTTTTTTTCCAGGATTACTCCACTTACCCTTGATCTTCACCATATAATTCTGAGTGTTTAACAATGGGAAATCAATTGCCATCTTTTGAGTCTTTGGTATGACTCAACCAAGGATTGAACCCATGTCTCCTGACCTATGAGCTAACACTTTAACATTATATTAAATGGGCCGGTACATATATTCATATTACCAGGGGAAAATAAAAACAAATTGACTAACATGCGCAGAATTTTAAATGGAAATCAAATTTTTATACGTAATTGCGCAGAAATATAAGATTGGTGCAACACCGATTTTTCCGATTTTAATCTGGACGAAAACACGAGAGGGAATTTGATAATCCTGCTGTTGCTACACTAGCTAACTGAGTGTCAAACAGGTGGTTGTGTGTGTAGTGCACCATCAATTTGTTTGTTTACACTGCACCTGCTGGTAGTAGCCTCTCTTTATTTTTAGATTATATCTTATTTATTTAAATTTAATCCTAGTTATGGCTTCACAGCCACTTTAATTAGCAATCCTGGTGTTAACTGTAAACACTATTGTCATCAAGGAAAAAAATGACATTTCTACCAATCCCTGATGGTCTAGAGACGTGGTAGGGGTAGAATTGGTGGGTTAGAGGAGTGTCGATAGATTATTATTGAGGTGAAATTTGGATAGTCCGGCAAAATAATTAATCTGGAAAAGCTCCGGAACTAAGGGTGCCAGAAAATCCGTCTTGTACCTACATTTACTACTTTTTTTGTACTATTTAAAGAAAACATTTGTTTTTTATTCTGACATACCAAGAAGGAAGGTGTGGACATAACTTCTGTAGAATCTCAAGTGGTCTGCTTTCTCAGCATGAACCCTAGTTTTTAAGACATTATTGTCTTTTCAGAGAGGCTTACCAATTTCTTGGGTTTTCTCCTCTCTTAACAAAATATTTTTCCCATTGCAGGTCTGCCGTTTGTCGCATGCATCTATGCAGCCAACTAAGCATGTGGCATTGCACATGTTTACACAATGTGCATGAATTATTATTAAGATAAAATCGGTTACACCTCTGGAACTAAAGGTGCCGGAAAATCGTGGTTGCACGTGTAATATTATGATTTTTTTGTTTTGTTTTATTTAACAAAAAAACCCTTATTTTCTATTCTAAGGACACTTTAACAAAGGCGCCAAAAGATTTCAGCAAAACAATTTCTTTGGTTGGAACGAAATACCATTTGTATACACACAGGTAAGATGAAAGGTTATTTTATTTTTAGACTTGTTTATCTAATGTAATGGGGAGCGAGAGAGAGAGAGAGAGAGAAGGATAGGGTACAAAAGAGAGAGAGAGAGTGGGATAGGGGATGATTTTTGTTCACATATTCTATTGGAGTAAAACTTTCTATCAAAAAGCTGCACATGTAAATCTGCTTGAGAGGGGGTAGGGAAGAAAAGAAGGTAAGAGAGAGAGAGAGTAGAAGAAGAGAGAAAGAGAGGTAATGGAAAACAGAAAAGAGAGAGGTAGAGGAAGAGGTCAAGAGATAGGGGGATAAGAGACAAGAAACAGAGAGAGAGAGAGAGAGAGAGAGAGAAAGAGAGAGGAGATGATTTTCCCCCTTATTTCATTGACGAGCATAGTTTTCTATCCAAAAGCTGCTTATATGAATCTGTGTGACAGTGATTTAGGCCAATTCTGTTTATCTAATATAATATATGAGAAGAGAGAAAGAGAGAGAGGTAGGGAAAAGAGATATGTAAGGGGAAGAAGAGAAGGGTAGGAGAAGAGAGAGAAAGGAGGTAGGAGAAGATTGAGAGGGGATAGTAGAATAGAGGAAGGAGGTAGAGGAAGAGAGAAAAAGAGGTAATGGAAGACAGAAGAGAGAGGTAGGGGAAGATAAGAAGAGAGAGAGAGAGATAGGGGGATAGGAGATAAGAGATAGACGAGGGTAGAGGGTGTTTTGTCCCCTATTTCATTGACGAGTATAGTTTTCTGTATAAAAGCTGCATATGTGAATATGCTTGGCAGCGATTTAGGTCAATTTTGTTTATCTAATCTAATGTATGGTAGAGAGAGGAGTAGGGGAAGAAGAGCAGAGTAGGAAAAGAGAGAGAGGGTATAGTAAAAGTGAGGGAGGGGGTAGCGAAATAGAGAAAAAGAGGTAGGGAAAACAAAGAAGAGAGAGGTAGGGGAAGAAAGAAAAAAGAGAGAAACAGAGAGATAGGTGGATAGGGGACAAGAAAGAGAAAGAGATAGGGAGGTGGGAGATGATTTTTCCCCTATTTCATTAACGAATATAGCTGTCTGTTCAAAAGCTGCATATGCAAATCTGCTTGGCAGCGATCTAGACCAATTTTATTTATCTAATATAATGTAGGGGAAGAGAGAGAGATAGAGAGTGGTAGGGAAGAGAGAGAGGTATAGGGGAAGAGAAGATGTTTGTTATGGGCCGAAAATTAGTCTGCCGTGTTCCAGATGCCTTTGAAGAATTTAAGCTGTATCGAATGTTAACAGCGATTTATTTTATACAGTGTCATATAATAAGAAAAACTTAGCAATTTCAGGGCTGAGTTGGAGTTAAGGGTATTTAAAAAAGAGTCAGTTTGAGTGATAGAGAGATACTGTCATAAATTGTTTTTACTCGTGTAAATATTTTACATAATTCGAAATCTTTTGAAGTGAAAAAATAAATAAATGTAATTCAGACCAAATATGGAGATTGATGAAAACTGGAGAAAGAATATTTGGATAGCGAGGCTATTGAGGTTGACCAGAAATTTTGTTACTTGGAAATACTATTGGAGCACAAGAGAAGAGCTGGTGCTGATGTGATTGCAAGAGTTAGGAGTGGATGGAGTAAGTTTAGGGAACTTCTGCAATTACTAACCAGCAGAGCATTACTGCTGTCAACCAAGATATGTGTGCATAGTGTGATGATGTATAGAAGTGAGGCTAGTGAGGGTTGAGGATATGTGTTGCAGGGCTGATAGTTTGTTTACTGAAAAAATAGAGTTCCCGCACCGTCTTGGTGCTACTTAGGAGGGGGGGGAGATTGGGACAGAGGTGTTTACCATGGTAATAGTAAATATGGTAAGAATGGTAAACACTTCCGTCCCAATTACCCCCCCCCCCCCCCAAGCAGCACAAAGACGGCGTGGGCACTCTCATTCTTCAGTAAACAAACTATCAGCCATTAAGTCACATCTGATGAATCTCGTCTCTACTATGAAATAAATTATGGTGTAAATGACTGAGATATTGATTTGAGTTTTTTCATTTTAACTTTTATATTCATATATATATATATATATATATATATATATATGTATGGGAAATGAAAAGGAAAATCCAAGAGATATTTTTTATATATTCATCAACGTTTCGTCTTTATTGTAAGACTTCCTCAGGATGATAATTTTAAGAAAAATGTCATGCAAGTACATCGACATATTGGGTTGACATGATGGGTTGATGAGAAAAAGTAGTAGCCAGCCTCTCAAAATCCATGCTACACCTCACCACGACAAAAACCTCAGCCCCCCCTCCCCTCTCTCCCACCCTAAGACAAATTCACTAACACTCCCACTTTTCCCCTTTTTCACTCACAGCCGCCTACATTCATTTCACTCTCTGCCATTGACTGACTTCTCTCAGCTCGGACCTTGGTCCAGCGCTCTTAGTAGCCACGGCTACTACTTTTTCTCATCAACCCATCATGTCAACCCAATATTTCGATGTACTTGCATGACATTTTTCTTAAAATTATCATCCTGAGGAAGTCTTACAATAAAGACGAAACGTTGATGAATATATAAAAAATATCTCTTGATTTTTCCTTTTTCATTTCCCATTACGTCGGATTACTCTCATCCTTCCTTTCTCATATATATATATATATATATATATATATATATATATATATATACACCACAAAAACGTGACGCAAAGCCGGTTAAATTTAAAAAATAAAAAAGACAAAGTCTAAAATTAGTCTTGTTATGCTTAACGCCCCTCTCTGTCTATCCCTTATTTACCTCTCCAGCTATGGTATTAATTCTTGTGGTGATATTATCTTTTGTTGAGTTAAATAATGCACCATTCTTACCTTGAGTTTTGCAGTTAGTTTTATTACCTTTGATTGTTAATAAACACAGAGAGAGAGAGAGAGAGAGGGGAGAGAGAGGGAGAGAGAGTAGGAGAGAAAGATATATATATATTTATATATATATATATATAGAGAGAGAGAGAGAGAGTGACAGAAGCGAAAGTGATAGATACTGTATACAATAAGAGAGAACATTTTCATACCTTTCTTTGCATTTATGTATTCAGTTACTTATATTTTTTTAATCACCTGTCATTTTGATTAGTCATGTGTCTTGCAATTTATGGTCAGTTTTTTCTTTGTATTTTAATTTTCCAACTTTATCGTTTTCATTGCAGTTATTTGGGACTTGGTTTGATGTCTGCTCGTTTCGAAATGATGGAAAAATATTCTGGTAACTCCTTTAGCCGATTGCATCACCGTATCAAGTGTTTGTTGTCTAAATAACTCTATCAATGTTGTCGTCACATTTCATTCATCCCTTTTAATCTTTTTTTGCTCCCTCCAATGTTTTTTACTCCTTTTGTTCACTCCCAAAACAAGACATATTGCTACTGAATCATAACGGCCTATTGTGATACGGGCCAGATTTATAGGGGGCAGCCTGGTCGAGGAGTTGAGAAGCAAGATATTTGTTCACATTAAATTTCTGTATGTTAGTAACGCCGAGGAAATAGGGAGCAGGAAGGGAATTCCAAAGGCAAGTGGTCCAAGGAAAAAAGCTGTTAGAGTAGAAAATATTCTAGGGACCTCTACAGAGAAGGGTTGTGATTTTGCTGCTAGTCAGGTAGGTCGGGGTATTTACGTTGGGGGGGGGGTACAAGTGCAGTAATTTTATCGGAACACATTCAGTGGAAGTACTTGTAAAACAAGGACATGGATGTGACAGGGGCTGGAGCATGGAAATTTTCAGTCTAAGAAAGTATAATGTAAAGTGTTGCGGTTTCTCGGCCTTTTACTCGGGATCAAAGTGTAGTATCTGTTCCGATGAATACTGCACCCTATAAACCGGTATTGTCTTGGCCTTCGGGGCTTGATTTACGCCGGTCTATGGGTCTGTCCTGTGCAGTTCTAGGAGGTCCACCCTCCCAGGCTTTGCCTCCCCTCTTTGGGGAGGAGTAAGTTTATTGCTTACTGTCTGAGGCGCCCCTACCGGGGAATGCCGACGGGGCTGCCCAGGCAATTTTTGTAGGCCAGAGTGCTCACCTTCTCGGGCGCTGGCTTTTCAAATCCCACTTTCCCAACCTTGTGTCACATCTTACCACTGTGGGAGGTAGATAAATAATTGTAAAGTGTTGCGCTGGCATTTGCATGGTTTTAAATTGGCTTTTCGATCATTTGTTAGAATCTCATTCCTACCTTTCGATCCGATACCTTTTTAATTTTATTACTAACTAGCAGGGAACCCGGCGTTGCCCGGGGGCATGCATAACAATATAGAAGAGTAAAAAAAGTGTGTAACATCTCTCTCTCTCTCTACATTTCTCTATTCCTCTTTTCTATCTATCCTATTTCCCTTCTCCCCTTCCCTCTCTCACCCCCACTCATCCCCACACACCCTCTCTCCTTCCCTCCCTCCTTCATTCCAGTCAATAAGTATTGTCCCTCCGTCACGCAAGGACAGAACAGATACTACACTTAGATCGTAGTCAAAAAGCCAGGAAAGTGTATTTTAATTCTTAGAGTTTCAGACCAAAGGTCGAAATAAAAAACCTCTCTAAATGTCGGACCCCCTTCCCCGACTAATTTTGTTCCTGTTGACCCCCACAAGAATGAATATTAAAAGAAAGAGTGCCCATATTCTGTCCGAGTAAATGCTGAAAAAGAATATATCAGCTTTGAGGGTGTGTCTTGTGTAATTTTTTACTTTTAGATAGACACACACACCCAAACACACACGGACAACTGCCATTTATATAATAGATGAATCACAATTTATTAAGGCTAAAAGCCACTCGAGAATAAGAGTTAATGAGATAGATTGTCAGTTCAATGATGAAAAATATTATGAAAGGATTGAAAATGATGAATAAAATGAACAAAATTTCATTACATATGAGAACGGTTTATGACAAGTTGACATTGAATTTGAAAATGACTGTTGTAACCTGCAGGGAAGCAGTTTCATGGTAATGTGTGCCACAGATTTGAAGTTTGTTGAAAGAAACTGTGTTCATTAAAATTGCATTTGATTTTAGAAACACAGAAAAAGAAAGGAATGGTTTTGCAGTTGTGGTGCGCGTTCTTACTGTGAATGTTTTACGAGGATCAACCAGAGATTGGAACTCAGTCGAGCAACTTCCGTGGAAATAACGATTGAGTAGAGAAACACTAGTAACGTCTTTTCTGTAAGAAAAGGGGCTGTAGAGAACAGAATAGATCATCTCCCACTAGATTGCAAAGTTGATTTGGTAGTCTGTCAAGCCAAGAAAAATGTGGCAGCAGCAGTCCTATTTAAAATTTTTTTTTTAACGTAGTTCACCCCAAACAAGGCAGGCCGCCACTATAGACATAAGGGGCTACTGAAAAGAAAGAAAAGGGGAGAAGGTTGGGGGAGTCAACCTAAACTGGGATCTGCGCAGCGAGATGTCTGTTTATATTAATTTTAAATTTCTGCATATCAGTACTGTCGGGGAAACAGGGGGCAGGGAGGAAGTTCCAGAGGCCAGCAGCACGAGGAAAGAAGCTATTTGAGTAGAAAGCTCTCCGGCATCTGGGGACCTCCACAGTGAATGGATGGGATTTAGTTGATTGTCGAGTTAGTCTAGTGAATTTACGTCGAGGGGGCACCAGAGTAGCCAATTCATCGGAGCATAATCCATTGAAGTATTTGTAAAACAAGCACAAGGATGCTACATTCCAGTGAGGGACCTATTAGGTTGGCGACTCTTTTTTGGACCTTGTCAAGGAGGGAGAGAGTCATCATAGGATGTATCAGATTCTTGTATAACACATCACTCATTTCACACATTTCATTCTTGTATAAAACATCACTCAATTAGTCACGGACCGAACTGATAAAACTATATTCATCAACATAGTCTCCTTCTCGAGTGATACACTGATTCCGATGCTTCTCTATCAATTCAATGCCTTTTTTGTAAAGCAATTTGTCTTTGGCTTTAAAATACGCCTCAGTTTCCGATATCACTTCTTCATTGGAGTCAATCTCTTTCCCTGGAGCATTCTTTTGAGGTCTGTAAACAGCCAGTAGTCACTGGGGGCCAGATCTGGAGAATAGAGTGAGTCTGGAAGCAATTCAAAGTGCAATTCATATAATGTTTCCATCGTTGCGATCAATTTTTCTTTCCCCCTCACTTTATCTTCTCTTTTTCTCTCTGTCTTTCCTCTCACCCTCTCTCTTTTCTTTCTCCTTTCTTCCCCCTCTCTCTTTCCTACCCCTCTCTTCCTTCTTCTCCTCTCTCTTTCCTCTCTATTCTCATCCCTTCCTCCCTCCTCTCTCTCCTCCTTCTCCCCCCTCTCTCTCTTTCCACTACCTCTTTTTCTCTTTCTTCCCCCTTGCCCCCTCTCTCTTTTCCCTTCCCAACAACTCTCTCTCTCCCTCCTCTCTCTTTTCTTTTAATTATTTACGTCTTTCACTTCCTCCCATTATCATTCACCCTTAATTTATGTCATCCATTTTCAATTGCATACATACATTTCTTTTTGCATGGTGACAAGCCAGCAAGAGCATCAGAGTTTTAGTAATATATAGAGAGAAACTAAGAGCTAGAGGTGCTGAATCAGATAATAGGCCAATAGAGAGAGAGAGAGAGAGAGAGAGAGAGAGAGAGAGAGAGAGAGAGAGAGGAGATGCTGATTACGTGACTAATGCAGGGAGGGTGACACTGGGAAACTAACACGAGCATTGTGTGCGATCAAAGTGTAGAAGAGAGTGAATATTAATGAAACTTGAAAAAGGATTTTTAAAAAATTCGTTTTAGTTTATGTTATTGCATTTTTGGTTTCAATAAATATTCAATTAAGAGTAAATAAAAACAATTCAAGGTGTAAGTATTAAAGTTACGTCGATGCGAGAAAAACACACACATATGTGAAATCTCATAATTTCATAATTTATTTCTAATGGAAATTTAATATCTGACTGTCTGAAGCCGAATCTATACTATTACTTCTATTAATTCTACTATCTTTTAATGATCAATTCAGAGAGTAGTGTAGTATATTTTCTGCTGTCATGATACCATCCTCCTAGGCATTACCTCCTCCTTTGGGGAGGGGTCGGGTCAGTGTAGTATATGTTCGTTTGTCATATACACTAGCAAAAAACATGCTCCCTCTAGCTGCATAATTTTTGTTAGTTTTATAAATATATATTTTGTGAATACATATTAAAAAATTTAGGGGAATGACATTTTAATACATGGTTGAGAATCACACTGGCCCATTTGTTCTCTAATGAGCCGAGAGACTGAGGTTCAATCTCCAGTCGAGTCATACCAAAGACTCAAAAAATGGTACTTGATGCCCCCTTGCTACTAAACACTCAGCATTATAATAATGTACAACAGTTGGCTTATGAATTTTTTCCCTCAATTGTAAATGAGGACAAATCATGCAAAACATTGGCCTTTTTGCTCCAGGTCAGTCACTTCAATATCTGTCACCTACAATGCAATGTGGCACATGGGTACAACCATGCATGCACCTCCGACTGACCGCCTTACTCCAAATGCAAGTGCCGTCATTTTTCTTCTTCTTCTTCATCTTGTTCTTCTTAATTTTTTTGTCATCTTATTATTCTTGTTCTTGTTGTTCTTGTTCTTGTTCTTGTTCTTGTTCTTCTTCTTCTTCTTCTTCTAAATCTTTTTTGTCATCTTCTTATTCTTCTTCTTGTTCTTCTTCTTCTTCTTAATCTATTTTTGTCATCTTTTTATTCTTCTTGTTCTTGTTCTTTATCTTCGTATGAGCTGTTTAGATTTCTAGTCTTGCCGGTTGTCGGTGCTCAATTTACATACATAATAAAAGCAACACACGGATACATACATTGTATACAAGTGACATGTTACACATGGGTGTGTGAGTGTGTGTGTGTACCATTAGGGTCTTGTCGCTAGTGTCTCTACATCTGAACTAAACTCTCAACTAAGACTAACTCCGTTTCTCACCATGATCATTCTCTTCTAACAGCCAGTGTCTCCCAAATAGATTTATTTTCCACCGGAGATCAAAGAAGTCCGTTTTTTCTCAGTTTACTTTCAATGGAAATAAGAGATGTTGGCTTTATTCTCATCCTTCCGAATTCTCTATCTTGACCCTCCAACTGTTAACAGCTAACTGTTCAGAGCATCGCTTCATCTGTGTAGCTTTTAATCTCTCTCTTTAATGTCTTTCTACTGTCATTCATTTCCTAGCTAATCTCTCTCTCGTCCTGGTTGTGGGGATGGAGGCATTCTATAGTATCACACACCTCTAATGCCAACCTCTTTCATTTATTACATAAAAATAATGCATTTATGTTACATAAATTAGAAAATAGCATGACATGCAAATAAAAACAAAAACAATGAAAGAAAACCGATCGGCTGATCTCTGAACCAGAATCACGAGGGTGCATTTAACCCTCTCACCAGCCAGGAAGTATTTGAGTACTCTTAAAAAATAATATGCACAGCAAAGCAATTATTTTTTGGACAGGTTCCTGCCCACTGGTACTTGGTTTACTTACTAGAAAAGGCGAATCAACCTCGTCCTTCCATCGAGGTAGAAAAGAAAATCAGGAGGGATTTTAAATCATCTCCTACCAGAAGGACTTTTAATTCACCTTCTATTAAGAGGACTTTCAAATCACCTTGGCATTCCACCATTTTTCTTTTGCCCCCCCCCCTCCAAGAAAAAATAAATAAACCTATTAACAGGTGTTCTGCCATTTTTTGTTCAACATAATAAACAATACACAAACTAAAACAAGATTGTCTCTACACAATGTCTTTACATGGATAAACATAAAACACAATGTCTCTTCATATACACAATGCCTCTACACAGGTATTTTCCTTTTTATACATATAAATATAATATATCTTCATTTATTTTGTGTGTGCATGTGAGTAACAACATATAAACAATAATGTTGGTAAAGAGAATCAGACCCACTTTCTTTTTTTGTTTGTACCTTTGGATCCATATTTTTCTTTGTTGTTGCTTTTTGTTATTTTTTTCTTTTTAATTTTATTTGCAAAATAAATCATTGCATCTTGTAAGAAACTAAAAAAATTCTGCATTACCTGTACATAAGTAAGAAGGTTATGCCAGCATATACGCGTACGATAACCAATTGTGTGTGAGGCTTTTTCTTTCTTTTTTGTCAATTTGTATTTGTTTTTTCTTGTTCTGTCTGTGTGTGTGTGTGTCTATATTATGTGTACGCGTTTATCTGTGCTGTGTATACGTATGAATGGACATAATGCGTGTATATGTATGTGTGTGCGTGTGCGTGAGTACACGTGCGCTTAGAAATCGCGTGTGTGTGTGAGTATACGTCGATAATTGGATACATACATGAGTTAGTTCTTCTTTCCTTTCTCTCTAGCGTCTGTTGCAATGAAAGATAATGTCAGTCTGTTGGGCAAAATAGACTCCGCCCACTTGCGAACTGGTTGACTATGCACACAAAGCACTTACACACACACACATAGACTCTGAGGGGGGACATACGCACGCACCGGTATTCGCGATTCTTACAAGGATCCAGAGATGAGTGCATACACACGGAAACACATATATATATATATATATATATATATATATATATATATATATATATATATTACAGAAGATCAAAACAACATCGGTATAAGGTCTAAACAACATTCTAAAATTTGTTGGAAATTATGGTCAGACAACACCAGGGCAACATAGTCATTTAAACATCAACGGTAGGCATACCACAATCAGTCTGGCAGTGTCTGCGTCACTGGAATGGCAGTGGCCTTGTTCAGTCAGGCTGAGGTATGTTCTGTGCAGTACCAGGAGATCCATCCTCCCAGGCTTTACCTTCTCTCTTTGATAAGGGATTAGTTTATTGCTAATTGCCTGAGGCGCCTCTACCGGAGAATGTTGATAAGGCTGTTCAAGGATTTTTCAGGCCTTGCGCTACATCCTTCTGTGATGTGAGAGAAGTAAATCTCACTCGAACAAAGTAAACAAAGCTACTAAAAATGCTCTCCCAATTGCATGAATCTCTTTCTCGTCTGCTCATGCCCACCACATTTTTCCTTTTACCCCACAGCTGTCATATCTTGTCTTTTAAAACTGGTTCGTGTCCATGTGCATGCAAATGACAAATATCTGCATGCAAAAACCCACAACTCTGAGCATGCACCTTTTCCCTATTGTAAATGGCCGCTCTACAAGCAAAACATTGCGGTCACTCTGAGTTCGGTAAGTGCTCGTTTCTAATCGCAATTATAACATTGGTTATTTGCCCTGAAGCAACACATCTTTCTTATCTCTTTTTATATAGATCTCCTAACAAGAGGAGATAATTGTTCATGTTTTCCATAGCCTCCATAAACATTCACTGGTTCACTTATTTCATCCTTGAGTAGTAAGCATGTCAGCCTTAAATAGTCTCCACTTTTTATATAAGCATTCAATGGAAGTAGTTCATCTTCTCATCTGATATTAGAAATAATTACAACATTATATTTTGAACCGGAACTGAACTTGTATCAGTCTAAATTTTTTTCTTATTCTTTTTTTTCAGGTGATCCAAACAAGTTAATGACATCTTGTTTTCCACCTGACATAACCGAACAGTTAAAAAAAGGTGGAATTACATATACCATCAGGTTGGTGATTTTCTATTGAAATACATATCCATTTAAAAATAAACAAACATTTTTCTTTTTACTCAACTTTAACATCTACAATTATATAAAATAAAAACTATTGCAAGAACTAATAATGGGTAAATTTTGTTCCTGAAATCTGATAAATCCCTCATCTACCTAATATATAAAGTTAGTTGGATTTTAAAAGTTGGACGTAAACAATTTGGATTATTTGGACTACTGTTCTTATCTTGGATGTTATTCTCACAACGTTTCGGCCGATGTAACTTCTGACCTTCTTTAGGTGCATTGTGTTGAACTCAGGAATCTTTATGTTCGCAAGGACACGTGGTGCAACGGATATAAGTGCTAAGTAATAATCGGTTCTAAGTGACAGTCTTCTGGAGGTTGAAGGTTCAATCCTCAGTGCGGGCGATACTAGGAATACAATTATGAATCACTTAGAGATGACTTCTACCCGCTCATGACTGACGAAACGGGAGCAAGCTAGTCCTATGGGTTAAATAAAGGGTTCCGTTCGAAATGCTGTACAGATTTCTGAGTTTGACATAAAGATTCCGAGTTCAACAAGACACACTTGAAGAAAGCTGGAGGTTACATCGCTTGAAACATTGTGAGAATAACATCCAAAATGAGAATATTAATCAGAATAATAATACAAATGATACAAATGATACAAATAATACAAATAATACAAATGATACAAATAATACAAATAATACAAATAATACAAATGATACAAATGATACAAATAATACAAATAATACAAATGATACAAATAATACAAATGATACAAATAATACAAATAATACAAATAATACAAATGATACAAATAATACAAATGATACAAATAATACAAATGATACAAATAATACAAATAATACAAATGATACAAATAATACAAATGATACAAATGATACAAATAATACAAATGATACAAATAATACAAATAATACAAATGATACAAATAATACAAATAATACAAATGATACAAATGATACAAATGATACAAATGATACAAATTATTAATCCTCAAGCTGGAGGTTACATCGGTTGAAACATTGTGAGAATAACATCCAAAATGAGAATATTAATCAGAATAATAATACAAATGATACAAATAATACAAATGATACAAATAATACAAATAATACAAATGATACAAATGATACAAATAATGCAAATAATACAAATGATACAAATAATACAAATGATACAAATGATACAAATAATACAAATGATACAAATGATACAAATAATACAAATAATACAAATGATACAAATGATACAAATGATACAAATAATACAAATGATACAAATTATCAACCCTCATCTTAAAATTTCCGAAACTAAACAGTTTGATTTGTCAGCTTAAATGCTAATTGGGTCTGACTTTGAAAATCTGACAAGATAACTTTATATTTGAGACAAACATGATTTTGATTTTATCAAAAGGAAAAACAAACAAAGAGATTAATAAGTAATAAGTAAAAATAATTCTGTAACATTTATGACATTTGATGTAAATAAGTAGTAAATGAATGCATCATCATCATCATCATCATCATCATCATCATCATCATCATCATCATCATCATCATCATTTATGACATTAGATGTAAATAAGTAGTAAATGAATGCATCATCATCATCATCATCATCATTTATAACATTTGATGTAAATAAGTAGTAGATGAATGCATCATCATCATCATCATCATCATCATCATCATCATCTCATCATTAGTTTAACATTTGCTCTACATGCTAGCATGTGTTGGACGGCTTTAAGAAATTGACTTCCAAACTAACCTATCTCTGGCCATGTCTTTATTTATCCCTCATTCTCTCAACTCCATTTTTATCACTCACATGTTTTCCTTGGCCTTCTCCTGTGAACCGAACCTGCTACCTCAACTGTTCTGCATCTACTAACCCAAAGAGCTCCCATTCATTCTTTCAACGTTGCCATACCATCGAAGTTAAAGTAGCCAGAAGACGGAACTAAAGAAATGAACAAGTAGTACACAGTGGAAAATAGTAGGAAGTCCTTTCATCTTAAAAATATTAGTAATACCTGCTATGACACAAATAAACGATGGAAAAGTTTGTAATTCTTAATAAGAATAGATTCGTCTTTTTTTTATTAGTAAAAAATCGTTGTATAGTTTTTACATAAAAATAATCCAATTAATATATTTATACTTACAAGGTTGAAAATTGTAAGTAAGAATGCAAGATGGTGATCCATGATGCATGAATAATATGACTTATAATATGTACTTTTAATGATATATGGGGGATATATCATTAAAAGTACATTAGTCAACATAAATAATCAACCTCTTGTAGCATGTAATCAAAACATTATTATAAGTAGATGTTAGAATGTAAATATTTTACATAATATTATGGTATACAATTACTTTTAAGAAGTAAATAGCTGAATGCTTATTGTAAACAAATGTAGCTGTTTATCTGGTAGCTAACAAAGATAGATTAATTTTTTATGAATGTCGTAAGCAGATACCTCTGTTTAGATCAGTAAAGAAAATATCTCCATTTTAACAATATTCCTAGGTGGAATAAGTATTTTCAGAAAGAACTTAAGGCGAAATACATTTTATTTGTGTAAAGAACATGGTAAAAGAATAAAAGGCGAGTCAGAATAAACAACTGATTTGTCAGATGCAATGCTATCAATGTCTAACTTCTAGAAATAGACCGACTTAATTTTATATATTAGACGATCATCTCACTATTTATTTATTTTTGTTTTGTTTTCATCTTTTAAATTGCTCAGTGCTCGACAAGAGAAGAATGGATTTGATCCATGTTACTCGATTGCCCAAGGACTCGTCAAGAAAAATGTTGAGCTGGTTGATGAATTGAAAGAACATCACATAATGCTGTTTTCTTACTTTTATGATCGAGGTGTGGATTACGGACTGATAAGTAAGTATTTTGCTTGGAAATTTGAAAAGTTCTTAGCAATTTGAATTGCGGTAGATAGTAAATGGTGGCAGGGAGATACCATAGGTTTTGATTGGTTGAGCAAAGTTGTGTTAAATTAGAGAAGTTTTAAAAGAATTAAGTGAAAAATAAAGACTGATACCAAAGCAGTTAAGTATTCTAGTCAAAAGTCTTCAGTATATACATACTAGTAGAATATCCGTCCCAGGATGGGCATAAGAAATAAATATAGAATTAATTTTAAATTTTAATGTTTTTCTTTCTTGAGAGAGCATGGTACGGTTTTGGTGCCCCCCCCCCCCCCAACAAAATGATAAAGTTTACAAAAAATAAATAATTTGGCCACGTTAATTATAAGTTAAATAGTTCAGGATTTTACCATGTACATACATATTATTGATGCTCACACTATATATTATTGGCAACCTCGTGAGTAACATGGACACATTATTTTTTTTGTAAACTTGACCATTTAGGCGGTGTGCTCACCCCAACTCACACCTGCCTTCAAAATCTTTTAAAATAAGTTAAATACAAAAAAAATTAATAGATAAAGAATTGCTCTACATCAAAATTTGAGTTATATTAAGTAATACATTTTAGTGAATGTCCGTAGATAAATTTTAGCTTTTCCACTGCCAACTTATCTATCTATGTAATCTTGATGTCTCTTTCTGCTGACTGGATGTTGCTGCTGAGGTATACAAATTCCTGAATGGACTTATAGTGTTGTTGCAATTTTTCAGCTTAATTTCTCCTTGGTCTGTTTTGCCAGCATCAATGTAGAGGCCAATCTCACTGGGCACTCCTTCAATGTGGTAGAGAAATTTGCTTGCCCCATTAATTGTGTTTGTAAGGTCATCTGCATAATTCACATCTGTTATTGTTCTTGCTGGAAGATGTGAACTTCTTGTTCTTTCAAGGGTGAACCTCATATCTGTGTTTAGATCAGCAGGTGTCTGCAGGGCGTAATCAAGGCACAGGATGAAAAAAAATGAGTAAGCCTATTCCCCTGCAAGATTCCTACAACAACGTTGAAAAACTTCATATCTCCAGCAAAATCATGATACACTTTATTCTGTCTGTAAAAAAATTGGCCCCTTAAACATTTATAAGCATTTCTTGATTGCGCATTTCTTCCAGCTTATGTCCAATGCGTGCTGACCTCAAGCAGGCAGGACTAGGACCACTACGTACAGCGAAACAACTTCATTGCCTATGACAACTTGCGCAAGACAAGGCCAGATGGCCTGGGACTAGCATGGAGGACTGATTGCAGCTACAGGATGTCATTTGACTACCGTAGCCGCAGAACACAGTTTTAATAATATGTCCAACGCAATTAGTAACATCCTTGTGCATGTTCTGTCAAGTTATTTTTTGTTGTTTCGTCAGTGTCCAAACTGTCGAGTCATAGAACAAGACAGATTCTACTATGACCCTAAAAATGTCCCTCTTAAGATTGCCAGAGAGGGAGGGTTTCCAAATGATGCACCGTACATGAAGGACACTTCAGCAACTTCTTGATTCACTTGATTGTGTCTGTGAGAAATTGGTCTCTTAAACATTTATAGGTGTTTTTTGATTGAGTGTTATTTAAGCTGATGTCCAATGCAACTTGTAACATCCTTGTACAGGGTGGGCCAAAATAAGGGTCCTATCTTTAAATTTGAATAACTTGAATTTGAATAACTTCCACAAAATAAAAGTCAAACTCACCAAACTTTATGTGTGTGTAGACTGACCCTTCCGAGATTTTTTGAAATAAACAAAACAAATTTTAGCCGAAAAACACTTCTTAAAACTTACAAAAACTAAAGTATTGTTTTTTACACTGTTTTGAGTTTTTTAAGCAAAAATAATGTTTTCTAAATGAGGGTACGTTCCTTAGGGCTAATACGGCTCATGCTTGCTTCGGAAGGGGTCCTTTACTTATTCTAAAAAAAAAAAAAAAAATCAATAAATAAAAAAGTTATGAATTTTTAAAAATAGGACCCTTATTTTTGCTCACCCTGTATATGTTTTATCAAGTGAAGTTTTTTTGCTGTTTCGTCAGTGTCCAAGCTGATTCCACCGTGGCTTTAAAACAGTCCCTCTTAAGATTGTCAAGGAGGAAGGACTTCCAGATAGTATACAGTCTATTAAAGACACCTTAATAAATTCACATTTATCTGCTCAAAAGTTACTATTTAAAATTCCACAAAATTTGGCATACAGAATTCTTGCTGAGTCAGAAGTAATTTATTTATTATTACTAATTGTTGTGGTGTCATCTCTATTTAGATACACACTGGATTCTTCCAATAAATATATAACATGTTGACTGTAATCCATTCAAGGAGTCAAGTAGTGTTAATGTCATATGGGTTACTGCCCTTGGTTTAGGAATGTCCACCAGGGCTAGGATCTATAAGAGTCTGGTAACCATGTTGGATGAGTTCAGAAGTTAAGTAACAATTGGACCAGAAGGACTGTTAAAGAAATTGGATTACCAGTGGATGGTATTAAGATATTTAACAAGTAGTAAGACATTCTATTACTGTAAAATAACCTTACTCTTCTGTTCAACATTTGCGTTTGTCTTATTTATTTATTTATTTATTTATAACGATTTATGATTTTCTGCTGTTGATGTAACTTTGATCATGCCATCTATTGAATACTATATTTATGTTTTCAGAATCCGCAGGTGGTAACGTGACTGTGGAAAATTTCCGGAAAGCAGCTGAAGATGGTACGTATATTTGCACACACACATTTTCTTTTCTTCTAAATCAACGGTTACCAACCGTTTGAATTTAACGGACAACAAAATATATAATTTTGCATTTGGTGGACCACTAATAGGATAGTAGAAAATGAACCTTACGAGAGTAGAAAGTGGACCTTGGGTTTACTTTCGGCAGCCTCGTAATTCTTGCTTCCCTTATTTTGTCCTTTAGTCCTCAGATTCCATGAGCGATGTTTCTGACAAAGGGGGAAGAATTGTTGTTTTCTGGGTCGGAATTTATGCATCTTGGCTAGTTTTTTACCTTGAAGTAGTAGTATTTTTCTTTGCGCCTTACATCAAGTGGCTTCACGTCTTGTCTGGAGCGATTTCCATTAAAAAAATGGATTTAGAAAAAAAAGGTAAATATTTATCGAATAACTAGAAGAATAAAATGAATTCTCTGAACAGAACAATTTTGCACCACTTTTATGTTCACTTATGAAGATTAAAATCAAGATATAATGCTACTAAACCTTATGTCTAGAATCCCTATTCAAATTATGATCAAAATCCATGACATGATTTTGATTCTAAAAAATGTCTAAAATTCAAGGTTTAAGCTTAAGAGGTCTGGAAAAGAAATTGAAATTCAGTGAATCTTACTTAATTGGTATCTTGTAGCTATGGATCAAATTTAATGCAAATCTGAAATATTTGGATTTTCAAATAAGTGGTTATGCCCCTTAAAAGTCTTTAAAATATTCCAAAGAAACTGAATTTTGGGGAATATTTATTAATTGATGCTTAATACCGAGTGTTAAAATTTCACAAAAATCGAAGGTATCTGAATTTTTACGAAGGGCTTCCACCCCCTCTTTGCTTCATTTGCATAAAGCTAAATTAAACTAAATTAAACTAAATACAGCATACATTACCTACCCTTACGCCTAACAGATGTGTTCTAAAATTCATAATGATCAGTTAATTAGTTTAAGACCAAGAGTGAATTTTGTACATATAAGCATATACACACACCTAACTTTATATAAGTAGAAATATAGGTGTGACAAAGTATCCGGGGCCCATGGGGATTGGGTACCCTAGTTACGCGCTAGTATGCATCTTAGTGATGATGCTAGGCCCTGCATAGAGACGAAGTGGAGATATAAAACTAGTATATATTGACGTGGAAATCAGCTTATTCGAACAGCGGTTTAAGACGCCAGGTTGTCTAAGAAAAGTCATGTAGGTTGTCAAACCTGATCATCGTCACGCTAAGGATACACTGACCAGATAGTAATTTAGAGATAACACCATTCCCACTTATTTCAGAGACGGCGTTGGGAGGAGGACGTGCACCCAACCCCTGAGAGAGGAAGAAACACAGAGAGGAATATGGTAGAGAAAGGGAGAGTGTGACGATAGACATCTCAATAAGAGAAATTACGTTTTGAGAGAACCACGAGAGACGTCAGGGAGGTCTGACGTATGAGACACGCACGCCGATTCAAGGCGTGCGTGGCAAAGTAACTCATCTCCGTTTTCCTTAGATAGTTAACTTGTGACTAAATAACCATTGTAAACGAATTCACAGACACACACGGAGAGACAACGAAGTAGCTTAGCGCAAACAGTCTTTTACGAACACGTTAGACATCAACCTAATGTAAAATCAATTCTTTTATTGTTATTAATAATTACTCTTTCATACAAAAAGACCCCGACCGAGTTGTTGCATATTATTCTTGTCCCTTTGTTCTGCTTTGAATAATATTTCGCCTCACAGAACTAGCTGATTGCTGTTCACCCAGTAATCGTTTGCTGATATAAACAGTTTCAACGTGGGAGTTGGACGAGAGACAAGATCGACGAAGTCATCATCATCATTGTCATCATCCCGGCCTAGAGGAATTTCGATCGACATATTTTTTTTATTGCCACTACGACGATCGGTTGAAGAGTGTTCACGGTCTGGCAAGATCTGTAGCACAGGTGGGGTTCACATAGGTACATTCAGCAATTTTAAATTAAAATACTTAATATTAAGACAAGATAAACAATACTTACTTAAATATAATTTTTATTTTATAAGTTTTAACTTTATTTTTTGTTGTGTTAAGATCATTCAAAAATCTGGCCACTAATAGACACACACAGTTGTTGGTAAATTATATATTTTTTGTTATTATAGCATCTTTCTTTACATGTTATTTCTATAGCACCGATATATGCTTTAGTTTGAAAATTAAAAGAAATATGATGTTGCTTACTGCATGGTGGGAGGCGAGATAATTAAAAATAACTTCAAGATCTTTGTCAACTTAAGAATCGTTTGATATTTGATATTGTTTTTTGGTTTTCGAGCCATTAGGGGAAAGTTGGATTTGTGACCCTGATTGTTGAAGACAATTTGCTTTGTGGACTTACAAAGTTTAAACTGTTTGTTGCCATTGTGCATTATTGTTGGCATATCTTTTAGAACACCTCATTGGTCAATACAATCACACTAACACAATAAACAATGTACATGATAGTATTCATATAATTTTGTTCTAGTTTAGAAAAATTAAAAAGTTTCATAAAAACGATGCAACAAAAATCTATGCAGAAATTTAGCCATTGCAAATTTATTTAAAAACAATATTTTAAATTACAAATTGCTGCATGATGATGATGATGATGATGAGGGGGATAGACGAATCATTTAGCATAAATTACTGACGAAGACTCAAAACCATAAAAAATAAAAAGTCGAAGAATTATTAAAACGCAGTTGGTTAGGAATTTTGGAAATGCAATTTCGTATTAGGACTTGGGTTATGACAATTAGAAATTTGGGCGATGTGCAGTATAGTTAACAGGAAAAAAGGGGTGAAAAACTATTTACAACAAATAACTTTTACCGAATGCAAGCAAATTTAATCTTGTATCAACTTACATAGTTTTCGAGTTTTGTTATTTCTAAAGTTGTGTTGTGTTGTTACTTTCGCTTAACTGATTTTGTAAAAAAAAAAAAAGCGTTGAATTCGTGATCGATTATTTCAGGTTAAAACATAAAAAAATTCTTTTAAAAATAGGCTTATAGTACCATTAACCCTATCTCTGGGGGTCGTTTTCAGTCGGATTAGGGTAAGTATTTGTATTTTTTGTATGTTTTAAGTAGGAAATAATCGATCCCTAAAAAATACAAATTTTACACCATTTCGATTTTGACAAATTCAGTTAAGTGAAATGATATGATATTAATGATATTAAGTGATATTAAGTGAAATGATATTAATGATATTAAGTGATATTAAGTGAAATGATATGATATTAAGTGAAATGATAATATATTAATGATATTAAGTGATATTAAGTGAAATGATATGATATTAATGATATTAAGTGAAATGATATGATATTAATGATATTAAGTGATATTAAGTGAAATTATATGATATTAATGATATTAAGTTATATTAAGTGAAATGATATGATATTAAGTGATATTAAGTGAAATGATATGATATTAAGTGATATTAAGTGAAATGATATGATATTAATGATATTAAGTGATATTAAGTGAAATGATATGATATTAATGATATTAAGTGAAATGATATGATATTAATGATATTAAGTGATATTAAGTGAAATGATATGATATTAATGATATTAAGTGATATTAAGTGAAATGATATGACATTAATGATATTAAGTGATATTAAGTGAAATGATATGATATTAATGATATTAAGTGATATTAAGTGAAATGATACAAATTTTACACCATTTCGTTTTTGACAAATTCAGTTAAGTGAAATGATATGATATGATATTAAGTGAAATGATATTATATTAAATGATATTAAGTGATATTAAGTGAAATGATATTAAGTGAAAGTAATGATACAAATTTTGAAATAACAAAACTTGCAAATAGTTTTAAAACTCAAAATCTCTGCGAATCGATAGTAAATTAAATTTTCTTGCATTTGGTAAAAGTCATTAGTTGTACATTTTTTCACACCTTTTTTTCCTGTTAACTATACTGCACAATCGCCAACATTTGAAATCTGGTATTGGCAAAATTATGCAAAATGGGAAAGAATAAGTATTACATAAAACCATGATGCAAGCCATACAGTGAAATAAATTGACAGACCAAAGAGAAAACAGAATGCAGAACAACAGCAAGAGAGAATAAGCTTTGACGAGTTTACATTAAGCCAGGCATACAAACAGCAGTTTGCTTTCCACCTGCAAACATATACATAAGGCTTTGCAGTTGACTGACAATTAAATTCTGTTATCACATAAATAAACCAAAAAAATAACAACCTTTCTTTACAACCCAGAGCAAATTGTACGTGTTTTCTTTTTTTTATGGGGTCTTATGTGTACTAACAATGGCTAACCAGGAATTACCAATCAATCAGCAAACCAATTAATCAAAGAACAATGGCAGCAGTAGTAGTAGCACCAGAACAAAAATGACAACAGATCAATAAACTACAGACACAATATTGTGCACATTAAATTGAAAAACATTAACATAAAAAAACTTAACAGGTAATTTTACCTGTTAATGAAAATAGTAACCTAACCTGGAAAAAAAACTATTAATGACACAATAGAAAGAATTGTAAATTTATGAAGAGAAATGATTACATTATGTTTGCATTCAAATTTTATCAAAATAAATGAGTTTTATCGAGTTGACATAGAAGGGAATTTCATTATGATACCCATTTTCATACAATAAACTAGTTGGTTTGTGATACCTATTAAGAGAGAAAGCATGTTTGAAATAGAGATGAGTGACATTTGATGTTTGACAGTGGTGGTGTACCATAGCTCTAGGCAGGCCTCTTTCCTCATAACCAACCTAGAAGAGAAATGCCAATAGAAGGTTCTTAGGGGTTTATTCTACAACTAATCACTCGGCTGACAAAATTGGTGAGCAGATGAATAAATTGACGTTGTGAATCCTCGGCATGTCCATATTTTTTTATTTGCCTCAATTTATCTTCCAGCCCTAAGGAATGAACTTTCTGTTTTTTTTATTTCGCAGTCTGTCAAAAGCCGAAGACCGGTCACCCTTTCCTGTGTATGGATCTGACTTACATCTTCTCTCTTTTACAAGATGGATATTCCCTGCCAGACAAAAAAGTGGTTCAGGTACGTATTTGTTCATATGCATCGATGCATCTCACCAATTAAAGGAGCCTAGTGGAAATATCCGGGATTGAATAGGTGTCAGATTCATACTACTAAACCTCATACAATTTGTACGTCATCTAACGGCAAAACCATATTGATGAAACATGTTCACTTAAGTTTATCTCTTCCCCAGTCACCCTTTTTTTTCTTTGAGAAAATGTCTTATTTTCTGACAGATCTTTTGGTAAACGTTATTATTGGCGACATAAATTATTTTAAAGGAAATACAGTTGACTTACTTCCGTTAAAAATAATTAATATTTAATCTAAGGTGGGTAGAAAAATAAAAATAAAGGTTTAACATAAGTAACAACAACATAAGTCAGTCGTGCGACTGCATACCTCCGCTTGACAACATAAGTTGAAATTCTGTCAAAATGTAAAACTTGACAGAATTTTTCAAGGTCAAGATCATATAAGCTGTTAGTCTTCATTAGTTACAATATGGGCCAAGTAGTGAGGCTCTCTGATGAATAGAAACAAAGTTTAGACCTTGAACTTTGACCTAGTTATCCCAAAATTTAATCAGTTTTCAGTTAGACCATGACCGATATTTTGACTAAGTTTGGTGACGATTGGTCAAGCTATGTGGATGCTAGGCTTTACACAAAAGAAAGTGACCAATTCAACGGAAAACAACCACCGTCTTGTTGGAAGTAATTAGATAATAAAAAATGTGTTCACTGTCTTCTTCAACTTCATCGAAAGACTCAAATTGATGACTCTTCATAGTCAGATGGATCAATGTCGTGATTATAGGTAAAATGTTTCATAACTTTCACACCATCCAATTGTTCAGTTTTGTTGCTGGTCTTTTTAGCAATGTGCGGCTGATGAAACAAAGTGCCTTTTCTATTTTAAACAAGAGAGATGAGTCACCGAGTATATCGTTTCTTGCTGAGAATGACCCCAGTAATGCCGAGAATTGATATATAAATGTGACAATAAAGAGGAACACTCACTATCAGGAAAAAGAATGAGGTGCTTTGCATGTCATGTATGCAGATTAAAAAGGGGCTTCTCTTCATAGGTGCAAGTGTTTATGGTGGTCCTTGATTTCCATATGTGGATATCAGGTGATATAAATGAAGGAACGGGGAAGTAATTTGGATTGGAGAGAGAAAGACAGAGAGAAAGTGGGTTGCACGAAATTCGGTTGGAAATTGGATTACAGTCAAAACTTTTGGAGAGAAAGGCAGAGAGAAAGTGGGGTGCACGAAATTCGGTTGGAAATTGGATTACAGTCAAAACTTTTGGAAAGAAAGGCAGAGAGAAAGTGGGGTGCACGAAATTCGGTTGGAAATTGGATTACAGTCAAAACTTTTGGAAAGAAAGGCAGAGAGAAAGTGGGTTGCACGAAATTCGGTTGGAAATTGAATTACAGTGAAAACTTTTTATTTTTTTATACTTTTATTTTTCTGGCACAGTTAGTTAACAATAAACTCGTCTATGCTTGTATGATGTATATTTTGGATGAGTTTACACATCACACTATGAAAAATACAAATCGGGTGAAGACAAGTTAATTTATCTCTATTGGGTTAAGCGACGGTTATCCTTGTTGGAATAGAAGGTTTAAATAAAATTAAAATAAAATAACTAATCATCAAATCAATCATTTTATTTGCTTTTAAATATGATTATGACATTTAAATTTCATAAAAATCGTTAAAAATGTTATATTATTAATATATGTTATTATAATTTAAAAGTGTTATTCAAATTTAATAAAAAAACGTTATTATTATTATTATTATTATTATTATTATTATTATTATTATTATTATTATTATTCATTTTATTAGTTTTGTCACTTTTTTGTTTAAAATAAAAAAAAATACTTGGATTATTTGGACTAATATTCTCATCTTGGTTGTTATATTCACAACGTTTCGGTCGATGTAACCTCCAACCTGTTTTATCAAGTGCATCTTTTTAAACTTGGAAACTTAATAGTCGAACTTGAGAATTTTTATGTCAAGTTTGGAAACGTACACAGAATTTCAAACTGAACCTATTATTTAATCTATGCAAGTAGATTGTTCTCATTCCGTCAGCCATTACATAAAAATTCCCAAGTTCGAAAAGATTCACCTGAAGAAAGTCGTCACTTATATCGACTGAAATGTTGTAACAACCAAGATGAGAATAGTAGTCTGAATTATCCAAATACCCCAATTTCTCAATCCACATCTAAAAAATTTCGAAACCGAAATTTTTTTGTTAAAAACTAACTTATGACATTTCTTTTTGTTTCTCTCTTTTTTTTTAAACAGTTGACGAAGAAAGTGAAAGGTATTGAAATCAGCTGGGCCCTTGGAGCCGTATTTGACCTTTTGGCGAAAACAATGGTCAAATCATGAGAATTGACTGTGCTGATCTAAAATATAGGTATGGGTGGGGTGATTTAAAAATCCATAGCCGTGGTTATTCTAATGGTAGCAAGTCTTCATTAAATAATGCGGTCGTTAAGAGGATCAGTATTGAATACCGAGTGAAGTGCCTTTATTATGACGGAGAATACGATGATAACAAATTAGGATTTATCAAACAAATATAAATACGTTTTTATTTTTTAAATATTTATGCGTGTGTGTGGCGAATATATCATTTAATAATGTAAGTATATAATATAAAACAGTAATAAAAATATATATATATATATATATATATATATATATATATATATATATATATATATATATATATATATATAGTGTGTATATTTCAAAAGTTACAAAACATTAATTATGATTTTAAATATTTTAATTATGCTCCGGGAATAAATATTTGACCATATCACACTGACATGGTTCAAATATTTGAAATCTTAATTAATGTTTTGAAATTTTGACATATGCACTATTAATATATGAAAGCTCTGATTGAAATAAACTATTGACTATTGAGTGTAATTTTAACTGCAGCTTTGAACGATATTCTGGAGATTTTAATAAATTGTTTTTTAATCTTTTAATTTTTAAAGAATGTATAGGAATTAATTTCTGCAAGTAACTTAAACTTTTCCTATAAATATATATATATATATATATATATATATAATTATTATTTTATGTTTTATACTAATATATATATATATACATATATATATATATATTTTAGTATTATGAGAACCACACTAAAATTAGCAAACAAATTCTCATAAATTCACCAAAAATCAGTTTTAATTCGCATTCAATTGTTTCAGTCTACCACCAAGATATATATATATATATATAATATTCAAAATGCATAAAGCATTTATTTTTCTTAAAGAGGCCATCATCAGTGCTTATTAAAAAAGTAGATAACCCTTCAGGCTGGTTTAAAAAACTGAATTGCATTCTGCATTCATTTATTTTTTTATATGTTGTGAAACAAAAATATAAAAGAAAAAGAAATGAACGTGGTAATGTGGTATGCAATTCATTTTTTTCTATCCTGGAGGGTTGCCCCCCTTTTTATGAGCACTGATGATAGCCTTTTCCAGAAAAATAAATGATTTATGCATTTTAACATGATATATATCTTGGTAGTAGGCCGAAACAATTGTACGCAAATTAAAACTGATTTTTGGTCAATTTGTGAAGATTTGTTCCCTACATTTGATGTGGTTTTCATAATACTAAACTATTTTTTATTACAGTTCTAGTCCTACACAATCGAGCTATTATAAAACTTTGTGTTATAAAAATATATATTTAACATTTTAAAATTTAGGGTATTTGGAAAATCAATAGCGTAACTTTGGGACTATGTTCTATATGTGTAAAGTAGCCCCTTTTGTGTGGGGATTGCTTTTGTAATTGCACTCTACTACTAGCCTGATTTCTTTTGTGGCCCATTTTTTCCCCTGCGTTGCCTTTGATTTGTGCTGATCATATTTATTTACCTGGATTTGGTCTGTTGTATTCTGTTACCTGAAATAAGAAGGGTCAACATTCGCAGCATGTTGACTGGGCCCTCTATAATGGCTATCAAAGAAGCTTCTGCCGATCATCATGCTTAGATCTTTCTTCTGAGTCCCACGGCTTTTATATTTGTTTGGGGTCATTTTTCCATCGTTTTGTTTATGTATGTGGCAACACCAGGCCCAGGCATATTTTACCTGTGATCCTGTCACAGGGTAAGTGTTAGTCTATCTCATATGTAGAAATAACGGTGCACTATCGCAGACATTGTACGTTTTAGATGTTAACAATCGTAAATGTTGTTCAGTATTTGTTTCAATGACATCCAACTCATAATTCAAGATTTATGTTTATGGCAACTTTTTATTATCATTTACACATATAGAACATAATCCCAAAGTTATGCCATCGATTTTCCAAATATCTTGTATAATGTCAGATGTGCATGATTTCTATTGGATTAAGTGCCTGACAAGTGCGTCAAATTTGAACAGGTGTGGGATGCAGGGGCATTCTGTCTTCGTTCACCTTCGGAATCTGTGATTTACTCACGTTTATGCATTGTTGTTGATAAACAACAACAAAAAAAATAATCAACAAAATATGATTTGGTGCTGAAATACCCCTTTTTTTTGCAAATGTGAACGTAATCGATCTCTCATATCATGGTGACCGGCGTCTTTTAAAAATACGTCCCACACTCCCACTACTAACTGCGTTACTTTTTGATTGTTTCACTCTGTTTAAAAATGAGTCAATTTAATAATTTCCTTGAGTAATCTTTAAGGTCTACTTTTGTTCGTCTCTATTAATCCCTCAGATTTAGCCTACTACTAACCCCTCAGATTTAGATTTCTACTAATCCATACGATTCAGCTCTCTACTAGTCCATCAGGTTTAGTATCCTACTAATACCTCAGCTTTAGCCTTCTACTGATCCATCAAGTTAAGTTCTCTGTTAATCCCTTAGATTTAGCTCTCTACTGATCCCCAAGGTTTAGATCTTTATTAATCCCTCAGCCTTCTACTACTCCCTCAGATTAAGATCTTTACTAATCCATAAGATTCAGCCCTCTACTAATCATTCAGATTTAGCCCTCTACTATTCCATCAGATTCATCCCTCTACTAATCCATCAGATTTAGCTCTCTACTAATCCATCAGATTTAGCTCTCTACTAATCCATCAGATTTAGCCCTCTACTAATCCATCAGATTCAGCCCTCTACTAATCCATCAGATTTAGCTCTCTACTAATCCATCAGATTTAGCTCTCTACTAATCCATCAGATTTAGCTCTCTACTAATCCATAAGATTCATCCCTCTACTAATCCATCAGATTTAGCTCTTTACTGATTCTCCAGGTTTAGCTCTCTATTAATCCCTCAGCTTTAGCCTTCTACTAATCCCTTAGAGTTAGATCTCTACTAATCCATCAGATGTAGCTCTCTACTAATCCATCAGGTTAGCTCTCTATAAATCCCTTAGGTTTACTAATCTATTAATCCATCAGGTTTCATCCCTCTACTAATCCATCAGGTTTAGCACTCTATTAATCAACTGGATTTAAGTCTCTTCTATTCCATCGGGTGTAGCTCGCTACTAATCCATATGATGGAGCTCTTTTTATGCAAATGCTTTATTGATACCTCAATGTTAATCACCGGTCAACCCGAAACAAGAGATCTTCAATATTCACATTTGCCCCCCCCCCCCATCTCTCATTTTTCTTTACTCATTATTCGTGGGATTGAAATCACTTTTTCATTTTTTTTTTGGTGGTTAAAAGAAAAACTGTTTTCACATGTTTATTAATTCCTTATTTTCGTGCTCTTTCGACGGAAAATTCGAGAGTTTTCATTTTCTGTTTGCATTTTTTGTAATATTTATGACAAAATTTATTCGTACCAAAATTTATTCGTAACAAATTGCTTAAAATATTAAATTATAAAAATGAAATAACATTTTTATTTTTTTATTTAATAATTAAAAAAAAAAATTGGGCTGCATCTGTTGCGTGTATTGGTGTTATGTAGCTCATGATGAAGATTATGGCTATTATCTGTCTTTCTTTCTCGTTGGCCAGGGGTTACCATGCTCTTTCTTTTTTGAATACGTTTTGCAGAATGAGTAGCTCGAATATTTTATTGAAGAAGGCAACGGCAACGTTTTTAACTCTAACTTTATTGATATACCTCCCTCTCCCCCCCACATTAACTTTTGACCTCTTAAATGTATTAATATGCCCCCACCCTCTCCCCCTACATGAACTTTTGACCTCTTAAATTTATTAATATGCCCCACCCTCTCCCCCTACATGAACTTTTGACCTCTTAAATGTATTAATATGCCCCCACCCTCTCCTCCTACATGAACTTTTGACCTCTTAAATTTATTAATATGCCCCCACCCTCTCCCCCCACATGAACTTTTGACCTCTTAAATGTATTAATATGCCCCCACCCTTTCCTCCTACATGAACTTTTGACCCCTTAAATTTATTAATATGCCCCCACCCTCTCCTCCTACATGAACTTTTGACCTCTTAAATTTATTAATATGCCCCCACACTCTCCTCCTACATGAACTTTTGACCTCTTAAATTTATTAATATGCCCCCACCCTCTCCTCCTACATGAACTTTTGACCTCTTAAATTTATTAATATGCCCCCACACTCTCCTCCTACATGAACTTTTGACCTCTTAAATTTATTAATATGCCCCCACCCTCTCCCCTACATGAACTTTTGACCTCTTAAATTTATTAATATGCCCCCACCCTCTCCTCCTACATGAACTTTTGACCTCTTAAATTTATTAATATGCCCCCACCCTCTCCCCCTACATGAACTTTTGACCTCTTAAATTTATTAATATGCCCCCCCCCCTCCCCCCCACATGAACTTTTGACCTCTTAAATTACTAAAAGTATTAAAATATGAAATTAATTATTTGGTATTTTATTTAAATAAAAAATCAAATCAAGTTAAAATTGGCTTGCATCTGTCGGATGCATTGATGTTATGTAACTCTTGCTAGAGTCTATAGCTATCATCCGTCTTTCTTGTTCATGGGACTAGGATGACTACGCTCTCTCTTTCCGGATACCTTTTTTAAGGATGCGTAGCTGGAATATGTTCTTGAAGGAAGAGATGGCAACATTTTTAACTTTAAATATACTTTTATTGATATTCCTCTCCCCACCCTTAACCTTTGAACTCTCAAAATGTATTCGATTATAAAAAATAAATATAAGATACGATATTTTTATTTTTTATTTAATAAAAAAAAGTTAAAATTGGGTTGCATCTGTCGGGTTCATTGATTTTATATAGCTCTTGATGAGGTCTCTAGCTATTATCCGTCTTTCTTTTTTGTGGGCCAGGGGTAACTATGCTCTCTCTTTCTGGATACCTTTCTCAGGACGGGTAGCTGAAATATGTTCTTAGAGGAAGAGAGGACAACGTTTTTAAATTTAAATATAATTTGTATTGATATGTCCCTCCCTCCTCTCCCCCCCCCGCCACATGAACTTTTGACCTTTCAAATTGCTAAAAGTATTAAAGTATACAAAAAAAAAATTATTTGGTATTTTATTTTTAAAAAAAAATCAAGTTAATATTGGGTTGCATCTGTCAGACAGATTAATGTTGAACTTCTGACCTCTCAAATTGCTAAATATTAAATTATACAAATAAAATGAATAGTATATTTAAAATTAAAAAAAAATCTTTAATATAAAGGGCAGTTGTCTGTCTGTCTGTCTGTCTGTCTGTATGTTCTATTTTGTTTCATTTTACTTCAGTCAAAGTTCTCAGAAATCAAGAAGCCCCTTCCTGGGGCTAACACTTGATCTCTATATGAGATACATAGCTATTCGTATATTCCATTAAAGTTCTCCTTTACCTCTCAAACGTTGAGTTAGTAAAGAAATTAAAAACATTAATTTTTTTCTCCCCAATTGACCAATTAACTATGTTATGTTATATCTTTCTTGTGGTCTCTTGGTCTTACCGGATTCCAGGACAAGAATTCATCTAGTCTTGTGGAGTATCCAGCTGAGTGCTGTTACTTGAGGTAACATTACTTGGAGAAGTTTCACCATTCCTCGTATGAGTTAATGTATAGCCGTATCGAGGGGATCTTATTTGGGCTTCGAATACTATGTTATTTTGAATATTTGGTCAGGGTTTACTTGTAGGGGGAAGTATCCTCATGTCAGGTGATCCTGACAAACCCTTTTACAGAGAGACCGAAGACACCAGAGGATGGTGTCTAGTAGGTAATTCAAACTCTGTATGTATGTATGTAAATATGTATATCCGGCTAAAACTAAAATGTTGGTATTTTCTTGATTGGCATTGCCCTGGTTGAATAATATCTAAAAAATGAAAAAGATATTCATTCTTTGATCCTAAACTGGTGCAGCTTTCTGTTTTCCAGCCACTAACTAAAGGAAAGTAACTCTGATTTTTTTCCAAGGAGTTAATTCCCTTATGCCAACTAATCCACAAGGAATCTACATAAGGGAGTGCTGTCTGTATGTGTGTGCATGTCCAGAGAAAGGAATGGGTTTGGTGGAGAAGTAGAGGGGGGAGAGGGAGGAAGAAAATGAGGGAGAGAGAGATAGAAGTTTTAATAGAAATATGTTACACTTGTGCCCCGAGCAACGCCGAGTAGTCCTGCTAGTTAAAAATAAATGAAATCAAATTAAAATTGGGTTGCATCTGTTGGGTGCATTGATGTTATGTAGCTCTTGACTATGGCTGTTGTTCGTTTTTCTTGTCTGCCATCGGCTACTATGTTCTTTTTTTCTGGATACCTTTCTCAGTATGGGTAGCTTGAAAGATGGCAACGTTAACTTTATTTTTATTCATCTGAACTATGCGGATACCTATATTTCCTTAGCTAGGAGTTGCGTCTGGCTAGATCATGCTCACAGGGGTCTAAACGCCCCTATCTAGCAGAATATCACCATACATGTTCCTTCACTAAAGTTTACCCAGCCACTGATTGTTCAACTTCAAATCTGTTCTATGATCAAATTAACAAATCGAAATCACTTCCTGTAAGTGAAACCACGGATGACCTCAAAAGTCAGTAAAAAAATCAATCATAGCTAATGATTCAGCAAACTATATCTATACTGAACTCTAAAAGCATATTGCTCCAATAT